>JAGRRH010000010.1:277500-755000 GCA_019154785.2 Nitzschia inconspicua
GGTTTACTGGGTAGTCTACCCTCGCAACAAGGTGTTTGATAGACCTCCCTCGCAACTTGTGAACAGTTCTTGCCAGCATTGCCACAATTTACAGGAAATTGTTCAAAGCTGATACGTCTTTGAGTTCTCATAGCATTTCTTGCAATGAGTCCAGTACAAGGGACAGGTAACTTTGCTGATGCATACATGAATCTTGGTTTCAGTTCAATGATCGTTTCCTGTTCCGATGCTCCATCACCATCTAACATGTTAACAAGTTTCAGAGTGGCCTGGAATAAACACTCGATGAGTCGATTCGCAAGAATTGTTGTCCACAGCTGTTACTTCCAATTCGAATTCTCCTCTTTCCGCACCATGCACAAGGATGTAGTAAAATTCGATCTGTCCTGCAAACCACACAGCAGAACTACCGGTAGCATCCCCACACGAATTGTAGCCGTCGTTTCCTACTATTGCAACGATTCGCATTGTCCTTTGTAGATTGAAAGCCGAGTATCGAAAGCCGTCTGAGGTGAACACGTCGAAGCCTTGAGAAAAGAATTAAGCCCAACGACCATATACCAGATGCCAATTGGACAACGATGATGAGAAACAGTTGAGGTTTCCTTCATTAGTCGTTGCGTACGTCGTTGAACCCAATATTGGAGGCCCATCTACGACTATTGGTCCCAAAGCGGTATCACACAAATCATTCTCGGTGCCAAGTTTGACTTCAAAATTACCAGATTCATAAACACTTGGATTGCGGATGCGTCTCAGGTCACAAAGCTGCCGTCCCCACATGATCTGCCATTGTTGACTCCAACACAAGTAAGGAGTCCACAATTCAATCCTTGAGACAACGTCAGCTAAGTTTGGAAATTGGTGATACGAAATCAGGCTGAAAAAATAACGCGTTGTCGGGTCGGGACATCGATTTTGTACCAAGATCCGTTTTCAATAATGTCGCTGCGTGAACTGGGTCCAGCTTTTGAACAAAATACTGTGGAAACTCGGAGACTGGAGCCGAACTCGAAATCTTCAGACGCTCCGGTGCACTTATGGTTGGATGGGAGTTCTTCCACGTTGATAGTGAAGTCTCCATTCCCTGGCGTTCCAGATCCGTAGACTTGAAGCAAATAGTTCTCGCCAAGAACGGTATCCCACTCAATTGCCATTTGGTTTCCGAATCCATACGTCTCACTAGGGCTGCACTTTAGTGCATCACAATCACCGGTGTAAATCTCCAGTTTTGCAAAAATATCAGAGTTCGGGTCGCATGTTGACGCAAACATTGCTCCCCCGGTTCCTTCTATCGCATACCAAACTGTCGAAGATGCAAAAGCTGTTCCAATACAAAGCCGACCATCATGGGACGATCCGTCGACTGTTGAACCTAGGATTGATATCTGGTTTAGAGACACTTCAACTGGAGTAGTACAACCAGAGCTGGATTGCGGAATAACTTCTTCCAGTGTCAAGTTGAATTCACCAAAACTGGATGATAGCCCTTCCACCAAAATGAAATACTCCTTTCTAACCTCTCCGATCCATGCAACCGAACTTTCTTCGCCACAATTCGGACCCCCTTCATCAATACACATTAAGCTTTGGCAACTGCCTCCGTGGACGGCGACTCGAGCAATGAAGCCACTCGTTGTATCGCATGTTGATGCTCGAAGTCCAGCTCCGTTTCCAATCACAGAATACCACAAGCCAGACGATGTGGAGGGATCCAGCAGCTCTCCGCATCCAGGAGCGTGATAAGCTATATGGCCATTTACAGTCGTGTTTGTTACAGAGACAGCCGTGCCCCATTTTGGGGTGAGGAGTCTTTCGCTGAAAATGCATTGATTATTCGAGTTCGGAGTTGGTCTCAAAAGACCACCGGCCAGGATGCTGAGGGCAAAGTCGCCCGTGATCTTTCCCACACCGTGAACAAAGACCCAATATTTCTCTCCTTTGGAGGCAGTCCACATAACTTTCCCAGAACTATCGGCCGCTGCATACTGCAACTCGTTGCACGACCCCGAGTACACCGTTACGGACCCGTCAAAGTCGTCAACACGAGCCTGAACAAACCTGGTTGAGTCCAGGCAGAAGCTATACCATACCCCTGAAGAAGAAATCGCAGTTTGCTGACATTCTGGAAGCGAACTGTCGATATTTGAATATTTTGTTGATCCAAATATAGACACTTGTCCAGTTGGATTGGTGTCTGCAATGCTTACAGCATTAGAACATTGCTGATTTTCTTCCAACTCTTCGATCACCAGAGTAAACACACCGCTGGCACGACGCATCCCATGGATTAAGATGAAATAAATAGTTTTCACCTTCTTCTGCTATAAATGTCAAATGACTCCCATCCCTTCCGCAATTACTTGTTGAACGTTACCTTCAACACATGTTGCGAAAGAACAACTTCTGCCACTGAACACTGATATCTGCGTGTCGAAACTCGTTCCATGACATGTAGAGAGACTTAAAGTGGTGCCATCACCATTTAGAGAGTACCACACTCCGTATGCACCGTTGTACCTCAAGGCACCACAAACACTAAATAGACTGGTATCGGAAGCAGCATCCAAAGTCGACCCAGTGACAACAGTAGGAAAGTTCAATGAAATGGCGTTCTAACACAAGTCTGCTGTAGACGGAATATTATCGAACGTTGTTGGATCAGCCCCACTTTCGACATCATCATTTGCGCGGAAAGTCCCTGCTGTCAGACCAACGACAACACCGACCACTATAAGCAATAGCGCTAAAATTGCGAAAATAGACCACATCAATACTTTCCGATTCTTTTTCTCTATTTCTTCCCCTTCGCCCACGAAATCTGCTCTGGGTACCTTGGACAAAAAAGCCTCTTCCGCTTCAATCTCAGCCACCTTCCGAAACTCATCCGAATTTCGCCCATCGATCGACATGGTGGTGACGTACTTTGCTTGGGGCAAGGAGGTCCTTTCGGCGCTCCGGATATGCCGACGCGTACTCGACAGACTACCTTCTGCCTCATTGGCGCGCTTTCGGTGGTCCTTTTTGAACGTGGAATCAAAGAGCTCGGATGACCGTGCTCCAGTTCTCGTACTATTCTCATCCACGGAATAAAGATCATCGTCGACGCCATGTCCATCCATGTCCATCCATGTTGACCCGAACACGAACGGCTCCCGGTAGAACTTCGTCACCTGCTTTTCCACCAATCAGGAAATCTTCCAAAAATCCACTTCCATCATCTCCATTTCTGTCCCGATCTTGTTCCTGTCGTCGACGTTTTTCTAAGCGATAGGGACGTTTTGAATCTGGAATCTGGATCAATATCACCACCCTTTGTGGCCATAGGATACGAACGGATCTTGCCTGAATTGGGAACCGACGGTGGGACATTGTCCCTATCTGGGAAATATTGGTGATGACCGTAGTTTTCAGTTTCATTCTTCTTGGGGGAAGATATAATGGGTCGGCTTTCCTCAAGAGAGATGGCATGGGAATCGAACGTCTGAGCAATCAGTACAGGTGACAAAGGGGTTTCATCATTGTGGCGATTATGTTCGGCTTGATTGCTAAGTGGTGACTCGTGCTGACTCGAACATTCGTGAGAATGAAGAGTCTTGCCCATTTCGGCATTGCCCATTGGTGTATCTTGCTGCCTACGACGCAGCTAAATACGGTTCTTACCCACGCTAGATCCAACAAATTCGTAATAGGATGCTCCTGACCTTGAGAAAAAGTTTCTGACGACGTCAAGCCACTCTCACAAACTGTCATAATGATTAATGATACAGGAGTTCGTCGATTGTGGATTACTTGAGGATTAATGGAGTCGACTCGCAGCATCGTGTAATAATCGGAGTAGGTTTTCTCTTTACCGAAATCTGAAACCTGCCCATGGATTTCAAAGTTCTACGGACAACGAGCCTGTCGGATCACTTGGTGCAGGCGATGGTCAGACTGGGTGCAGGCGATGGACAGACGAAATTGCAGGTGCGATTTGCGATTCCCCTTTGTACTACTAGGTACCGCACGGAGCTAAGTACCTGGTACGGTACTTTACACTACTACGGTATTCACGCAGTGTAAGAATGGTACCTGGTAGTACGGTAGTACCCACCCACCTGTAGTATACCTACCTAGGTAGAGTACTACCGGTAGTACAACTCTGCGAATCTGTCTTGCGCGATTGATATTGTAAAAAATCCTATCCCTTTCCAAACACTGCTTAACGGAGCACCAACGGTCAACGAGTCCGTTCTTCTGATTTTGCCCAAGTAAAATTTTAAAAACTCCATATTGGTTAAGCAATTGGAGCGCGTGGTGATCGCGTCAACATTCAAATGAATTAATCATCACTTTTTGTAAATAGCTTCGCTGGGATGATTCTTCTTTTAAAAAAATGTCGTCCCTCTGCTTCAGAAACACACTTCCTTGTGATTGGAAGAGGGTTTTTCCCTTTCTGTTTGTCACTTCTTCCGTCCTGGCCCAACTATCGTCGTTTGCATAGCTACTGCCTGTGAGTTACACATTCACTGTCAGATCTTCTTGTGACACTCGATTTCATTGAACCCTTTTGAAAAGAGAACCATTGTCCACCAAACGAAGAAGCGCCAAGTTATAGATAGACACACATAATCCTATCATGAGGGTTGGCATACCATCCACGGCATTTCTTTTTTTGGGAGCTGCCGTTGTCGTAGGACCGGTAGCTTCTCAAAACATTCGAAGCAGACTTGTTGATGATGCGCAGACGTATCAGAGAGGTATAAGTACAGAAGCAAAAGTCCGAAGAATCGTTGGAATTGAGGAACCGATCAAGAGAAGTGGCAGTCGTACAAAAACCAGTTCCAAGAATAGTCATCATCACTCAATTCTACATCGAAATGAAATCGAAGAAGAGCTGGAAAGAATCTTTTCGGAAGATCTGGACCATTGGGATCGAATGCTTGAAGTAAGCTCTCTACCTCCATCGGTCCCCCCTACTGCAAAGCCACCACCAACAGGTTCACCATCAATTGAGGTAAATGTAGATACTCCATCTACGACTCCTACGTATTTGGCTACCACTGCTCCCGTGGATGTCCGTAATCCCAGCTACCCGCCGTCCACCACGCATGTACCTGCAAGCACTCCTACTGTTAGGCCGTCGACTTCAACCACAGCTCCAACAGCATACGTTCCTACTTCCAATACTGCCGGACCAACTGTACTTCCAGCGACCACGTGGGACATTCTTTCGTCCCGACCTGAAGAGTTTTCAACATTGATTTCTGTTTCAGAAGCTGTTGGATTTGATGAAGCATTGAAAAGTGATGAAGATCGTACTCTGTTTGCCCCAACCAACGATGCCTTCAACACCCTCATTCCAGCTGATCTTCTGGAAAAGTACTTTGATTTCGAGACATGGACGAATGAGTACATTTCAAGACTGTTGTCCTGCCATGACATAGTTGGGTCAATCATCTTTAGCTTTCAAGTTCAGAACGGAACCAAGGTGCTGCCATGTGTTGATTTCATCGATCCCTCCTTTTTGATCACGACTCCTCCATTACAAATCTCGAAGGATACGATGCCAATTCCTGCCAATGTCACGGAAACAGATCTGTTGGCCAGCAATGGTGTCGTTCACGTTGTCGATCAGGTGCTGACGAACAGCTTTCTTCGTCTTCCTTTTCCTGCCGCTGCCAACACTTTAGGTGGATTTAGTATTCTTATGGATTTGATTGACGTTGCTGGCTTGTCGGATCTCTTTTCTGGTCCAGGACCATTCACAGTCTTTGCTCCAACAGATGAGGTTTTTCGAAGCTTGGGAGATGGCTTTATTGAGGAACTAAAAGCGGATCCGGAAGTACTTCGAAAGGTACTTCTCAATCACGTTGTCGCGGATATCATTATTCCATGTTGCCAGTTTGATGGGGCAACATATGAGAGCGCTGCTGGATTTCCAGTCCTAATCGAAAATGTGGATGTTACTGAACCCAGAAATTTCACCGTGAATGGAGTGGATACAATCCCTGCTTTAACAGGACTTCTTGCCAGTAATGCAAAAGTGAATGCTATATCTGGCATTTTGGTTCTCCCATCAGCGACTGTGTCACCAGCGTCTCCACCAACGAATCCTCCCATTCCTGCAGCTTCCACTACTTGGGATATTATCGCATCTCGGCCGGAGGATTTCGCAACCTTCATCGCTGCATCTGAAGCGACTGGATTTGACATCATTCTCCAAGAAGCTACGGATAGAACTCTTTTTGTACCAAATGAGGAAGCGTTTGGAGCTGCTACGCCAGATGGGCTTCTTGAAAAGTATTTTGACTTTGATACATGGACACATGAATACATTGAAGTTCTTTTATATTGTCATGAGCTGACAGGTGCCTTGATATTGTCGACGGATCTTGTCAATGGAACGATCAGTCCGTGTATGGATTTGATCGATCCGGTGGTTGTCGTGTCTATCCCACCTCCTACGTTATCGAAAGGAACCATGCCTGAACCTGCTGACATTGTCGAGGTTGACCTAATCGCGGACAATGGGGTCGTTCATGTCATTGATCAAGTGATCACAAACAGCTTTTTGCGGTTTAATGTCATCGAAGCTGGCACATTCGCTGGTGGTTACTCCATTTTGCTCGAACTCTTGAAGCTGACTGGATTGGACGAGTTCGCGTCTGGGCCAGGTCCCTTCACTTTGTTTGCACCTCCGGATGAAGTATTTCAGTCATATGGTCAAGAATTCATTGACAGTTTGAAAGCCGATATCAATGGAACAACGACCATATTACTCAACCATGTAGTCCCAAATCTGATCATCCCGTGTTGCCTAGGGGAAACTTCGGAATTCTTTAGTGCTGCCGGAGAATCGCTGGTACTTGCCAATTATAACCCAAACAACCCGTCAGACTATACCGTAAACGACATTGCGACCATCCCGTCCGGAACGGATCTTCTCACAAGCAACGCAAAGGTTAACACCATTTCTGATATTCTGATTCCAAAGCGAGGTGATTCCCCAACAATTTCACCAACCTTGAGCGACGTTTCCATTCCTCCGGCCACAGGGGAACCATCATCTGGAGAGACGATTATTCCATCTCTGGGAGAAACGTCTCTTACACCAGAGTCCGAAGTGCCCACTGAATCCGAACCGACGCCTCCTCCACTCCCAGTAGAAACGGTTTGGGATGTTATTCTAGCGTCCGAGGATCAGTTCAACACATTCATTGCCATTGCAGAAACTGTCGGTTACGACGAGCTCTTGCGAACAAGCCCCGAGATTACAGTCTTTGCTCCAAACGAGGACGCATTCAGCAATGTCATGCCTCCCGACCTGTTGGTGAAGTATTTTTCTGTAGATGAGTGGACAAACGAGTACATCATCAATCTGCTAACTTGTCATGATATCAACGGAGCTGCAATTCTATCCTCCGAGCTGAATAACGATGCCGAGTTTGCCAGCTGTCTGGACCTCATTGATCCAGACTTTCGATTTTCCTCCCCTCCTCCAATCATCGAAAAAAATACGATGCCGTTTCCTGCAAACATTGTCGGTCCAGATCAAGAGTCGTTGAACGGAGTAGTGCATACCGTGGATCAATTATTGACGACGAGTTTTTTGAGATTCGACATGCCAGCGGCCGCCGAAGAGCTTGGAACATTCACAATTTTGCTTGAGTTAGTTGTACTTACCGATCTTCTTACTTTTGTCGGCGGCGAGGGTCCCTTTACAATCTTCGCGCCTTCCGACTCCGTATTTCAGAGATATGGAACTGAGTTTATTGAGGGTCTAAAGATGGATTCCGCGGGAACAAGAGATCTCTTGTTGAATCATGTGGTAGCAGATCAAATCGTGCCCTGCTGCCTGACGGAGAGGACAGAATTCACCAGTGCTGCAGGTTTTCCGCTCGTTTTGGAAAGTTTCAGTGTTGGCGACCCAAACGTCTTCACTGTGAATGGAGTTGACACTGTACCCACACTCACCAATTTCTTGACTAGTAATGCCAAGATCAATGAAATTACTGATTTCCTCCTTCCACCGCAACTTCAATCTGCCAGATGATCTTTAAAACTTGCACCATGTCCGAACCTCCGCCCACCTCCCTGAAGTTTGGTTTTGGAATGAGATAAGCTGTGTTGTTATGAATCCAGACATTATCATTCTGTATATCAATGCCGAACAAGAATCGAAATGAAAATCTTAATCATGATGATGTTACTATGCGACTTAACAGTAGGTAGTATTCTTTGATGCAGCATTCTACCGTGATCATAATACCAGTCGTAGGTCGTAGGTAATAGAGACTCTCGCTCTACTACCGGTACCTACCTCTAGCTACGATAGGTAGGAAGAGTGGTATCGTTTACTTCGTCACATTTTTTTCGCCTTCCTACTGTAGTAATAGCCTCTCTACTACGTTAGTAGTAGTAGAGTAGAGTACCAGGACCGAGACGAACATAAAATAACACGTCTTCGTTTCTATTTTCTATTTTCACTTCTTCCTACCTACTATGATACCGGTAGACGATCTTGAGTACCTTGATGACGGATCACCAATCAGTAACAACAACAAAAAACTTTTAATAGACCATTCATCGTCATTGGAATTACAACCACAACATTCCCCTCTATCTCCTGTTGCTTTCCTGCTCCAATACGCCCAAGATGTCTACATTTTCTTCCAGTACTGCTGCCATTGAATCTGTTGGGACAGGTACTCTCCACAAGGAACTTCCGAGAAAAATTGCTGTGGTTTGTTGGAATGAAGTCGACACAGGTGTCAAGTAGAGTGGCCTATCCAAAGAGGACCAGCAGGGCATAGCCCACAGGTTCTACTATGGTGATATTGATATGCCAGACTCCATGGAATATTCTGAGCAGTTGTTCAACGCCCTTGGTATGTGGAAATGTCTCTTCACAGAAGACATTCCTGATCCCAGGAGCGATAACCCAGGCTTGATTATGAAGAGGCAATACCACCGCCAGCAGAAGGAAACCAAAGTCCACCCAGATGAAGATATCGCGCAAGTCTTGTCGGCTACCACGACTCCGTGGACACGAACATCTGCCTTTAGCACACGCCGACGTCCTTTCCAAATACGCACTCTGCGTCCTTGCGCATTGCCTCGATCTGAGCAGACAACCGAATCTCCTTGCACATTGTTGTCCGAAATAGGCGGCATTGTCACATACCATGCGAGGTACCCAATATCGACAAGCAACCACGCACCGCTATATTTCTTCTTTTGGCAACATTTCCTTCGTTGTCGTAATGATACAGCTCGAACAGAAGATCGGGAAGAAGTGTCCCCTCTTTCAATCCTGTCGCCAGCTTGTCAAAGTGCTGAATAGACTTGTCGTTCCATCTATCCGGATGCCCATCGGTAGTGCAAATAATAAGACGTCGATGGTTACACGTCAGATTGTACGTGCAGGACGTGTAAGGCATTTTGAGCGGGAGATGGTTTGCCTGAGACGAAGTCAACCTTCTCGAATGCAATATGGGTTACGTCCAATGATCCAATACAGCCAGGGAAACCAGCCTGGGCATACTCAAGAGAGGTTGTACCTCATTGACATTGTCGGGGGAAGGACATGCCACTTTCCATCACCATCAAGGTAACGGACGATGCCCTTCTTCCTACGCTTGCTTGGAATTTTGTTCTTGTTTTTTCCTCCTTGCCCTCATATGTAGCCATGTATTGGGATAGCAAAAGAGACATCACGGCATCGAGAAATTTCTTTTGCTTGAGTCCTTCATATTCTTGTTCACGGAGGAAGACATTGTACTTGACAGGATCTAGAAGCCTTAGTAGATATCAGAGCCACAGCAATCCCGGATATCCCCTGGGACTCAAAAGAAGGAGTGTGTTCTAGAGAGTGGCATCATTAGCCACTGCATAAATTTGATTCTCCCTAAAAAAATATGGGCGCTTTCTTAATTTGTTCCACGTATTTTATTACTACTGTTTGTATACTACCGGTACGTAGACCCACGGTAGCAAAATTTATGGGCTCTTTCGAGTCTGCTTGTATCATACGAAGTTCAAAGTACGGTAGTGCGAGTACCATTATCATTACCGGTATTTATTGTTCGGTGGTACATCCTACTCGGAGTATGATACGGTACTGCGAGTACCTATCATACAGTGTACGACCGTACGACAGCGCACAAGGAAACCATCCATAGAAAAAATCTTCGCAAAATGGAAGTACTACCGGCAGTTTAATGCTAGCGAGCTCTAGTAGTAGTTTCAGATTAGGACTACAGCTGGTTGGAGCCAAGACCAATGCCAACATCATGCCCGGCTTTCTTATTCCTTCCCTAGAGCAATATCGAAATCTTCGCTTGTACAAAAGGCGCCGTCGAGTTTTGGAAGCGTTGGTATCAAAACAAACGGATAATCCTTTACTAGAAAGTTTAGACGCGACGACACAGGCACGGTTGGAAACTTTGCCAGCAGTGCACGATGAACCCCGAACTGTTGCTTCAAGACACGATTACAAACAGACAAACTCGCTGGGACCTCACAGAAAAGGCAGACGGAGCAAAATACATAAGTCTGAAAAGCCACAAGATCAGAATTTCGTGCGCATCTTCTTTTCAGAAAGTGGAAACATGAACGGAGACGATGCTTCGATAAGGACATGTGTAGCGATAGAATCACAAGTTTCGTACCGTGATACAAATCCTGATACGTTGATCAGAGTTGAACTTGAATCATCAAAAACTGGCCAAATTTGCAATCTCACCAGATCGATGCCAGACGGTGCAAAAGAATTGCTAACCCAATTCTCTACAGCATCTTCAGTGAGAGAAGTGGCGGAGGTTGATGACGCAATGATTGCTGCCTTAATGGGTACTGGTACAAGTGAAAGAAGCCCCGAGAAAACAGAGAAGAAACACTTGGTACAAAGTAGAACCCCGAACGGTAACAATTACACTACATGTAGCAACTCACCACCGAAAAGTGATGGCCGTTTGCTTCCTCCCATCGTATCAACCCAGGCTGCTCAGTCTGGCGTTTGTGTCTTACCTCTTCAGTTACCGTCTCGAAAAAGGATTATACATCAACAGCAGCACCAGCAACAAGACGTAACGTTGACACGGCAAGAGCTTCCGTTGAAACAACAATCCAACGAATCTTCTTCCACCATTTCTTTAACGAGCAACATTTCCAAGCCATGGTTTCAGAAACGAAAGCGAAAAAAATTATCACAGACCAAACTTTGTTTTTCCAACAGACAACAACAAATAGGCGCAGCACACCACTACAACAGTGCCTTAGAACAGATGTCTTAAGTCCGACAGATGTTACCATCAATGCCACTTCATCTTTGCGGGGAGTGAGCATGCCGATTTGTCCCGAGCGCGTTGGTACCCTTCGTATTTAAAAGCCCATTGGTCAACGCCCGATCCGGCATATATTATCTCCCATTTTCCGAGGTTCTGTAGCGGGAGAATAGATTTTGTGGGATCCTTTTCCAAGTTGTCTTGAATTTCCGCCACCGTTATGATGAGAGGCCGGAACAAATCACGATGCAACTCAACGCGAAAGTCAAACTCCTCTTCCAATCCAGGAGCTTCTTGAGCCTCGACAAACCAAACATCCAAATCGTTATCGACCACAAAGTCAGCTCCATACAAAGCCCATGCTAGATGAAAAAAAATTACGGGCCGTGTTAGAAAAGAAAATGTTCATTCGTAGCTGCCGACATACATTTTCACGTACAGTTTTCGAATTTGTACGAATTTTTCATTCCATTTCCAAATGTGACACCCCTAAAAGCGGCGACCGTGCGTGCAAGTACCTCCTTAAACTGATTTCGAACATGATCAAAAGGATCGATTTTGATGCGTTTCCTCAAATTCCTTCGATTTTGTCGGTAGTGGTACTTCAATCGCTCTTTCAATTCCTCGATAGTTCCTTTTTCCTCTTCAGAAAGGAAGGTGTGCGTAGTCAAATGTTGCGTACGAGGGCCGCTGAATTCTGTCTCGTTGTATGCGGCGTTACCGACTCGCACGTACCCATCGTGATACAGAACGAGAAGGGGGTCAACAGAGGCAACAGCCCAATAAAATCGAAGATCAAATTTTTTGTTTTTCCACCATGTAAGCTCGTTGCAAATATATTCTTGAACGATGTAGTCAGTTTCCTCTTCTTCTCGCACGGCTCGAGCCAAGACATTTTTGAGTTCCTTTGAGTTTGGCCCTAGCATCTCGACCCCTTTTCCGTTGTTGCTTTCGGGATCCTTCAGTACCCATGGAACATTCATGCCCTGACGTTCAAAAAGTCGTTTTCGAAATGCCTCCCGGCCAGATTCCGTACTCAAGCGGTAGGTTTGCGGCAGAAAATCCAACTTGATATCGGGATTGCTTTTTTGATAGCGTTGGAAATTCTTGATGAAGAGGTCTAGAAATTTTCGTAAATTCTGTTTAGTCGCCGATAAAAAAGACAAAGTCTGCCAGTTCAGCGAAACATAACAAACGAAATCGTACCTTTGGATTCAAACTGTTGCGTGCCAGGAATGTTGCTATATCGTTGCCAGGACTTCAGTTCGGGATACCTCCCAGGATCTTCGCCTCTGTCGATGATGAAATTGGCCTCCTCAGCATCGTTCACTTTTCGAAAGTTGTTGTACCGAAAGGCCCTTGCCACTGTCCTCCTAAACTTCGTGCCATCCGAAATGTGAAAAGTCCGTCGGGATTCAGGCGGGACTTTGTCATACGCACCCTTCTTTCCTCGGAAGATCATGGTTGAAGGGGGTGAATTTGGTATATGATGACTTTGGCGGTGATGGACAAATAATGAAAACAAAAAGATGACAGCTGTGAGGCCGAGGCCCAGTAAAAGAGGCAGGGACCCTCGTGGCCCAGTAGCAAGGAATTTGTTTGACTTTTTAAATGCGCCATTGGTTCCATGGCCGTTCAAATCATTCTTCTGTTTCCCATCGATGGATGATGCGGTGGCTAGTGACAACGCAACCTCACCGTTATTTTTTGTGGTACCGCTCAATCTCTTCCGACTGTTCATCACAAAGAATCCTTTTGGTCTGTGCTGAGTGCTGACAATTGAGCCTTTTGGTATACAGACGCTTCGAAACTGCCATCTCCACCGAAAGAAGCAGATATTAAAATAAATATGTAAAGAGACACCACTGTTTGTGATATACTGTGCCATCTTCAATACGACAGATGACCTCAGGATTGAGTGTCGTCTACTGGAGTGCTACGACGTGCGCTTAAAAACTAACTGTATCATAAAAAATGATGCCAACGGCTCGTAAATTATTTTGAAACTATACTGGTGTCCATAGACGCACGCACGCACAACAAAAATGAATTGTGTCCGTTTTTGTGAATAGGAGCTCCACCATGACATTCGTGCGGCAATACTACCGTACTCCGATACGTGTATGAAATAGGGTGTAGCTATTATTATACAAGTGAGGATCTGTTGTAAAAGAAAGATCTACTTTTGTCGCCTTTCACTACTACTGCTACGTACTGGTAGGTATCTCTTCCAACAACTGAAAATGGAAGTCCCAACTATGACTCTCGAACAAACACAAAGAAGTTGTCGTCAATATCTCTTGTGATTCTGAGGGCTTCGTCCACATAAAATGTCTGTTCAATATGGCGACGTAAAGAATTGATGGAGTTGTGAAGAAAAGTATCGAAAGGAGCAGCAGCTAAAGTCCACTTTCCACTTACTGTCATTGGTATTACAGGAACCTTTCCTTGAAGGGTGTTGTAGAATGTTCCGACGGGCAATTCGAATTGAAGTTCATCAGTGAACATACTGATAAGAGGCACATTGGATCCCTTCACTTTGGTGTTTTCCACTTGAAGGGCCCACTGTGAAGGACCAGTGACCTCCAGTGAGGCAGACGTGACAACCGTTCCAGTAGCCTTACTGAGAGGGATTCCAGGTAACATGCCCACTTCTAGGTCAACTTCACTGATTAACTTCTTTGCGGTGATTGTTTGACGAACTCGCCCCACTCTAGATCCGACAGTCGCCTGGTCATGCAGATCAAATCCGTTCTCCGCCAGACCCTTATTCTCCTCTCCGGCGGCGACACGTATAGATTGGAAAAATGGGCTGGATCGGAAGAATTGTGTGCTAGAATAACACAAATCCCAGTCACCTTCGCAATGCCCTGCCGGTTCGACAGTCGGGTTTAGTGCTTCCAGTTGAGCAACTAGATCAATTACAATATCTTGTTCGTCCTTTGTAGCGTAGGCACCACGGTTAGTGACGCTGGCCAACAGCAGCAGCTCTCGTTTCAATGAATCTCGAATGACTTCATCTTCTTTCTTCTCGTCGACGGTGACTTCCTTTACATCGGGCGGCAAATCTCCGGTATCATAGTCGGAGGGAGAGCTGTCGTCGGCATAGTCGAAGAGGACGATCCTTGAAATTTTTGACGGCGCTGAAATCACGTTGGACAGAGTGTGACTTGTAGAAAAAGCCAGCACTGTCGTCGGAAACAATGTGATAGACATCAGGAAAACCAATACAGCAGCGGAGAAACAGAAGGGTTTTGCCTGGTTTTGGAAATGGGAAGACATGATTATTGTTCGTGAAACGACTTTTCTTGCGATTGTACCTGACACTGCAATGTTTACGACAACGTTGAAATCTCTGGCTAGCTAGAGTGTATTGTAACAGCACAGGAATTGCCACCATAAAATGGACTACCGGTGAAATTGAAACTACTCCAGGTCAAGTCCTAGGATGCAGACAATGTATGGGATGTACCGTGGATACTTAGGTTGCTTGGGTCGCTGCATAAGTTGGTGGCGAAGGACGGGAGACGAACGGACCAAACAAGACCCTTGCCTGATGGTGGTGGCAGCAGCAGCCATTGCAACATACCTACTGTAGTACTACCGTACTTTTGCTGCCGTTTAGCTTCTCCTCTGTGATGATTCACCATCAGATTTTCAAAAGAAGCAGGATCTGTGCACTGGCAACTGCTTCAGGGTGCAGTTCCCCGTACTGGCTAGTCCACTAGTAGTACCGGGAGCTTTTCCTGGCAATCCCCCGTTGTAGTACCACAGCACTCGGCAAGCAACAAGAAGCAAGAAGAAGAAGAACCTTCAAACTGTTGGCTTGGACTAGCTAGGTGTACGACAAGACTCGTAGTACGAGTACGAAGTACCGGTAGTCGACGGTACTCGGAGTAGGTACTACCTACCGGTAAGTACTACTGTAGTACGTACCCTTCGTATGTTACTCCGTATTACCCTTTCCAACACATACGATCATACTGTAGTGTTATTCGTCGTACATTTCCCACTGTACTTCGACATTCGTACGTATGTACCGTACCTACCGGTACTACTACCGGTAATCTACACGGTATCATAGGGGGTACTCCACTACTACCGTAGTAACTACCGGTACATACGTACGATACCGGTAGTACCGTTTGCTCCTCTAAACCTCTACTACGGTAGCTAGCTACCGGTACTACTACGTAGTACCGGTAGTGAAAGGTAGTGAATCTTTCCAATCACGAACTGAGTTTTCAGTCATGAGCGTTTGGCATGCATTTTAAAGAATGCGACACCACGATCGATTTCACTGGCCGACGATTGGGGACATGAAAAAATAGGACTACGAACCGGTAGTCTGGTATGATACTACGACGAAGTTTTGCCGAAGCGCCGACGCCGTAGGCCCCTCAGATTTTTACGCAGGAGAAAATCGGATGACCTATGGTTCCCTTCTGTGAGGCCTGAGACGTCGTTACCGCATTAAAATGCCATGAAGAAAAATAAGGAGAGGTGCAACGGAGTGACCACCTCTTTGACCAGCAAAAACGAAGATAGAGAGAGAGAGAGCAATTTCTTTGGAGTAAGCTCTCCGTGCAGTAGGAGACGAGAAGAAGCTTCCCTTTATTGTGCCGTTCATTCATACTCAATGTCTTGCTTCGATTGATCAATATACTGAACCTTTTGGCCGCTGTGTCGTTGGAGAAAACGACGCGATTCCAAACGTCAATCTGTGAAGATCGTATAACATTTCCATCATGGTCTCACAAGAAGAAATGAAGGCGCAATTAAAGCATTTGATGCAGTTGCCAGAGAATTTGGTTTGTGTCGATTGTGATGATAAACGTCCGACGTGGGCATCGTTGTTACAACCGCCTCCTGGTAGTTCGAGGGAGACACCAATAGGCTGCTTCTGTTGCTATCAGTGTAGCGGTGCCCATCGGCGCATGGGAACCCATATTTGTTTTGTTCGAAGCACCAATCTTGACGAGTGTAAGTCAATCTTACCGTTTTTTGCCTCATTTGACGTTTGCCATTGCTGAAATGAAATCATGTGACATCATTCCGTTTTCTACCGATACAGGGAAAGAAAAAGAACTTTTGGCGATGAAGGAAGGTGGCAACAGTCTAATCAATGGATTGTTTGAAGCTAAACTTTCGAACAAACAAAAATCAACTGTGCGACCAGATAACCACACTGGTCTCGACGAGAGGAGCACATTCATTTATGATAAATACCAGCATCGAAAGTGGTACAGCGAAGAGGCCTATAAAAAATTGAAATTAAGAGAAAAGGCTGACATCGCATTGCAGAAGGACAAAGCTGCCTTGACAGATTGCGCAATGGAAGAAGACTTTTTTGCAGCAAGAACTGCAAAAAAAAACACCTCCAGCGGCGAACGTTTTGCCGCCGGAAGTAATGATGAGAATGAATGGTGGAAAGATGATGGAAGAAATGCGGGACAGAAGCAGAGTACGTCACAATCTTCGGACCAAGGAGCTTCAAAAAGCTTGGGGTTCTTAGGCGACAGACGTAACCTCTTGTCAAATCTCCAAATGGAATCCAAATCAAAGTTGATGAATGACTTAACTGGCTTGGGCATAGACAATGAAAAAGGAACCCTCCCTTCACAAATAAAAACAAAAACGTCTCGTAACAGTCGAAGAGAGAGGAAAAATGGGCTCAGCCCAGTTCCGCAAGAAGATCGGACCAAGTCATCAGCTTCCTTCGGGAAAGTTGATCCCATGCGGACACCACCAAACAGATCAAAGAGTTCCGCGTCGTCCTCTTCCGGAGGGGAGGGTTCGCGGGCAGACACAAGAAACATTGCCAACTCGCAATTGATTCGAAGAGCACCACCGGGAAGGTCTGTGAGCGGACCCTTGCCCAAAGTGAGAGGAAGTACGGTCGAAATGCAACTAGATACACAATCAGCGAGAAGTCGAAAGCCGAGAGAAAGTCGTGACATTGGTCGGGTCGAGAGTTTCGATGACTCGAGCCGCAAGAAAGGTAGCCGTCACAGTTCTCGATCTTCCAGCGTTAAACGAAGCCGAGGGGCAGCAAGGAAGAATAGGACTCTGGTAGCAAGCCTGTACGATGGAACTTTGACAGATAGCATTGCGACAGGCCTTGCCACTGTTGCTGGCACTGATGATACTTCAACAATAGGACCTAATAGAAGACGTCGCGGGGATGATGAGAGTCAAGCTAGCACTCGTCGCGGCGATGAAAAAAGTATGGCTTCCTTTAAATCAGGAAGGTCAATGGCCAGGGAAGACACCAGCCAGACCGGTAGTAGAAGATCCACTTCCAACCGAAAGGTGCGGTCCCCCAACCGAAGAAGAGACGGTATCAATAATTCCGTATCCCGAACGCCATCGCCAGATCTGACGAATGACTCCCGCTGCCGTGCCTTGCCAATTGCCACGCCTCCACGAACTCCAACAAAAGGGACCCCAATCAAAGTAAGACGCATCCCAAAAGAAATGAAACCAAGACCACATTCGTGAACATTAAAAAGACCGAAAAGGTTATTGAATTTGAGCGGAGACCTAGTAGAGTGGATCCAATTCCGTTCCCTTCATCGGGACATTACTTGTGCATTGTAGGTGGAAGTTGCAGTGAGCATCTACTTTTGCGACGGTAGACAAGCATGAGAGGTTTTACGATCATGGGTAGAACGACAGTACAACGTCACGATGATAGATTTTCGCTAGACAATGCACCTGAAACAGTAGAAGACATATGAGTAAGCATCATGTCGACCTTTCTTCCTTCTCATCCATTCTTCAAAATCTTCTGTCGCGTAGAAGTCGCTTTCAAATTGCCTGTCATGTGAATGATGCAGCTATACAATCACAACGGCGTATGTCTCGTTCTGTTTCATACACTTGTTGCAGTCCTTGTTCTTTGTTTCTCCAACAGTCGATTTTGTAAAGCATTCTTTATTGACACAAAACGGGTCGCTTTGACAATCGACACCCATCCCAGTTCTAAGCAAGAACTTGTGCTTGTGACATGAACAAATGACTCAACGGTGTATTCCTTCGCCTTGCTGGATGTACTTTCCAACACCAACTCTTCTATATCTCTCACATGGTAGCAGGGCGTAAAAATCTCGATGCCGGAAAACAGACAATTCGCCCTTGCATTTGAATATCTTTTCATTAACAGTGTATTAGTCTGTGAAGGGACCAATGTTACTCCTGTGTCCTTTCTCAGGCAAGTTTCGCTCATTTTCAAAGGTTATTGCACCTAAACGATGTTGTCCTTCATTCAGTTTAATCGTCAGCAAAACAGCAGGCTGAAAAGGATCGTTCTTGTGGTGATGAACTCCAAAAATGCGATGGATAGAGAGGACACTACGATAGTCGCCGTTTACGATTTTGACGTTGAAAGGAATCTGTAAACGTCAAATACACTACAATAGTTAGTTTTACGACACCATGCACCACGATTCTTTTCGAAATCATCAAAAGTGTTGTACGTATTAGTAGTAGAATTTAATGAGATACGTATCTTCCTACCGGTAGCTATCGTTGTGCTTTTCAGCCACGTAGCAGAACCTTGAGGCACCATGCTCAGCAGCCCCAAGCTTTTGAAAGTATTTCCTTTGCTTCCTTTACCTCCTTGAACTTCCTAGCAGCTCGTTTCTTGTTGCCCTTGTACTTGTCAGGGTGAAACGTTTTCACGAGAATTTTGAATTGTTTTTTCAACCATGCGCATTTGATATCTTGAGTCCGTTCTTCTAGATCGATTGGCAGTTGCAAAATCTTGGCATGGTCTCTTTGTGGCGGCATTCCGTTCGGATAACCGGTCTTTTCGTTGAACCGAAAATCTATTTTGCCACCATTCCAAAGTTCTTGCTGACGGATTGCAGATTGAAGTTTTTGGTGCAAACTTCTCTTCTCCATGTCATCATCTTCAGAAACAAGGTCGTACGCAGCTCGAAAGTCTTGAACTGCTTCATCATAGTCGTCGTCCAACAACAAAGCTTCAGCCCGGACGAGATGAGCTTCTTTGCGACTTGAAAAGGAGACATCGTCGTTACTCACTCTTAGTTCAACGGCTCTATCACAGTTGTTGAGAGCTTCTTCATGTCTTCCCATCGCGCTGAGGATGGCGCACTGTTTTAGCTGAATCTTGCTTCGAAATAGGGGCGAGTCAACATCCAACCCACGCATCTTGGAAATGCAGTCATCGACGATTTCCGACGCTGCCTTGTTATAACCTTTTTGGATCTGCAGAAGGTACGAACATGAGAAACGAAATATGGCATCCATTTTAACCTCGACACATCTTCCTCACCTCTTGTTCTGCTTTATCCATGAGCTTGATGACCTTTTTGAGCCCCCTATATTGAGTTCTTGCTCGATCCTGTTCAGGATCAAATTTGAGAACGGCTTGATAAAAGCTCAATGCACTATCTTCAAGACCAAGCTGCATTGCCGAATTGGCACCTGTTTGCATGGCAAGGATTACTGGCTAGGTGGATTGATCAACACCGCAGAAACGAAAGGTGAGCATCAAGTTCACTGCAGATGTCATGTGATACTTAGACGAGGAACATACCGAGTCGTTTGAGAGTGACCCATATAAACTGGCTTTATTTATCAGCTTTCCCGCGGCTGACATGGCGCTTTTGTATTGACTCTGAAGTTCATAACATCGCGCCTCTATGAGAAGCATTTCGACAGATTTGTCCGCCGGAGGCAACTTTTTCATAACTTGCAAAGCATGCTTGCAAGACTGGCCCATGTCGCTAGATTCCACGAAAGCAGCTTTTACCTTTTGTGTTCGATCATTTCCATCGATTTCTTGCTCAACGGTCCCATCCGAGTCCACTGCAGCATGTTTCTGAAATTTGGTACCATTGGATTCTGCAACACCAACACTCATAAAAAACTTTAAAAAATCATTTTCATATTCCTTCTTCCTCTCCGCAGCTTCTTCCATGGCTAGCTCTTCTTCCTTTCTTCTCTTTTCGATCTTCGCCTTTTCTTCTGCCATCTTTCGCTCTCGTTGTCGTTGTCTCTGGATAGAAGTAAGGGCCCATCCCAATGATCGCTGAGCTTTTTCTACAAAATCAATCTCAATACCATTCTTGAGCAGAGCCCTAAGAAGATCGGCAGCAGCTTCATCATGAATGTCAGCTTTGCGCAGACTTTCCGCTCGTTTCCAAAGCTTCCCCGCAGTGCAGGGTTTCGTAGGTTTCCCCGGTGAAGTGCAAAGGGATAGTTCTTCGGGAGGAGTATAGTTTCCAGTGGCATCCCGCAGTTTTTCAGCTGTTTGAAGGATAAATGATACATCCAGAATCCCATATTCCTCGGCGAATCGGATTGCTCCCACTGCAAAATCTTCGCCATGACTTATAAAGGCCCTTCCCGTCATTGGCGGAGAAGAACAGGATATGGCACAGTTCTCGACCATGAAATCAGGATTGTTTTCACATTCTCCGGATTGAGCCCATTGGGAACAGTTTTCATGTACATCTTGATTTTCTATCTCGATTTCCAGCGACACGACTAAATCCGACAATTCAGATGATGCATTATCGGCTTGGGAACTAGAAAGGCCGATACTGGCCATCACGACAACCAATACCATCCAGGGCCAGAGAAGACAGTGCTTGTATGTCATGGTTGAAAAAACTTGGGGTGGGTGGGCGAGCTGAAATTTGCGTCAAGCTTGATCCATCCGATACGACATGTACTCGTTGTAGTTGCTAGCTAACAGTCAGTTTGGATGGCTGCATGGAACAGAACCGTTGATAGGCCGTTCGTTACTCTACGGTACCGGTAGTCTACTCCTCAAGTTTTACCGTAGTACTGCTAATAATAATGTCGCAAATTATAAGTAGAGAGGAAGTTGGCAGCGTGAATGATGCGAGGGAAATCGAATGAATGAGGCACGACTTGCGCGCGTCCATCGAAGCATGCAACGAGCAACGAGCGAGGTGCGAGGTGTCTGCATACCTTGTAGTCTTCGTCGACTGTACTAGACCTACCTACGGTAGGTATCTTACGGAAGTACGTTAGAATGTTCCGGTGGAACGATACCGACCGGTACTGGTACTTAGGTACTACCGAATCGCCTACCGTACAGTAGTACGGAAGTTACGGTACTCACTGTGAGAGCCCTACGGTAATCGCTGTATGGACTGCCACGACGGATAAGTCCTACGTCGTAGTACGTACGGTATTCTACGACAATTATTAAAAAGACTCTGTCTGGCTTTGTTTTTCTATGATACCCGCATCTTCAATCTTTGGAGCCATTTGCAACAGTATTTTTTCTTCTATGATACCCATATGCACGGTACTCTCTTTGTTTTCCATCCTAATGTTGAAGCAAAACCCTTCGATGCGCAGTTCGATCATCGATACAAGGAGTGAAAGAAGTGTCATGAGGTGTATCTAAATATACATTCTACAAGTGACATTCCTTCCGTGGCCCTCAGACGTTGTACATAATATTGAGTATCACTAAATCGACAATCGATCAATATTCGCAAAATCATCAAAGCAAGCTCAGCTACGCCCAATCTTTCACCACTTTATCTCTCGACAGTCACAATGGGAGAGAATTCACACTCTTTCTTGTTCCACTCCGGCTTATGTGACATGTTCCATCCATCTAAGGGACATCACCGAAGACACTCGAAAACAGATGCTTGCGCGTTGGCCTTCTGTGGAATTTGGCTATGGGAACGAAATCGATTCTTGCTGACAGGAGAACGACCGAAGAAATTGAGAGAGCGACCAGTGGAACTAAGCATCGTCTTTTTGCTCGTCGCTACAGCTGTTGTATGGTCTCTAGATCCGTACAATATCTTTCTTCCCGTATCATTGCTTTTGGCTTTCTGTTGCTTATTGTGGAAAATATTTGAGTTTCAGTACACGCGAAGTGTCTTTCGACAACGGCTGGCAATGGAAGCATACCAGCAGGAGCAAAAGAAGCTGGAGAGGGACCTTGTGGGAGAAGGTAACGGAAGTGATGCTGCCGTTTCAATACCGAACGGTTTGGCTGATGATCCGCGAAACGATGCTGAACTCATGCTTTTTCTTGGCAAACACAAACGAGAAATATATGGAAATGGATCTCATTCGCTTTGTGGTGTGCTAGCTCACAACTGAATCCAATCAATCGCGGAGATGATGGAGTAGATGCCGATTCCTGTTTTCGTCTTTGGGCTATCTTGGGAAATATCTGCTGTGGCTGGCTCTTTCAATGCTATTGTCAATTATGCGGAATGTGTGCGATTGCTCAAGAGCATCGATTTCTTACAGACATCCTCCCAACGGATTCAAATTTGTGGCAACGAGACTATGTCACCCTACAATCCTGGCATGAGTATTATCCAGCGATTCTTCGGTTAAGGCTCTCTGGAAAAATGAACTTCCTGTCGCATTTGAAAGCCATGTCCTCATTATCAAATGGACTTGCAATGGTAGCCACGATCCTGCTTCTGTCCGTAACTCTTGTCACGATTTTGCCAGTGCGCTTCCCGAAATGGCAGATTCTGGTGGTACGTTTCTTGTACTTTCGCGATCCATTCCTTAAATGGTTCTTCTTACTTTCGCATCCTTCAACGCTTCTCCATCCTGATGCAAAGCTGTATGGAACTTTGCTCCAACCCGCATTGGTTTTGTTCGTTATCTATTGGTGGTGGCATCGACTCGACATTTCTCTTGATGCTATCATCAAGTATTTTGCATCAGGATTTTTTATTTGCACTGGCCTTTCTATACTGTACGAGCTGATGGCATCGATCATCCTTTCTATGGCAATCTACTTCGTCAGCATAATAGGAGCAATAGGCTTGATCATGGCTGGCTCGATTGGTCTTGATGATCTAATCGGAGGCGACGATGTCATCGGAGATGCTTCTTCAGGGGATTTCCCACTCTCTTACTCCATTTCAATCGCATTCGTCACGGCTCTGTTCAACGCCTATCTTGTAGCTGCCTCCGTAGAAGAGCTTGTGAAGTATCTCTCCTTCTGGATGGTAGAACATCCTGATTTGGAATTAGAACGGATAACCCTGACAACATCAATTATTTGTGAGGTCAACGAGAATGAAGGGGAAAGTGAGAAGCTGAAATTGAAAAATGAGACTACACCAGGAAAGATTCCTGAGACATTTTCTGCACCCAGTCCTTCTTTTATAACAAGGGGGGCAGCATATACAGTCGCAATGATAACGGTGAGAGAAAAGCGTGACAATGGGGCTTACATCACTCTTATTGCAGCAGCATCAAGCTCACCGACCATTTCAGACGGCTTTAGGCTTCGCATGTGCAGAAAATCTTCTCTATGTTTTTGTATACACACCACCTGGAATCAACGAAGAAATATCAACTTTGTTGGTTCGCTGCCTTTTCCCCATCCATCCACTTGCAGCTGCCATTCAGTCTCTAGGGGTGTGTCGCAGGGACTTAGAAAAACAAACATCTTTCCAGCTAGGAAGAATACTTTTTCCAGCATGGCTTCTACATGGTTCTTTTGACTTTCTTCTGATGGCGTACTCGCTGATCACACAAATATTGTCGGGAACTGATGGCAAAACCAGAGGCTCCAATAACAGATACGAATCTTCTCTTCTGGTGCCATGTGTCATGATTATTCCATTTATTGGAATTATTTTCTACTTTCAAGAAGCTTGGGCACAAAGAAAACGTTTAGAAACTTTAGACAGTGGAAATGTAAATGGCGCTGACTAAAATCATCACATTTCAACTACTCCTGAATTAAAAAACAGTCCCGGGAGAGGCGAAAACAATTTTAAAAATACATGAGAGCTCCAACGGTCACAACATATATCATTATCACTTCGAACAATGTTGATGAAGTCGAAGCAACTTCCTTTCGACCTTCTAAAAGCGTATCTGCTAGCGAGAAAAAAGCTTTCATCGATAGGCACACAGCTTGCCCTTCTCAGAATCTTATCGTGAACCAGGTTTGTCTGAGCAAGAACCCCATAGAGATATCTAGTGACTGTCCCAGCGATGATTTAAGCAACTGCTGTCTTGCATGGCGATCATGCATCACCGCTGTCTTGACTTGAAAGAATTTTTTCCTCTTGTGATCAATTTCATTTCGAAAAGGACAAGGACAGGAGCAATGCCTTTGCATGATTCGTGATAAAATTTGTGGCCAGCATTGACATTTCTATGGGAGAAATCGCATCATTGGACCAAGTGTGTTATTTGATCAGCGGGACTGCAGACATGGAAAGATTCCTTGAAACGAGGTTGCGACAGCAACACGTAGAAGATATCAACACAGCGAACATGTTGAAGTGGTTATGAATGCCTTCCCAGCATTGTTTTTTGGTGAACAACAATACTACTACTATCGTATGCATGACATCCTGTACATTACCCGTGCGGGGCTAAGAGGGGGAAGGAAGCATGCCTTTGCATGATTCCTGATAAAGTTGTGGTGGGCAGTGACATTCTGTTCAAGAAATGGCAATACTCAGTCACAAAGGACAGTACTATTTTGATTGGAAATAGTACTGTCATTTGATGGTAGAGGTTTCTTTTGCTGGTACATTCCGCCCTATTGGGTTGTTACAGATGTCGTAGTAGATATGAACACACCCAACATGTGAATGTAGTTATTGCTGCCTTCCCAGATTTTTTTTTGGAAAACCACATCATATCTGACAATCACTGGTCTGGACTTTTTGTCATTGATGAGTTTTTTCCTTTAGTGGTGTGGGCAACAGGGTAAAGTTGGTGGAAAGCTGTTGTATAATCCTCCCTAGGGACCATGCGGGTGACAGCTGGTACCTGGTACATCGCCTTTAAATAGAATTTCTTTAGCGACAGTCAAATTCAACACCTCAATATTAAGAAAGAGTTTCTTTGCAATCAGTTGGAGCACGCAATGGGAGTAAGTTCTCTCACATGGTCCCAGCTATGTCTATGGGATGTATTGATCCCCCTCCAGTATACTACTCTTGCTTGACATGGAAGGTTTCTTTTACACATACAATCTGCCCCATTGGGTTGCAACAGATAATAAGACGTGAACACACCCAACATGTTAAACCACACCATATCTGACAATCACTGGTCTGTACTTTTCGTTATTCAAGGGCTTCTTGGACTTTTTGTCATTCACAGTCAAGGGGTTCTTTTTTTTGCCTTTCAAGTTCTGAGTGGTGGGCAACAGGGTTAAGAAGGTCTATAATCTGCCCAGTCCCCCAACTAGGGGCCAGGTGGGTGAGCTCACTTTCAGATGACAGCTGTTACCTACCTGGTACATCGCCTTTAAATAGAATTTCTTTAGCGACAGTCAAATCAAACACCTCAATAGAAAAAACATCCATTTGGACAACAATGATGTTGTGACGAGCCAGCCCATGGTAGTTCCATCTCCTTTGGTGAAAAAATCGTCACAATTTCACCCTCACTTTTCCTTGGCTTCACTGCAGTGACAAACCATCCATCCAATGCTCTCGCACTGCTGTCGTGGGCGTCTTCATTCCCACTCATCTCTGCAAAACCAATTTTGTACAGCGGTATCAAATGCTCCTACAACTACAAATTCATTTGCAGATGGGAGTGTTACCACTCCTAAGAAGCAAGTAGCTCGTACATCCCTTTGGTTACCTCTCATCTACACTCAAAAATACCACGAGTCATCCTGCTGAATCTCCTGTGAAAGGTGTTGTTGCATCCAACCTTCTCACCAAGTTATAGTTTCAAGAGTCTTACCAAGTATGAGGTCGTACGTACATCCTACCGTAGTACTTACTGATAGTATACCTTTCATCACTACCAGTAGCTGTAAGGAGTACTTCCTCTGTCCATTTGAACTACTGGTCACCCCCCTAACAGTAAAGTACTACCACTACCGCTACGGTACTAACTTTGGAGCAGTTAGGAGGAACAAGACTGCTCCGTCATCACCTTTCCTCCTTAACATCCAGGTTATCTTTCATTCTTTCCACAAAAAAAACTCTCTACAAATAGTAGGAGTAGCACCCACTCATGCACCACCACCTCCCCAACCCAACCACTTCTTCCTTTGAAAGGGATCCTGCCAAACACAGTTTCATTCTTCCGCCATCCTCTTTTGTCCTTTCTTGTAATTTCAAATCTACAGGGGAGGGTGTCAGCACAACCACGGATGACATACAGACTACACTGGTCCATCAGCTCTCACAGGCATAACTTCTTTCTTACTTTAGTCTATGCTTCATGCTTACTAACAGTAAGGATACATCATCCTAAAATGAAATTTGGACCATGTCCGGTTGATGCAACAAGTTCAAAAAACTACCAATGAGAGACTGCCATCCCATACTTTTTCATATCAAACAACTATTTCCTGATCAAACAACAACCATTATCCCCAAACTCCCCACAAGTTTGTTCTTGGTATATTGAGGTTCTATGTAGCAACACAAGCCTATGAGCGAGTTCCCCCTCGCACCCAAGACAAGGAGGATGTGTACACCTTCCCTTTATGGAAGGCATGAAGCATCTTTTCTTGGTGTTCAACCCTCCTTGGCTGATGATCCTTTCCGTGCCCTCTCTGCCATCAGCAGCTCCACTGCAACAAGCAATGGAGAATTCATCTCCAGAGTGCGAGGGCCACTTCAATTGTCTTTCACCTGTACGACGTGGTGAATGAAGGAAATAATCCTCTTACAGTCAATTCAAATTGTAAATTCTTAATCGTACCAGGTATACCATTCATCATTCCTACCTAGTAGTAGTAGGTATAGAGATTGGGCATAGCATAAAGTGTATATTGATTACTGGTGCATCCTGAACGACAAGGATGACTGCCAAGTTAGCTACTACACTAAATATCTAAATTGGGATGTCATATCATATTTCTGCTTCAAGAAAGAGGAGAAAGAAGGGGAAAAGAATGGAAAGGATCATATAGACAGCATATAAAATCTAGATACTCGATTCTAAATAAAAAGAACAAGTCCCACACACCATGGGAAAAGGAAGCGATTCTAGGGCAAAGCGGTGGAAAAAGTTCTCCAGTAGTAAGATTTGGATGATTTGGTTCCAACTAGGTAGTGTAGGATGGCGCAGCAAGTCCTCTATCTTGCCCAAACCGATCATCATGCACATCAGAAAGATTAAGTTTATCTTGTTAACAACTTAGTCGGAAGTGCAGCAGAGGGAGAGGGGGAAGAATGCCTATGTATCATTCCTGATGAACTTGTGGCTACCGGTTGTTCCATTCCTAAGAACTCACCAGCCGGGCCCCGAAGGTCGGAAGTAGTCCCACCATATTGTAGTTTGACTGTAGAGTAGACTTACCGTTCGATTCAGTTCTAGAAGGGCTAGTCTCACATCTGTGCCTAGGGGATTCCTCAGAGATCTTGGCTGTAGTATAATAAGATTACTAGAAAATCAAAAGCGTGATATGCCGTAGTGCCAAAGGAATTGTGTAATGATGTCAGTTTGTGACATCAGGAAGGCTGGAAAATAATCATTTCTGTTAGATGATGAAATCATTAATTTGCGATGTTTAAGTTGATGTTGATAAAGTGTTGAAATGTTGCTTGTAAAATCAGTTATCACCGATCGACCTTTTTTGAATGTTCGATGAATATTCAGCGACTGTGCCTTTAGTTTTTTCATCTTGTGTCGATAGCACTCAGCGACTATATTTGATGTGAAAATGGAGCGTTTCTTTTCCATATTAGCATTCAGCAACCATGATTAATGTAAAAAAAGAATATCATTTCTGTCCCACACTAGTACTCACCGTTAGATGAAGCCTTTTGTTCTACGACAGCATTTCCTTGAGATTGGTAGAGTCTCTGTGAGTCGTCATCCAACATCTACCATAGTTCCATAGAATTTGTGCTTCTTTATTTGTGCTGCATCGAAATTCCACTTTGCAAGGCTCCTTGAGTAACGATCGCTTCACATCTATTAGCAAGTGCTACGAGCCAAAAGAAGGACAATTCTTGAAGAGCCGATTGGAAGATCGTGAACCGTCGATGCGATCCGGACGATCTGCCTGGAGTGGCAGACCAACAAAGTTAGACTACGAAAGTAGCTAGAGCTAGAGTCAAGATTACTTAAGTGTACTACAACGTATTTGGACCTACCTAGGGTACCATTTATGTTCCTGTATGTCCTACTACCGGTAGAATACGATCTTGCCGATAGTGGTACTGTAGTAGCATTGATAATGAAATCTATTTCAGGGTTTTGCCAACTACGGGCTACCGGTAGTTCCGTATCTAAGAAGTTGACTCACCAGCTGGGCCCCGAAGGGCAAGAGATGTAGTAATGGTAGTAAAACCTCCTACGTGAGGAGCTATAGGACGTCGCAATGATGAAAGGTTCGGAATCGGGTGCAACTTTTAAATTAAGATATCAAGACACCCAACAGTTTCTCATTGTTTTTACTCGTGATGACAGGTTCGAGATCGGGTGCAACTGTTAGATTAAGATATCAATACACCCAACAGTTTCTCATGGTTTTTACTCGTCAGCATCTTTTTGGGACTTGGCTTCACCAAATTAGAAAATATTTCCGATGTGCTGGGGGGAAAGAATGGGAGAACGTTTTTTCAAGCCGTTCTAGCTTTGTCGTTAGGATTCACTAGGACTTTTTTGAAAGCAACATCATTATTCACAGACACTTGTCTGGAATTTCCTTTACTGATTAGGATTTTTAAAAAAGCTCGGGTTCGTGGGATAAGTGGTACTGATTTGATGAGAAGTTATCATTTCAGCTGCCCAGTCGTGAGAAAGAGAAACAATGTCTAGATAACATCTGTTTTCCGGTACGTGGACTCAAAATAAAAAATGTTTGGGATATGTTGAGCGAAGCAATGGAGGTGAGTTCTTTCAAAGAGCATGTACAGTTATTTTACATGAAGGAAAAATCGTAAAAGTTGTAGCACAAAGCTTCAAGCAGCGATATTAGAAAGGTTGGATATGATTTGGTCTGTGCAACTGTTTGCCTCGAATGCAAGGAATAAAAGCGATGGACGCTTGAATGAGAGTTCTCTAATGTTGAAGGCATTCGAGAAAGACTGATGCTATGCCATCTCTGCCGAGGAGGCCACCCAAGGTTGAGGTGGTTTTTATTAATGCATTTGTGTGTCAGCAGTCTTTGACTTGTTTTTTTTTTCTGAAGTTTGCGACTTTTTTGTTTACTCTTTTCTTTCCAGTTTATGTTGAGAAAATTTGGCTGGGACAGAATTAAGTTTTATTTCGTTTTTCCAACTTGACTCTCTAGGATCGCAAATGTTCGTTAACTTTATTCGAGGTGTTGAGGCGTAAATCGCCCAGCCTGCTCTCAAATAATTCCATATTGTTGTCCCGGCTGGATTGACTGTGAATTTTCCATTTCTTCAATGGGATAATCCGCTGATACTTCTTCCCTAAGAACAGTGTTTCGAGGCTAGGTTTTTTCATCGTCGACGTCAACGGGACGTAATATAGGAAATAGATCTGTGTATCATTATTTGTGATTTTCTGTTTTCCCTATAATGTCGAAAGAGACTTTTCCTGATTTTTATCGACAAAAATATGATGGCATCATTAATTGTTTTTCGAGGCTACAATTTAGGAATAGTGGGTGAAGAATGATATAATCAAGATTTCTTCTTCTTTCAATGCTTGTTTCATTTATAGTTCGTTCACTTGCGACGGGCATTTTTTATTTGGCGTCATACCACGTTTTGTGTTCGTATGATCCGTCGACAAGTAGTGGAACTGCTGTTTTTGCAAGTCCGGTTACCCATGGATTTTCCATGCAATCCACAACCACCTGAAATGCTTCTTTTGCTGTCTCTTCAGGCCCTTCAAGAATTACCTCATCATGAATTTGCATGAGAAGAATCCATCCGAGTCGCTTCAGGGTGCCATTCCTATTGATTTTGTTCATCGCCATCATCGCAACATCTGCTGCCCCACCTTGAATGGGCGTGTTGATGCTTGCCCTTTCTGCGTGACCGATTAGCTTTTTGTTGTTTCCCATTGCCTCCGGGATTTGTCGGTATCGCCCCATGAGAGTCCTTGTGAGACCAAGTTTCCTTGCGTATCTTTTTGTAGTCGATTGCCAGTCTCTGACCTCCGGTCTGGCATCGTACCACTTCTGCAACATTTCTTGAGCTTCCTCCTGTGTTACCCCCCAATCTTGGCTGAGACCGTGCGCTGTTTTCCCATAGGCAATGGAAAAATTCAATGTCTTTGCTTTCCTTCTTTCAGATGCGAACTCATCCTTCAATAATGGTTTCGGGGGGTCACCAAGGGCAAAGTCCCATTCTAGTAAAACTTCACCTTTTTCAACTTTTTCTTTCACATGGTCAAACATATCCAGAGCCGTACGTGAGTGAAAATCTCCACCAGAGGCAAAAGCATTTATCATGGATTTGCAATTTGTCATAGAGGCCAATAATCGAAGTTCTAGTTGTCCATAATCAGCAACGATAAGCGAGTTCCCAGGAGAGGCTTGGAACGCTTTTCGAATTTTGTATTTGTCTTTCTCCAGGGCAGGTTGATTCTGAAGATTGGGACGCCGGGAGGAAAGCCTACCAGTTTCTGTGTTAAGATTTAACGAGCAGTGAACTCTACTTTGGTGATCGGTCAGTGACTGTAAACTTGTAAGGAAATTCGCGATCATCGTGTCAATGGATCCAATGGCACAGAGGCTGAACAACGCAACACAAGCGTCGTGACCTTTGGTTCCTCCGCCAAAGAAGTCGTACGCCTATATGCAAAATGAGATCGGGTGAGTACGTAAAACATCCAACGGTTTCTCCGTCGACAAACTCACCGAGCCATATCTGGGAGGGTCGGCAGAAGGATCTCCTGCCAATTGACGTAGAACATCTGCTGTGACGCTCGGCGCTCCTCCAGCAGTATACTTCAGAGGCTTCATGCCAAGGGATTTTATGGTGACGTTCAGAAATTTGGGCTCTTCCATCGATTTTTCTTTCAGATTGGCCAATATCTCATGTGTCGCTCCTCCTTGCGAGGCCGCAGCTTGGAGTGCATCTAGAATTGTGTCGTGTCCTGTGAAATCTGCCGAAACAACCGTTTGCAACTCACTCATAAATTGCATGTCGTTTCTCAATATATTTATCATACTTGCTGGATCCATGGTGTCGTCTACTGTTATCCCACGCCCGGCCAAAGATTGTTTCAATTCTTGCAGCGACATTTCATTGAGCTCGTCATATGGCATTTCGGCGGATGGTGTTTCCAAAAGGTACTCGCGAATGCGCTGTTTTAGGTCTGCTTTGTTTCCTGATACTTTCAGCTCATATTCTTTACACAAAGCTTTTAGCTGAGCAGCTGTCATCTGGTCAAGTTGATCTGATTCTGTTTCTTGGGCAGACGCGAGAAGAAGTCAGCTATGGAGATGTTGTATCACGAATTCCCACAATCAAGTGGCCGTACCTTGAGTTTTATCATCGTCTAAAGTTTCCCGTTGTTTGTTTACGAGTGCGTCCAGCGCATCGTCTGGAATCTCTTCTCTCGCAACTTTGAAAACCCGAATAGATTCTGTGGATTCATTCGTCTTCCCATTTTTTGCCCCACCAAAGAGAAATGTGCACAACTGTGCGGCACTGGCAGGGTTCAGAGCTAGACCGTCAACACCGATTTGCTCCGATGCCCATTTTCGAAACTTTTTGGAATGCTCGTTACGATCTTTACGTGCTTGCTTTTCAACAGATGCCAAATAATCCTTAGCATCTACTCGAATCCCTCGTCTTTCCATGTCAGTTAAAACCTCCCCGAACTCTCTCATGTGTGACCAGTAATAGTCGTACATATCGCTGCCCTGGTCCATCCATATCATTTTCTTGAGCAAATTCACCAGCTTTTCATGAAGTTTCCAAGTTCCTATTGCATCGTAGCACGAATATTTTATGAACTTTCTTCGAAACCTCGGGTCTCGCTGTAAGACTTCCACAGGAGGAATGTCCACTAAACTTCCAGGCGTTCCATCCTTCCGAAGTCGGGGTACACCAAAGATTTCTTTCATTGGTTTTTTTCGCATGGTCAAAAGTTCTCCGGTCAGGGCTTCCAATGAGTACCCGCCGCCACCATTTTTCAGGCGTGAAGTATCTTGTAACCGTGCCATGTGCATGGTGTCACCACCAAAACCTTTCACATCGATACCTTCGTTCCACAGAACATGTCGATCGAAGCCATAGTTATGCCACACTTTTAGGAATCGTTCGTCTTCGAACCATTCCTTGAACTCTTGCAATACACCATATGCATCATCCAAATTGTCAATCCACAAAGTCGTACCTGGTCCTTGTCCCAGACCGTAATCAAAGTCAGGCCCAGAATAGATGCTGACGCAAGTGACGTAGCCATTACCAACAGGACCTACTTCTTTCAGATCAATATCCATGACTTCTGTATCGCAGGCATGAAAGATGTAAGTGTCCGCCGACATCAACTTATCCACAACAGTGCGGGCCTGTTCTTTGGTCCGGACAATGGTCGTGTTTTCAACTTGCAAACTGGAAACATCATCGGAGCTTAACCGTGCGATAGTTGACAGACGGTTCTCATATTCAGAAGATCTTCGTCCAAAGTCTTTGCACCACCTCAGCGGTTCTTCTGGATCCCAGTTCCCTCCTGGCACAGGGCGACTAGTTAGGCCATCGAAAAGTACAGACGTTTTCGACTGAATTGTTGCATCGGGTAGCATAGGACCGCGATATTCGGCTATACCTTGGTTGCCAATCTCAGGCGTGGTTGTGTTATTCACTAGAACTTCATCAACTACCACACTGGCCACGAGAAGAGGTCGGAGAGGAGGTGAATGTGATCTATGTCTTGAGGCTATTCCCCATTGTTCCGGCCGAATACAAGAATTCCTGATGTCTTTGCTGCGCTCTCTCAAACCAATTCCTTGACGACCAGCGAGTAGTGAGGCTGATCTTCGGACTTCTGGAATAGATAAGCGACTCACACTCAGAAACACAGGATTTCGACACCCCAGAGATGAATACATTTTGGAGTGCCGTCGATCAAAATGGATTCGGGAGCGATTTTCATCGAATACAAATGATAATGTCGGATGAATGAACTTTGCCAGTTTTCCCACCAATATGATTTGACTCCACCACGCCACAACGAGAACTCGACCGAAAGTGCATCTAATTGAGAGAGATCCCATTCATGTAGCTTTGATCTTCACACCCGTTTTCACTGGAAGGATGTTTTGAATTGAGAGTCACAGGGGACGAGAGGCTCGAGTTTACGAAGTACTTCGTACTTTGTATTACTACGAACGTTGTGATGAAGGGAAATTTTTCGAAAATAATAAATAAGAAAAGCCATGAGGATTTGAATGGCGCAAAATCTACGATGTACGACTACGGTAGGTAGTACGAAGCAGCGCGGCAAAAATTTGGGAGGCGGAGGGAATTGTATAATAATTGTACATTTTTAATAATATTATACTAATAAAGTATATTTTTATTTTAATATTTTATTAAAACGAAGCATTACCGTACCGGTATTGTTGGCTCGCGTTCATAGTGCACTGTCGAACTGCTTGCTTTTTCATTTTGCCCTACATACTACCGGTACTCGGAGTCCATACTCTGCAGACTGCAGAGACTACTTCTTCACGACTTTCTTTCAATAAAGCTTGGACATGACATCATCCCCCTTGTCAGTTGTTCTAGTTGGAGCTGGAGCTGCCGGCCTTCGTCTCGCCCAGATTTTGCTCACGGAAGCTCCGAGACCAATTCAAGTTACAATTTTGGAAGCCAATGATTATTGTGGTGGCCGAGTTAGGAACATTTCTTTTGACGGATATACGGTAGAAATGGGAGCTAATTGGATTTCTGGTCTAGAGACGGCATTTGATAATCCAATATGGAGGTTAGCCAAAAACAATGGTCTTCGAACCAATCCAAGTGATCGAGAAAATCCTTGTCGAATGCACGTTGTTGATTGTACCAAGAATACCGAGGAGGACGGAAGAGGCGTTAATGGCGGTCCAGTGATTACAGATTTATATTTAAAACAAGCAAAAATGTTTGATGAAGTTTATGCCAAATCGCTGGAGGAGGTCAATTCGTCTGTCAGCTCCGTCTCATTCGACAAGGATGTTGATGTCCGATCCTTGTTGCAAAGAAATGGCTGGACACCAACATGCCCAATGGATTATGCCATAGAACACAATCTTTTGGAAGTTTGGGTGGCAGAAGATCTGAGTCAGTTGAGTGCGGAGCACAATATGAAAGTAGGTGCCAACGACATGGACTTGGGTCAAGATGAAGTGTTTGTGGAGGATCCGCGAGGCTTCCGCTCGATCTTTGAAGATGTTATCCACGATTTGGAGACATCGAAAACGACTACCATTCAACTGGGGACAGAAGTACAGAGTATCCAATATGCTCCTAAAGATACGAAGGTTTTGGCCAGGGATCTGAAGACTGGCTGCGTTGTTGAGTATTCTGCTGATATTGTTGTCAGCACGGTGAGTCTAGGGGTGCTTCAAAACGGTAGCATCCGATTCAATCCACCTCTTCCAAAGTGGAAAGTCGATGCTCTCAACGAAGTTGGCATGTTTAACTTTGGAAAAGTATTTGCCAAGTTTCGGACGAGGCTGTGGCCGGAGGATAAGGACTACTTACTTTTGGTCAGTAAGCAACCTGGCTATTATCCTCTGTGGATGAGATATCAGCACTGTGAGGATCCGATCTTGATGTGCTACCTAGGTGGAGCTAACGCGCGACGTGTCGAGTCACTGAGCGAAGAAGAAATCCAAGACGAAATCGAAGAGCTTTTTGGGAAGGCTTTTGGGCATTCCAATGACTGTCGTCCCATCAAAGTTACCGTGACGGACTGGTCCAAAAATCCCCGATTCAATGGATCGTATTCCTACTTTCCAAAGGGAGCATTTGCTTCAGTGTGTAAATCTGACTACACAAGTGCTTTGTCAGGCACGGTGGGAGAAATTGCCAGGCCAGTTCCTTCTTCGCCCAAAACGCTTTACTTTGCTGGTGAAGCCTTCGATGACAAGTACAACGGGTGGGTACAAGGCGGATACCTATCCGGAGAACGAGTTGGTAGGACAATTCTCCAAGACCACTTCAAGGAGCGATTTTGACGCTCAAAAGGCAGATGCGCTAAGACAGACGTTGATGTGCTTGGAGTACGGTCCTATTTGAGTCATTGCTAATATTCTCGTCCTAAAAGAGGATGGAAAATCCGTGATAATTTCAGTTCAGGCTTATTTGGGTAAGTCTTTTCAACAACAGTCGCTCATTGCAGGATTGTGTCATGCACCATATCCAAATCAAACGCGTAGTAGAAGAACTCGATTTCCTAGAGCTGTCCGCTGGCATCGACCACAACCTTAGCCTTGGTAGCTCTGGTAGTCCAATGGTCGTAACAAAAACAAATCATAACTCGAAGTAAGAGACTTGCGCATCATAATATTATGACACAGTTATCACGAAAAGTCAAAACTCACCCAGAACCAGATCCCACAGCCTTTTTATTAAAGAAAGGAGGGACAAAGGGAGGGTCAGCGACGTTAACAGGCACATCAACTCGAAACAAGCAAGAATTCACCTCAATGGCCTTCACCACATCCAATCCATCAACGACTTGCCCGAAGACAACGTGCTTGCCATCGAGCCAGCTGGTGGTATCGGTACAAATAAAGAACTGGGAACCGTTCGTATTGGGGCCTACAGGTAGATGGAAGAGTGGTCAAAACAATGAATTGACAAGCATTGTTAACATATAATTCGTGGAGCAATTCACAGTGTCAGTCTGACGTTAGACGTACCAGCATTGGCCATAGACAAGATACCCGGGCCAGTGTGCTTGAGACTAAAATTCTCATCGTTAAACTTTCCGCCGTAGATCGACTTTCCACCTAATACAATCAGAGACGTCGGCGAAAATGAGGGGAAAAAGACAGTAGGTTACATGGTGTAATCGAATGATGTGGCGTTCTCCGTCACAATGGTGAAAAATCGTACCTGTTCCATTGTGGTTGGTAAAATCTGTGTTGATGTATCGATGGTGCGAAGAAGAGAAGGGGTAGGAACAACATCAAGGGGGCGTTAAGGTCGAAGGAGGCAGGACTCGCAACTATAGATGCGTTCAAAATGGAACACCGGACAACCTTAAACGGTACTCACCTCCACCTTGACACATGAATCCTGGGATAACTGAGGTATGATCATAAGCACATAAAAATAACGGCAAAAGGATTGAGTTCCGGTCCCTCTCGGCTCTCAGGGACATTACTTGGCATGCAAAAGATATGAAGCATGACATGTCCTGGCAATCAATTTCTTACCGCGATGAAAGCTAGATCCAGCGTATCCGAATCCCTTTTCACCGGTGCAGAGGGCACGGAAGTTCTCCGCGGTCTTTGGCACGACGTCTGCGCGGAGTTCCATTACGATTCGACCGGCGGGCTTCCCCCCGATGGACATGTCGAAGTAAACCTTTGGATTTGACCTAAGGAAACGTGGAAGAGAGGACGAAGAATATTCGCAATGGAATGAGTCAAGAATGAGTTTGGCAAGGATGATAATGCGTTGAAATTGTATACACTGTACGACAGCAGCAATTGTCCCTTCAACAAGACATCGATATATCATTCCTAGTAGATTTCTTCACAATGTTGCATATCCCGAAGGGACAGTAGAAGAGGAGCTTTGCGTCCAGAGAGTCTCTCGCGACGAAGCCGTCGTGAATTTCTTACATTATTGCTGGTTTGTATGGTTAGATTGACGAATGCGACGGACTAACAGTAAAGAATGAATCTTCTGTCGGTTCAGACATGTATTGTGGGACGGTAAAGAAGAGAGATCTTGTCTCAGGCCCCAGTGAGATGTGATGATTGGATATCCGATGGAGGTGACGACGATCTCATGCTTGGTTGAGACGCGGTGATGAGAACGGCGGCTCTGGTTGGAGTATCGCAAAGTTCATTGGTGGCTTCGCCTGTCAAACCACAGAGACCTCTCATTTGCGACCTCGTTCTATTTACAGTTAGTAGTTCTGACGCTACGAACCTACCTGACTGTGATATCATCAATGCTCTACTCGTAGCTACAGTACGGTACCTACCGTAGCTAGGTAGCTACCGGTAGAAGGTATAGGTAGTACGTACCGTCGTAATACCGTAGGTAACGTAGAACTACGGTACCGGTAGGAGGATAGTACCTCGGATTTGTGCTTTTGCGGGACTCGATTCGATTCAAAATTCCCTGTACAAAACGTACACGATTTTCGTACTCCAAAATTAAAAATCAAATTTCAAATTCAGTGGATTCCATGTGAGCGTGCCAACCCTTTTCAATGACCTTTGCAACTTCCCTCATCGACGCCACTCACATCACAATTAATTTTCGACAACACTTTTTTTACGACAACATCAATCTATTTGCACAGTCGAAATGGCCAGAAAACGCTACAACATCGGCCAGAAACTCAAGATGTTGGATGAGTTTGCGAAATTGAGGCAGCACGGCTACAGTCTACGCAAGGCTGCAGCGTCTTTGGGTGTACAGCCGACCCAAATTCGTAAGTGGACTCACAACCGACCAGTAATGCAACAATGCCCACGACAGAAAAAGTCCATTTGCAAAGGAAGGGTGTCAGCAATCAAGCATCTGGAACAGCCCTTAATTGGTTGGTGCCTCGATCAACGAGCCGAAGGCATTCCTCTCACCTATGCCTTGCTACAAGTCAAGGCAGGACAACTTGACGAGGAGATCAGGCAAAGACCAGAAAAATCTCAATACCAAATGATCCGCGCCCTTTGCCGTGCAAACGAGATTGTTCTGAGATGTGTCACACACCAATCTCAACGGCGACCACAAGATGTTGCTGATGAGGCTTTGGAGTTCCTAGGAGTTGAGAGACCAATCGTTGGTGCCCCTGGAGTCTTGACGTGGTCCTCAACATGGACCAGACTCCTGTTTTTCTCTCCATGCAACCAAAGCGAACACTCAATTTGAGAGGATAAACGACAATCAATGGAAGGAACACGTCAAACTCCACCAACCGAGTTACAGCGTCATTAGCTGTGTCAGCAAGCGGCCGGAAATTAAAGCCCATGCTTATATTCAAGGGCAGACCTGACGGTTTTATTGCCAGGAGGGAACTTCCGGCACTCCCACAACGTAACGAGCTCGTTATGGTGTGTCAGGAAGCTGCATGGCAAGATGACAACAACATGGCCAATTGGATTGACCTGTGCCTCGTCCCATACCTGCAAGAGTATGGCCAAGGCGCTGCAGCAATCCTGTACCTTGATGCATTCACTGCCCATTTCAGCGCATCTACAAAGGCAAAACTGCAGACACAGGGCGTCCAGTTGAGAGTGATTCCTCCAGGATGCACTGGACTCGTTCAACCCATTGATGTCCGCGTTGGAAAGCCATTCGAAGATCGGGTGAGACAGAAATGGGTCCAGTGGATGATGGAACAAGATGCAGAGGCACCAGTCATGACGAACGCCTCACGCGCCGACTGTGCCGCTTGGGTGGCGGAAAGTTGGAGGAACCTTCCGCAGAACATTCTTAAAAACAGCTGGCGAAAGAGTGGATTCAGTTGGTTTCCTGATGATATTGACGATGCTGATGCTGACGATGCTGAGGTTGCTGATGCTGAGGCGGCTGAATAGACGATCAACCAAAATAAAATATTTGTCGGGACGCAAAACATTCATTCAAATCTTTATCTATCTAGAGTAAAATTTCTTAGTTACTTTCTTCATCGGAATCACATCTCTCAACGAATGCATTCAATACATCATCGCCTACCATGTACTTGTCGATGATTTGAGCAACAACGACACCTTTGTGCTGGGTCGAATATTCGTTCTTGGCCTTGTGACTGGTTCCCCAAAAAATTTCGGTAACTTGACGAAGACGCCCTTCCAACCTCTCTGAATGTTTCATGGCAGCAGGGTTCACACGTCCAACAATACATCGGTCGATGCCTTCGGTCACCCACACAGCAGCAATTATAGTAGCGTATCCCCCCGAAGCTAGAATGCAGAAGGACAGGACGATAGTGATTTGATGGGGGAAAAAATGAAAAAAATGGACAACAAATTAAGGGACAACAAATTGGACGTACTAGGTCCGACAACAGTCTTTTTCAATCGGAGAACAGTATCATAGTCAATGTTAGATCCGCAGATTGCATGGTGCTCGCAAGAACAACCAAAATCGGGGCTTCGTACACCAAAAATGGCAACAGAAGCACTGGAGGAAGTTGTTGTTGTCATGGTAGTAAAAAATAAAAAAATAAAATGAAGCTTCATTTTTTTATGGAATGAGCGACACCGATCGTCAAACTATGACCGGCGTGGCGCGCTCGGACGGAATCCTGAAAATAGGTTTTTTGTAACACGATTCGGGACACAGAGATTACTTTTTTTGGGAACTGGTACAAATTGTACTTACGTAGAAGGGGGGGTACTATTTGGGCCGGATACTATCTTCCTAGCTAGTTCTACGGTAGTATAATACGGAGTACGACGTACGACGGTACCGTACTGTACGAACCAGTTCGGTAGATATGGCTGTACTAGAGGTTCCGGAGTACCGGTAGGTATGTACCTGTAAAAAGTACCGTACATTGTACGGCACTCGGAGTGAGGTAGACTACCGCAAGCTAGAGGTGCCGGTAGTCTACCGGTAGTAGCGGTGAATTTTACTCGCCGTACCTGCTATGATACGACCCCACCACCATCGGCGGAAGTCAAAGCACGAAGCACAGCGAAAAGTTTTGATCGCGCGCCGGCACGGCCTCATCAATTTGATCGTGCGTCGGCTGTCCCACGGGCTTAACAAAAATTATTTGGCTCTCACAGTCAACTGTCGTGAGATGCATGAGGGGAACTCTTAATTACTAGCATTCTTAACTACTAGTAATTACTAGCACCCGACCAGGGCCAGACCATTTTGCTTCGTTGGCGTGCCCAACTTTACGAAATGGTTATTTTACAGTTAATAACGGTTAACCACTGTTACTAACATGCAATGCTTGTGCTTCCCGCCGGAAAATTTGAATCTCACTGTCAACATTTTAAAATTTGTTTTAGAGTGCACGGTCACCATCAACATTGCAACATCGTATTCACAGTCATTTAGCATTGGAACATCATCGTCTGGTTATTACTCACAGTCACAACATTTTCCCGTCTAACACACACAATGGGATCGACGTTTTGAACTAGCAAGTTGTTGTAAGAGTACGTATCATGTAGCATGACAATGTGCCGCTCTTTGTTGCGTTGCGTATCTGGTTTTGATAGAACAGTTCCACCCGCTATGTTGTGGCGTTGCCGTTTCTTTCTTGTCGCAACAGTGAATTGTGCTACTGCCGTATTGTCGACGGTCGACTGTAGCAACCAACCATACTGTCGCAACAGCAACCATCACTTTGTCGAACATGCCGACGGTGCATGGCGATTGCTGATGTAGCGATGATTTTGTGGCAAGGACTGCATGATGATGTGACATCAACGGATGATGTAATATGTCGACTGTCGCAACAATGATGTTGGTGTAATCACAGCATGTCGCGAGTGACGACCAACACAACAACAATGTTCTCTGACGGGTTTCCAGGACAGCAATAAAACCAACGTGGAAGTTTGTTGAAGCAGCAACAACATCAACAACAATGTGCTATGTTGCGACATTGCCTTTGATTTCTCACCATCCTCTTGCCTCCCCATACATCATTTGCACCTACTTGCAGGAAACCATGGATGACTCTACAGTACCATTAGTTGCCGATGGAGGACCTGCTGAGGCCGCAGGAGAGAACTGAACTTGTGTGAGAGCTACTGTGGCAAACAGGAGTGATGAGGAAAGATTTCCAGCTGTTCGGAGATGCCCTATTCATTGACTATCTCGGTAGGTCTCTTAATGATAAAGGGTGGCCTATCAATACCATTGCCATGGTCAATTACGTTCCTCAGGCGTGATTCAAAGCACATGGTTTTGAAGTTCCCCGCCAAAGATGGAGCTTCATTTGTCTTCAACATCGTTGAAGTTGATCTATAGGATGAGCCTGGAAGAAAGATGACAGGATTTTGTAATGCCTACTACCCTGCGCACAAAGTTAGAACTTGGATCGAGGGAAGTTGCAGGCTTGGCAGGGTAAAACACCTTTCTTCTGCGCTTGGAGAACCTGATCCAACGATATCACAGGAAATGTACGACTTTCCAGATAGCCCTGGTGCCTCTGAAATGTAACCAAGGATTGTACACGGAATTAGATGATACTAGTGAGAATTGTTGTTATCCACTACCACAGTACTTTTTGATTTAGTCTTGCAAAAGAGGTTTTTCTATCATCACCAACTGGTGGTAGCTTTACAATGGGGTGTAACCGATCTCTTCAGCTCCGATTCCGTGAGAATAACTCGTTCTGGGTTCCTTTCTCTCTCTTTCGTGCTGCAATCAAAGGCTTCTCCAGCTTCTGTTGCTGTTGCTACTTCTGTTGCTGCACCTGTTACTGTGGTGAAGAGATAGGTCGAATGGGTAGGGGGGTCGATAGGGCAAAATCGATATGATGAGGACGATGTCCTCGTTTGGTACGTAATGGTAGCAACTGTGATGTCAGCATCCACTGATGATTACTACCGTATGTGGAAGTTCGTACCTGTACTCTGGAAAACGTGATAATAGATAGTGCGGTGAACCGCAGCAAACTGACTTCTTGCGCAGTCAATGGTGCGAATGGTGAAGGAAGGACAGACAACTTTGATGAGATTATAATATTCATTGCTGTATGGAGCATTGATTTACTTAGGAAAACGTAACGGCGTCTCTAACGCTCTGTTGGCGTGCTCGATCTCTCCGCTTAGCCAATCACAACTGTGCTAGTAGTTAAGAATGCTAGTAATTAAGAGTTCCCGATGCATGAGACATTTCAAAATGAACGACCTTTTAATTGTCGTTTGAAAAGTCCAATACCGGTCGTCGTTTGTTTTTGAAAAGTGTCCGCCGAATCGAAAGACCCCAATTGTCGTTTGAAAAGTCCAGTACCGGTCGTTATTTGTCTGTCGAATTGGCATGTGTAAAGTGATTATTTGGAAACTGATGAGAGCTTCTTACAGTTTCAATGCATACCAGTGATCTACATGACAACATTCTGAGAAGGGTTCAGCAACTCCAAGAAGCTGGTGCATAGTACAATCCAAAACTTAGCAGACATGTCAAGTTCATTTGCAACTCATTGGGGGTTCCCTTACCTTTTTTGCCTGTCGTGAAACGTGCTGAGTACCAGCTATTCTGCATGCTCATGCTCAATGACCTACGAAAATTTGATGACAACAGGATGGTAAACTTGTGGATCGCGCATTTCAATGAGCAAGATCTATTTCCGAAACTTCCAGTACAATTGAAAATGTATCATCGACAACAATGGGAGAGTAACAAGAGGATCCAGGATGCAATGGAGCAAGCCAAAAGTGAAATTGACATTTTGAACTCTTACTTGGCAAAAAAAGGTGCCAATGGAGTTAGAGGATGGCACAAACACTGGCAATACTGGTGACGGTGCATTTGCAGAATGAGATGGGGAGGTTGAGTTTGGTGAAAGGAAAGCTAGCTAGTGATGGCCTCAGTATAGAGCAACAGAGTGATGGTTCGACCACCAACACAACAAGGCATTGGTGTGGGAAACCACAATACAGTCAACTTCAATGATCACATGGCAATGTTTGCATCATACATGCGGCTTCACTATCAAACACCATAGTTTCCAGCAGCTATTCCGCTTCCACTCTCAGTCGCTCGCAATAGACCTTCAGATGCATTGCCAATTGGAGTTGCTGGAGAGAATTAGTAGCAATGACAGGATTTATTCCCAGTCTACACAGAGAGAAGAAATGAACAAGAGGAAAGTGCAAGGGACCCGGAAAACCTCCTACTTGTGGATTTTGTAGAGACTCTCCTGATCCGGAGGTGAAAAACTCAGCTAGGGATTGTCCAGGAAGATGAGCAAGAGGAAAATGTCCAAGTTAAATACGGAATACAGAGACAATCTAAGTAACGTTCTTTTGTTGTTTATGTACCGTTATGATTGCCTATCACACTTTCTAGTGCAACATTTTGTCTAATAGAGGAACGATAAGGACCAAACATGAGGGCAGCAGTGTGGTAGTGTCCTTGACAATGTGTTGACAATCGAGATAACCCCTCCAACCTCGACAGCGTCTTTTGATTTGAGCTTCGACAAAGGAAACAAACCAGCCCTGTTGGCGCTGCCTTGATTTTTCACAGTCCACAACTACTAGCAGAAATTTCTGCTCTATCATCTTTGGATCTTTCGGCTTTTTTATTCGACAGCGTGATGAAGCGACGATTCGAACAGTGATTGTAGTTTATCTGTTCATTCTGAAGCGTGATGTAGGAGCATTTGCGGATTCAGAAATGTTTGAACTCTGAACCCCATACCCGGGAGGCAGTGTCTCGTTCTCTTGCCAACCAGAGTTCATCCATTGCACTGGTGGGATTTCCATGAGGTAATCTTAGGCGGCAGGGGACTGCCACTGAAGATGCCCCAACTTTGCATCCCTGCCTGTTCCTTCATTTCGTAAGGATCGTCCTTGTCCGTTGTATGATGGTCTGGACAAGTTCCAAAAAAGGTGACAGTGTTCATACTGGTTTCATCAACTTTGGGTTGTTGTTCTTCTTCTTGTTGTTCCTGTTGTTGTTGTTGTTCTGGTATCTGTATCATTGAACGAGTTGCGTCTTCTTCTTCGTCTTGTTTCACTTCTTCCTCTTTGTTTGTACCAATGATGATAATCTCTTCTTCACTGTCACTCTTACTGTCACTACCAGTAGTGGGTACCATGTTGGCGATTTTCTTTCCAAACTTGCTTTCAACATTTTGCCATATGTGGACGGCACAGTTTGGCAGGGAAACGGTTGCGCAAGGCATCCTGACGATTCCTGGTATTCGTTGATAGCCACTTCCGCGGTTTTGAACACCACACCAAGGGAGGAAAACTTCTCCTCGAAACAATTGTCTTCATACTCCAAGATTGGATCTTGTGCTCGACTCAAACCATCGGGTAGGCAAGACTCCATCCCGGTGCCCGCGTCCGATTCTGTGGCTAGTTTGATGCCAGGCACTTCGAAGGAAGTGGAGGTATAATCCACCAATTGGATGGCACCAACGGGGGTAGACGAGTCTGGAGAATCCTCAATGACTGGTCTGGAAAGAACTAAGTGAGGAGCAGGCATGGCAAGGGCTGGAAAGCAACAAGATTTTTTTTTTCCATGGTTGCCCATTCTGGGTGGGAGAAAAGCTCGTGGAGCAAAGCTACACGAAAAGTGTCAATATGTGCTTGTGTAAAGACGGATGAATCAACATCCTTGTCGCAGAGTAGATGTGAAATCACGGTTGGGAGAAGAGTTTTCCGTGCATGGGGTCGTCAATAAATGGCATTGGAGGTATTGGGGACGATGTACTTGCGGCCAGCAACAATCAAGATGGAATCAGTTCAGCAACAATCAAGGTTACTAAACACAAGGAACATCAGTTGTTGCCATCAGCGCTGGCACAATGCAAGAACGTGCCAAAGGAGAGAAGCACTTACGAGAAATGCTGGAAATGATGCGGCACGAAGCAACAACATAGTTTTGTGAAGGGTGATCGTAACTGAACTTAACCCTTTTTGTGAAAAATTTCGTTGTAGTAGCCATCAGATATCGCCATTGGCTAGTTTTGTTTTGAGAGTGGGAGGTATCATAAACATGGCGGCTAGAGAGAAGTTTGTGTGAGAATATCTTTTTGGGGGAATTGCTAACCAGCCATTAAATTTAAATTCCATGTTTGGCGACTGGCTAGAATTGCAATTTCCCCTATCACCTACAAGCAAAGGTCATTGTGGGTTATAATAGAATGTAAGCCCTTGATGAAATTCATGTTACTGGTATGCAATAAATATATACGAGGAGAAAACGCGCACTTGCACGACTTCCTTTTTGCTATGATACGGCTCCTGTGTCTTGATCATCGCTTCCAAAAATACTTCATATGGAGATAAGACAAGCTACAAGCTATGGGTATCAACAATGGTTGACAACAAAGAGTCAATGATGATGATTGAGGTGGAAGGAGAGAATACATGTTGGAAATGCCCATTTTGAAGGTGTACCATGCACACAAACAAGGGCTAATTGGCCCAGCCCACGACTGTGTTTATCCGGGCAAAGACATCCAATTTACCAAGGCGCAATTGTTGCTGCTTAAGCCCAAACATGTCTATGATTATCCTTGTTTAAATGCTCATGGAAAGCTTGACAAGTCAATTGGAAGAGCTTCCTTGCTTGACTACTACAAGAAAGCCATTTTTTTTCCTTTCTAACAACCATGCCTTGGTCCAAATGCCTGGAACTCCTGCCCATGGAAACCCAACGCGTTCTTCAAAGTTGGTGAACAACTAGATTGCCACAGTCCGACTCGACGAGACTAGAGGAGAAGGGAAAGACAAACCAAGGCACTAGACCATGGAAGATAGTTGAAAACAAGGCCATTCTATCTACATTCTTCAGAGCAACGCCAAGTCGGATATTGGAAATGAAAGTCAAGGATCAGCTTATGGCACTTTATGAGTGGCACTTGATAAGAAGAAGTGATGATGTCTGTAATTCAAAGTTTTGGTCCCAAGGCCACATCCAAATTGGTCCTTTTGTCTTAGACACTTAGACAGGAGGTCAGATCGTCTTCAAATGTTAGAGATGAGCTGGAATTTCCAAACCAACCGTTAATGGCGTCAATGGATGTAGCTTTTTGTGTCTTTAAAGACTTAAGATGAGAAGAAGTGGCGGCAGTGGCCATGGACGGCATCGTCTTGAGGTTTTTTTGTTGACTTGCCGAAGATATTATTTTACTTGGTATTGTATTATTTTTGTTCGTGTCTTACAAGGAGTATGTCGTAGTAGGAAATCACACGTGTGTGCATGCACGTTGTCTTGTGTCCTGAACTATGTCATACACGGTAACACATGATTTTCGTTATTGTAGCTACCATACTCTCACATTTTATTGATCCTCTGCCGAGGGGGCTGTCGAGTTCCGATCAGCCCCTACGACTGTCATGCAGCTCACTCAAGATTTCAGCTAATGGAAAATGGTGTTTTTTTAAGTGTTCCGCTGCAAATTACTTGTATCCCCCAAAGGAATTAGAAAACACATGGGTTTATGATATAATTTCTTCGCAAAATACAGTGCATGGAAACCAGCAAAAACCAGTTTTAACTGGGCTAAAACTCATCCCAGCAAAACCATTGAATATAAAGCTATCGAAAACAGAACGTAAACCAATGATTTTTTTTTGGATTTTGTAGTTTCAAGAAATTTCACTGGTCGTGACATCTTTTCTTGCAATACTGATGAGATATCAATGGAAGAATGTGCTTCTTGGTAGAACAAGCAAGAAAGTGCCGTGTGTTATTGACACCATTTTGTAACATGCATTTGGATCTGAAATTGAATGGGTCTTGTTTGCAGAGATGGAGAAAGGAAAAATGGGATGGGAGAATCTCAAAACATCATGCAGACGTTTTATCAAATGTCCAAAACTGTAAGAGAAGTTTGAACGGTGGGCGCCCACTAGACATGATCGAATGGTTTTCTTTAAAATCTACTATTCCCAAAAGCTCTTAAGAAATTAATATTGCAGAAGAAAATGATAATATACTGAACGATGATGCAATTGATGAATCATTGTTTTGTGCATTTTCTGAAATGGATAGTGGTTCTGAAAATTCCGTGACAAAAGTGGCCTTTTCCAGTACCAATCAATTTTAACAAGATATCATGGAAGCCTTATGTGTGGAAAGAATTAGGTCGTGTATCCAAATGTTGCAAGTAGGGAGCAAGTGGTGGTGATTGATACACCAGAAACAATAATGATGGAAACAAGTGAAAACGGATGTGATGTTCCTTTGAGTAACACAGATGAGATGTTGCATGTTTTGTAAATTAAACGGGCTGGTGCTAGAAGTCGTTCGCAATCATTGATAGAAATGGCAACATCATTGATATGGAAGTCAACGAGAAATTGGAAAATCTTCGCCTATTTGCTGAAATGTCTTTTTCTGGGATGTTTCTTGGAAGAAATCATTTGAGATTCTTTCTGGTTCATTTATCAATCAGCTTTACAAGCAAAGTGAAAGATGTACAAAAGAAACTTGCAAATGTCACACCAGAAAGCAATCAACTTCAAAAATAAGAAGATTTATTAATGCAAGAGGGAAGATTGAGCAAACTGGTAACTGGTTGTAAACCATTGATTGGTTTTCTTTCTGCTACAGGGGGGCTGGGCTGGTAAAAGCCATGTCATAAGGACTGCATGTCTGTATGCACAAAAATTATGCCAAGCACTTCATGTGATATTTGACAAAAGGACTATTTTGTTGTAACAGCACTCACAGGTGCAGCTGCTGTTTCCATTAACAGAGAGACAACAGCAAAAGCTTTTGCTTTCAAAAGGAAGGTACAGGATGAACTTGGGCGAGTTTAAAAATACTTATTTTGTTGTTGTTGATGAAATTTCCTTCTTCTGTTGAAGATATGGAACTACTGAATGAGAAAACAAAGAAAATTTTGGACAGATCATTTCAACCATTTGGAGGAGTGCCGATTGTGTTCTGTAGGGATTTTGTACAGCATTCACCTGTTGGAGGGGGGGGGGGGGGGTGGGGGGTAGGTGAAGACAATAGGTTGTGTGGAAAGAATTTGTGAATGTTTTTATAGAGTTAAAAAAAATCATCAGCAGTTCAATGAGATCCAAATCGGGGAAAGCTGTTGGGGAAAATTCCGTGATGTTGGTTTAACCACTGAGGAAGCAAAGCTGATCAACACACGAGTGGTTGGTACTCCAAACAGCCCAAAGGAAAGAAGTATTCCCTTTGATCTTGTATATGCAATGAAAGCAAATGTTGATAGAATGGCAATCAATGATGCCATTTTTGCAAAGTACTTACAGTTGGAGCAGACAAAATCTATGGATCCAAACATTGATGCACCATAACACACACTATACATCAAAGCAGGTAATCTAAGATTTCATGTAAGAGGTACACGTCGAGAATATTGCCTCATGGAAACAAAAGCACAAGACATCATTCATGCTGCTGTGTCCTATGACTAGCTACCGGTACCGTGGAGTAAAGGTCTCTAACTTCTGATAAAAACACAGACTCAGAATATTGTGTATTCCATACGATCGTATGTTCGTACCTATGATGGAGTCATAATGATCAAGCGGACTTCTTAACTGTCGTAGGATTCCACGACCTCTTATTTTATTTACAGTTACGACAGTACACTATCATCATTTGCATCATTTGTTCGGGCTGTGGTGCTGTTGCTCGGGTTTTTCCCCTCTTTCGTTCTTTTAGGCCATAGTGTATCTCTTTTCGTCGCTCCTGTTTTCCGATGCGCAGACGAGAAAATACTACGTATGATCGAAACCATGAATCATCATCATGACGAATGCCAACCAAACGACACTGCTTAAACGAGGAACAAATAACAGCCACCATTGTCGCCAAAGTCTGGATAGTGGCAGCACGAGGCTGAACGATCGGTCGGGCCGAAGCAGTCGACACTATCACCTTTCCAGCAACTCTTCTTTTTCGTCGTTGAGAACCAACAGTAGTGAATCACTGGTATCCTTCTTTGGTACGACGACAGCAGGGTTACAAACCGGGAATTCTGTAACTGCGACAAGGCCTCCGCGAAGGATCCGACAAAGGACATGGAGCTCGACGTCTCTTTCCACCAGCCCCTTTCCTACAACGATTAGAAATTTCTTTTCTAACACTCGCAGACTTGTCCAATGGGTAGTGTTGGTCGCGTCTCTCATTGTTTGCGAACAATGGGCTGCATTACATTCCTGGCTGGCAACGGAATATCAGTACAATCCAGATAGTGTCGCCGCATCTTTTTCTGCCAGTGTTTCAAGGTTCACTGCAACTGCCAGTTTGTCCGTTGCCTCCAATTCCAGGAGTGGTCTCTTCTCTACATCCTACAATCCTCCCATCGCAACAGAAGCAGGATTGCACATGGTGGTGTCACATTGTGACAAGCCTTTAGATTGGCTGTGGCGACGAGTTGTACAAGCCGATCAAAAACTTAAGCAGGAAAACAGCGACACTTTTCTGATTTTGAAAAATATCAAATCCATCACCATATTTTCGAAATGTGGACAAGAAGTTGTATTGAAAGGGTCCCTTCCACCCATGGCCAAAGTCGTAGCCTTGCCCAATGTAGGACGTTGTGATCATTCATATGCCTACTGGATAGCGCACGTCTTGGGTCACATGAAGAATCAAACGAAAGACTTCATCGAGCGATCACTCTTTCACCCGAAGGACGTAATTTGGTTCGTCAAAGACAACGATAATTCCTACCGATCAAGAGTAGAAATTGGCGTTTCACTGGAACAAATGTTGCAAAGTACTACAAGACAAGCGGGATTTGCATGTGCCTCCCGGGTGTCTCCACGATTGGGTGAGGAAATGGGATATCGGGGTGTGAAAGCTTTGAATGTGGCGGTTCAAAAGAACATCGGCCGCTTTCAAATGTACTCCGTTTATTCCAGAGACAATTACACCATTTTTGGGGATGAAATAGAAAACGAAGCCGATGCTGTTGCCGATTCCAACACTGATCCTAAAAATAACATTCGAGATCCGTTCTTTCCAGTCAATCCCAACATTACCGTTCTCGAAGAATGGGTGGATTCCTTACCAATCTACAATTTAAGCTTGGGCAATAAGGCTGTACGTTCAAGTACATATTCAGTCTGGGATGCATCACAAAAAAAGGCTGTCAGTTTTTCACCGCCCCCAAATTATTTGAACGCATTCATGCCCATTTGTTTTGGTGGCATATTCATGGCGACATTTGAACGTTTGAAATATGCCCCAGTTGGAGATTGGAGTGCTCTGGCTGAGTCACTCAGTCGAGGGGACAACATTGAAGAAGGACACTTTATGGAACGATTGTGGGCCGCATTGTTGAGTGAGCCAATGTCCCAAATGGAACAACAGCTCATTCACAACAGTGAGTATACAGTGGTTAAGCGTGCCAGTCCCTACAAGGGACTGGTTTTGATACCATCAGATAGTATTGAACAAGATTTGTCCGAAGGCGAAAAAGTTCATGGTTTAGAACCAGCGACGTGGTGGTCGCAACTCATGTTGAAATTAGGACTTGCTTCCGCTGTTTCTGTGGTCAGGAACCATGATAAGGCATTAATGTCTGCAGCTTTTGACATTCCTACCATAGGGATCCATGTGGTGGTATCACATTGTGATAAACCATTGGATTGGATCTGGGATCAGCTACTGCTAATGACAGAAAATGTCAATTTGCCATCGGTCTATCCCATCAAAAGCATTACTGTGATTACAACATGTGGCAACCCGCCTCTCAAGAATGAGCTACCTCGTCTACGAAACACAATTACATTTGCCAAGCATGGCATAGATCCTGTTCGGATTATTGAATCGCTCAATTTTGGTCCTAGTCATCATCCGTATGCCTATTGGATTGCTCATCTTTTGAAAAAGGAGCAGAGCTATGATGGGTTATATTTCTCGCAGGATTCTGTGCTTTTTGTACAAGATTCCAACAATGGCTTGTATCATGAAAAGTCTGGCGCTTCTCACAGCAAGGCAAAGTTTCGCAAGTTGTACGATCAATCGTTGAAACTTGGATTTTTTTGTGGAAACAGTTTGCCGGCATCAACTCTATTGATGGCACCAGGCGACACAATGACTCAGAATGAACAAGATGAACTGGATCAGAACAATTTTGCACTCCATATTGCCTCCAAACGGAACTTGGGCGATTACAAACCAACTCAAACCAAGAGCATGCGAGAATGGGTGGATGTAGACATGGCAGGTGTCTGGAATATCACCATGGGCATCACTGCAGCAGAAACTGCAGCGGCAAAAGCAGTGGTACAAGTTTTGATGGAAGAAAAGGCGCAAACTGCGATTAATCGGACTCTTATGCAGGATGTCCCCACGTTTATGCCTGTGTGTTTGGGAGGACATTTCATGGTGACAATGGAGCGTGTCCTGTCGGCACCAGTCAACGACTGGAATCAAGTTGCAATTGCCATTCAAAACAGTAATTGGGACAGTAATCGTTTTATCGAAAGGTTGTGGGCGGTTTTGTTTTCTCCTCAATTTCAGAAGGAAGACCAAATGGCGTTGCTGTGGCAAGATTTCATCGTTGTCAAAAGACAAGGCCCGTACAAAGGCATGGTGTCAATATCCAGAAAAACGGAACCGCCTGTTCCGTCACGCAAGAAAAAGGGATGGAAGGTTAAACGAGAACCATTCATGAAGCAATGGATGGCACAAGAAGATATAATATTGAAAAAGTACTGGACCTGATGTAGCCAATTCTCCATGTGATGGGATTGATCAACACAACTCCATCAATCGATGTGACAAAGATCTCATTAACTGTAATAAAAATGACTCAATATTGAGTACCAATGTCCCGGCGTCCCAGCATCATAACGGAAACATGCTGCCAAGACTTCCAAATCTTTCTTCTCCTTAAGTTTTTCTTCTAAAGTTGGAGCCTCCCACTAAATCACAGCAATGTTCTTTCCTCAACAAAAAGCCCCTAGCATCACTACAGTAATGTTCTTCAGGGTTCAGACAGTAGTAACTCCATCGATTCTTATACCCATTCCTGTCACAGCGATGGACGTCCACAAACAGAAAGTCACTACCCAGGAGAAAGAAATAGACTTTCGCAAATTTGTGTCCCATGGTACCTCTGCTGTCCATCTAGTGATGATTAAGGTTGGCACCTCCTCCATAACATACCATGTATATGTCCAAGGCACGCCATCTGAGCTGCTATCAAGACACTTTCATCCGTTTCGCGCAGCCTGCTGCAGTCGATTTTAGTCTACCTGCTTCTGTGGGACATGCCACATTACCTCCAACCTCTCCACTTCCTGCTGCTGTACTGAATGCCGACTCTCACGTTCCCAACACCTACCACTGGTGGTTACAAGGAAGACAATTTCCGCCACCATGAAGCGGTGGCTACTCCTTCCACCCCTGGTCTGTCTGGGACTGCTACTTCCAAGGATATGCATTCATCAAGCCAGTCATCATTATTCCAACCTCTGCAGCACCAATTACTTTTCTCTGCAAACTGAAGAAGCTACTGCCCACAAAAGTAGTGCCTGTAGCTGTTAAACAGAGTTCATTGAACCCATCAGCCAAAATCAACTGATGCTCCTGGAAGACCTGCCAAGCAGTATTCACTGAACCAGCATTTATTGAATCATGACTCAACTTCCAGCACAAGAAAGTTGAGTAATCGATGACTACAAGCTAGAAGGACCCTGGACTCCGCGCACAGCGTCGCTCCGGAACATTGGAGACGTTTCCAACTGATTTTAATAGAAAATTCACTAACGAGCTCTTTTTTTTCCCTACCAGTACTCTAATTTAGTTGCTAGCTAGCTACTACCTATGATAGAACCTCTAGAGAGAAAGAGTAGCACTTTGTAAAACATTCACCATTAGAATTAAGGTTTGTTTGAAATTAATGCACGGGCCTGCAACTTCTGTTGGATGGCATGTCTGTCCTCCATCGTCTGTCCCTTCGAGTCCCGGATCCAAACACTACTACGTAGTCGAATTGACTGTGTGAAAATGTCTGAGACGAGACACAAGCTTGCCGGCAGACACACTATGTACGAGTGTACCAGGTACTACCGTACCGGTAGGTAGAGTCGTACCGGAGTACCTGTACCTATACTTTCACAGTCAATAACCTGCACTGCCTGCACACTTTTTGGCTTGACAGTTGTGAGTGCACGTGTTCTCTTGAGGGGTGTTGCACGTACTGTGGCACATCTTCGTATCATACAGAGTATGTACGAACGGCTTGAAAGGACGAAGCAGTCGTACATTCCAGTCACGACCTTCTCCAAACACCAAACACCAAACACAGCGCAAGTTCACTTTTTCAACTCTTAATAGTTCCAACGGACAGGACCATGAGCGAAACCGAAGTAGAGATCCCTCCCGAAGCCAAGAAGATCAAAATGAGCAGCATCCCCGAAGCGCCAGACTCTGAGTGGCCCGAAGGTGTGTGGATTACTTGCAGTTGTTGGCGTACACGCACGTTACGACAGACGAAACATTTTTGATGTTCGAAGACATCAGAGAGATCCTGATGTCGTGTTCAAATGCGTCTCTGTCTCGAATTCTGGAATGAATCGTCCTTTCGAAACCACCATTCTAGGTTCACTTACTAACTCATGTACATCCAGTGATCAGGGAGGGGATGTACTCGAGAAGGCAATCGTGATTATTCAATAGCAATTATTCCGATCTTTTAGTGATATTTTGCTCACATTTTTATCTATCTTGTCATTCTCACGCTCAGCTTGGTTTATGGCCGAAGATGAATGTGAAGATCAGAAGAAAGAGAACCGCCAAGATCCCAATAAACCAGCAACGGTAGCTGATTTGAAATCCCTTGGTATTTCGTACTGGAAAATGGATGCCGATTCATACGAGTATCCTGTCAAAGCGGTTCCTTGGGACCCGAAAGATGCAGTAGATCCGCAACTGAAAGCTTTGCGGGACGATAGAGGATATAGCTATGCCGACATCATCTCGATCCGTCCGGACCTTTGTAAGTGAGAGTTGGGAAGAATGTGCTGCCATTAATTGTCATGCATTTGTTCCGATTCTAGTTAGGTAAACATTTCTTACGAGTTTCCGCGATCTTTTCTATTCCAGTGCCTGGATATGACGATAAGGTCAAATCATTCTTTGAAGAACATATTCATGATGCAGAGGAAATTCGTTATATCTTGGATGGCAGTGGATATTTCGACGTAAGGGACAAGGAAGATAAGTGGGTCCGAATTTGGATTAAAAAGGGTGACCTCATGACTCTACCAGAAGGCATCTACCATCGTTTTACTTGCGACGAAGATGACTACATCAAAGCCATGCGTCTTTTTATCGGTCAGGTGAGCTTCAAACGTACTTTGGGTTCTGAAGGAACCATTCATAAAATCGACGCGATCCACTCATTAGTCCGTCTTTCTCCTGGTCACAGCCTGTCTGGACACCTTTCAATCGTCCAATGGAAGACCACCCAAGCCGGAAGAAGTATGTGGCTTCGTACATTGAAGAGAAGAAGGAGGACTAAGACGCCGGAAACTAACTTCTCGGATTCATATCTGTCCATAATCGCATGAAAAGCGCCAAAACTACGAGTAGATTTTTTGGTGTTGCCATTCAGCTGGTTATCTATAGCGTTTCACTTACAGTTAATCATAACAAACTCGCGACTTCTTTGCCAGAAAAGTGCATCTGAAACTGGACCGGAGGGTCAAACCCACGTTTGTTACATTCATCGCCTGGGGTGAACTTTACCAGTACCTTGTAGTTTGCACTTAAATTTGCCTGGACATAGACCTTTGTCACAACTCCACACATACCTTCCGGGACTATCATGTACTTTGATTCTTCACCATTTAAGGCTGGCACGAATTCCTTATTGTCATTGAATTTTCCTCTAGCATTCAACGGCACTTGGTATGCTTTCGTTGTTTTTGTTATTCGGACGACAGCACCTTCCGATATCTCCTTTCCGTCTTTGTCCAGGACCTGAATCGATTGTTTCCCCTTCCCCTCCTCCTCAAGGAGTGCATCCATCGCCATGAGTGAGATCTTCGTTTTTGGAGAGAGCAAAATTGGATTTCGTGATCCTACCGCCTCAGAAGCATGTGACCGATCGGCGGATGCAGACTCGCCAATTGGAAGGAGAAAAGCATTGCCATTTAACAGCAACAAAAGTAAGAGGAATGTTGTAAAGCCAAAGTCCAAGGGACAAGTCGAACACCGACGTCTTGGATCTTGCATCGTCATTCTACAAAAGGATAAGCTTAGCCGTCTGTGGGAATTTCCTTCGGCAGTTTTCGAACACGGAATAAGACTCTTTCAACAAGTTTCTACGGGTTGTTGCTGTTCGGAGCAAAATTTGAAAATACCCTACTACTCCAGTACTACGTAGTAACAGTGTAAAACTAACAGGAAAGTAGAGTCGAAATGTATTTTACTGCCGTACTATTACCGTAGTACCGTACTATAGTACGGTACTTGTTGGCTGTAATGAATCAAGCATGTCAGCACAACCACGGATGACGTACAAACCATACTGGTCCATCAGTCCATCAGCACTCATAGTACTAGCCGTAACTTCTTCTTTACTTTAGTGTATGCTTCATGCTTACTACTGGAGTCCCATAGAGGTTCCCTGACAGGTTATGAGCCCCTAGAGACCGTTCACCGTACCATTGTGAACGGCACCAGTTGATATTTGATTGAGTTTGCCCCATTGCTGTTTGTTGACCACGCTGCCTAGTATGCCAATGACAAAAGGAATCGACGCTCTACTACTGGATACGCCTTCAGACTTGCTGGAGCTACTACCATTGCCTATCGGTCTAAAACGCAATCTACCCTGCAACCACCAGCTCTACTGCAGCTGAATTCATTGCTGCTGTCACCACGGCTAGTAAAGGAGCAAAATACTTTCGTTCCATTCTTTTGGACCTTGGTTTTCCCCAACATATGCCTACACCAATTTATGAGGACAATATGTCAGCAATTAAAATGATCAATGCCCGCATTCCCACAGAACGCTCTCGACTTGTCGACATACAACACTTTGCTATACAAGACTGGAAAGATGCTGGTGACATTGTCCCTTTGCCACAAACCTGGTTCCGTTAACCCGGTGACGTAATCAAGAGCCACGTCAGCAAATTTACATGTTAGGATTTTCATGTTTTCTTATTTTGATCGACTTGTCAAGTCGAGATCTAAAAACTAAGCTTATAATTTTCCCAAGTAGAACACTCTGAGTTCATGAATATCACAACATTAATATGGATGCTCAAATTCGAGTTCACAACAACCAAAAAAAAAAAAAATTGATGCATAATATGACCAAGTTCACAAAGCAACAAGTGCTCTGTTGGTGTTAGCTCCTTGATGAATTCGGAGCAACTTTTCATTATACAATGTTATTGCTGACGCGCTAAGTCGTGTCCCTATTTCATTTCCAAAAAGGAAAAATAATCTGACGCTGTCAGACATGCTGCACTCATGCTTTTTGGCCGATGGCCTTCTGGGGAATCCAGGCTGGTGAATCCAGGCTTCGATGAAGCACATAGACATCCTTTTCGATTTGAAACGATGGCCTTTTATCAAAATCGTGACCGCTGGTTGCAGGGTGTGGTTAACTCTCGATGAGATTACCATCGCCAATTATATGGGTCGATGGCCCTTATCACCTACTAAAAGGAAGGTGAGGAACCAAAGATTTGTGTTCCTAAAGAGATGCTATGTCGATTGGTAAAATACTACCATAATAATATATCTGCTCTGGTTGAAGGATCAACTGGACTATTTCAAACAATCAAACGCCATATCTATCATCTTTTGTCTCACTGAGACTTTTCAAAACATTATTCTTTTCATGTAACATATGCCAAAGAAATAAAGGGGGCTCAAAACCTCATGGACATTTAGCCCGGTGCGATGCAGTATTGCTAGCAGGGCAAGAAATAATCTTTGACTCAATTGGACCTTGGAAAATTGATCTACGAGCTCGAACTCTTGAATTCAAGGCAATTACCATCATAGGTCAGGAAACAAACTCGATTGAAATTCAACCATTACTAACAGGCAAGGCTAAGAAGCTGCTGATGTTGTCGAAGACAACTGGATTGCAAGATATCCTCGTTCAGTACGATGTACTACGTATTATGGATTATGGTCCAGAATTTGGACAAGAATTTCGTGACCGATTGGAAAACGATTTAGGCGTCAAGGTATGCTAATCCACTTCTCGAAATCCCCAAGGTAAAACAATTATTGATCGAGTCCATCAATCAACTGGACTAGTACTGCGCGTTGTCGCGCCTCAACAAAACCCGCAAAGCGTTGAAGACGGTAAACGAGTCATTGGTCGATGTTTATCAACAGCCATGCATGCTGTTGTTGTGCTACTAACAGAGCGATTGGAAATCTTTCACCAGGCAGTTTGGCCTTCCATTACCATATGCTTCTCGATATCCATATGCAAACCGATATTGCGGTTCTTGCACGAAACCGACAGGGTTTCATTGATTACAAAATATATATATTATTACAGGAAAATGCTGCCATTGATGAAAAAGTCCTAAAAATTTCAATATGTCTGGCAAGTTTTCAACCTTTATACAGGACCTTGCTGTATCGTGGCGGTTCACACAAATGGTACTGTAACCATCGAACTCAAACCAAACATTCATGAGCGAGTCAACATTCGTCGTATCAAGCCTTATCGTGCGCCTTCCGAACAGTCGCACTGTGTGGGAGGGTGATGTAATCAAGAGCCACGTCAGCAAATTTACATGTTAGGATTTTCATGTTAACTTATTTTGATCGACTTGTCAAGTCGAGATCTAAAAACTAAGCTTATAATTTTCCCAAGTAGAACACTGTCTGATGATCTCACTAAGCCACTCGGATGGGTACTCCATCAACATCATGCCCGCCGCCTTATGGGACACCATGATCTTGTCCTTCCGCCATCCTCTTCTGTCCTTTCTTGTAATTTCAAATCTAAAGATTTGAAGATTTGAAATCAGGGGAGGGTGTCAGCACAACCACGGATGACGTACAGACCATACTTGTCCATCAGCACTCATAGGCATAACTTCTTCTTTACTTTAGTGTATGCTTCATGCTTACTACTGGAGTCCCATAGAGGTTCCCTGACAAAGCACTCAGACCCAGCCTTCCCCTTTCTGGACCTCCTACTATGGGGCTTGAATCACTGGCTCCAAGACACTCCGAATCAAGAGCACCATTTACCTGCGCAAATCAAGCACCTACTTCACAGTCAGGCAAATATAGGTTGGCACCGCCTGCTCTCATTAGGCCAGTGGTCTAAACAATGGACCTTCCTTCACTTGCAACATCTCTGCTGAAACAATATTGAGATTCAGAAAGAAAAAGAAAACATGGCATCTTTTGGTCCAGTAGCATTATCCGCCTCATATGGGAACCCTGCTACAAGGAATGGGACACCAGAAATCTTGCCAAGCATGGTAAAGACACTGACAGCAGAACCCAGATACCAACCCTAACATGGACCCTAACACCAGAACCCAGATAATCCTACAAAAGGCCCTTGCTTCGGAACATTCGGGCACCCTACGTTCTCAAGCACAAGTGCTTCCTCTTAGCTCAACAACAGCACTTCTACACCACAGTGGAAGACCGCTTCTGCACAGAGAAGTTGTCAGAAAGCTGGAAAACTTGGTTGACATCGACAAACCTATGATCAAATGAGATACCAAACTCCGCCAAGACATTTTGCGTCGCCGCCTCTACCCCATTGACGAACTCTTTTGTCCCAAAAGGACCACAACCCACAAAACAACCAGCAATGACCAATGACCCCACCACCACAACTAGCAGCAGCAACAATAACATAAAAATACATAGCCCCCACCACAACCAAGTACAAGCAACCAAGAAACAAAACGCTGTATCTTATCCTCTGCTGAACCAGATGAAACTTTTCTCCTCTCGTTGGAGTTTTTATACCATTAGCATCGCCCAGGAGTGACCTTTGGTGACTCCTGGCATTGCCTCGCATGTGGGGGCCCAGCAGGCGAGTCAACTTTTTACTTTGTTGAAGTACTTAGGTGGTAGCTATTGGTTGGCATAGCCATAGATATACGTAGTAATTCATTTGAATTACTACTAAACATGTACTGTTGTAACAACTAATGTTCTCTCGGTGATCCTACTGATGATACTATGATACTACTACCTAGGAATGCCGTACCTAGCGACGGTAGTATGTTGTACTAGCGGTGTACCGTCGTAGTACGTACCTATTCCTGCTCCTTATTACGTACTGTCGTACTCCACAGAAGCTGTCGAGCACGGAACGTCGGAAAAGAAACAGATAGCGTGGCAACGATGAGTCGATGACCTGTCTTCCTCGACCAGATTGTAGGTGGACCCTGCACGGTAAGGTACTATTTCTAAGGTAAGCACGTCGTGACTTGTCGTGAAAGAAAAAGTTTCGGATACAGTAGCTAGCAGATGATCAAGATTAGAGTTTTACACTGTCAGTACTGTGGAGTTTGGTGTAGCGATATTAGTAGTTGTCGTTATCATTTCTTCGACCAGAGAAACTGCGACTTCGTTGGTGGGGATCGGTTCGAGCGGATGTTGTTCCAACGGAAGCGTCTTCAGAAATGCAGTTCGGACTTCTGCAGCAAGTTGTTCTTCCGTCTTGCCAACAGTGTCAATAGCATCATGGATATGAACATGCAACTTTCCAACGCCACTCTGGACAGGAAAGTAGGAGTTGCCGGGCATGACAGCGTGGGTATGATGAATGGTGATTGGTACGATTGGTACTTTGGTCTTGACTGCGGCAAGGAACAAGCCACCTTTAAAGTCCATCAAGTGACCATCGGGTGACCGCTGTCCTTCGGGAAAAGCCATGATTGGAACACCTTTGTTGAGCCAGGCAATTGTTTCTTTGAAGGTTCTGAGTTGTGACTTTCGATCGTCCCGGTCGATTAGTATATGTTCTCCCCCACTAAGTTGCGTGCCGATGCAAGGCACTTTGGATAGCTCTCCTTTGGCAATAAACTTGAAGACTGGATCCAAGACAGTACAAAGTACAGGGATGTCGAGCCATAATGCATGGTTGGCAACATAAAGACAAGGTCCAAGGTTGTTGTCTTTCTGCACTCGTTCCAAGTTTCCCGAAACGGTGGGGTAAGAATTTGTCATGGTGAGCCAAGATTTCGCCCATATTTTGCCGGTCATGTCAAATAGCTCTCTGTTTTTGTCATTTTCTAGTTTCTCGACGAGATTCATTGCTATCATCCATGGTGGGCCGGTCAAAAGTGAAACTACCATGCACCACAGGCCAAATAGGTTGATAACTTTTTCCTTTTCACCTTTGCCCAATGTAATGACAGGTTTGATGTCTTCTTTTGACATGAGAAAGCTGCGCGTGTCAACAGCGTCCTCAATTTCAAGATTGGGAAGATTGGCAACGTTTGAGACAGTGCTTGAGGATCGCTTACAGAGTTGGGTCGGAACAAATGCCCCGGCTAAGTCCGTTGTGGCCACAGCGACCAGGAGAGATGAGGCGGTCAATGGGAGTGACAACAATCTCATTGCTTGGTGGCGACGGTAGCAGAAGATTCAAGGACGCTGAAAGAATGAAAAGCAAGTAACCGTGTAGGAAATAGGAAAAGAAGCATGAATCTTCTGGCCAAGAGCCGATTCCATTCATACACGGGCACGCAAAGTTTTCGGTTGGTGTACTTTTCGTCGATCGACAGAAAGAGAGCCAAGCAGACCGGTAGATACACCTGTATGGTCGTACCGACGTGTGATGGTTGAAGTTTTGAATTGTGGTGTATGACGTGGACGTACTCCTTTCTTACCGTACGTTACTACCGTAGGTACGAGTTACCGGTATCGTAGTCTACCGTCGAACGTCGCACAGTGAATTCCGTAGGTATATCTGCTGTGATAATGCGAATGAAGCAATAATGATATTAATACCGAAGCAATATATTAATGATTATTATAATATTGTTCTTTTTTCTTAACTCCTCATTCGTATGATACGTGTATCATAGTAATAGGTAATACTTCGGAGCTCACATGTGAAATCTTTGACGAACACGTGTAGCTATTTCTACCCTCACTGTCAACTCTCTCATGAACTGATGTCGTCATCAAATTTCATCCAAGCGATGGAACGTCTCGATTTCCCAACCATGACACTAACGTTACTACAGTACGTCGGTACAGCAATAAGACGTACTGACTGTGAAGTATCTCTCATCGAAGAGGTGAATCCACCCCCGACCCCGACATTATATATTTTACCAGCAGTAGTTGTGTTCATAATAGAAAATTCATCTGGAGTCGCTTGTTCGGGCTAAACTTTCACGTCCGCATAACTCTTCCATCTTTTGGGCAAAAACAGATAGCTCGGTTTCAGTGTCGACCGCCGATCCTTTTTGAATTTTTCTTTATTTCGAGCAACGCATTTCCCTTCTGTCTTCAAGCCTCTGGCAGCATCACCATCATGATTCTACGATTCTCGATAGTATCCTTTGTTTTGCTGTCTTTCGCCAACATTCTGGTCTATCAATGTTACTCTTTTCTGATAACTCCAGAGATTATACCGCCGAGACGGTTCGCATCACCATCATCACCTTCTGACACAACCACATTTCTATCCTCAAAAACTGGGGGAAATGCGGATCAATCCTCTTCTTTGATTTCCCCTATTCCTATAGAATGGCAAGGACAGGTCCTAAAATCGTTGAAGTCTGTCGTCGATCCTGATTTGGGACAGGACATTGTCACGCTGGGTTTCATCAAGAATCTGACATTGGACGAATCAAGTCGAACTGTTTCGTTTGATGTGGAACTCACCACACCCGCTTGTCCAGTCAAGGATCAGTTTCAAAAGGATTGTGAGCGACTAGTTCTGGAACTTCCCTTCGTTTCTTCTGTCGAAGTTCAAATGACAGCACAACCATCGCTCATGGAAACATCAACACTGGGAATGACGCAGGTCGGAGCTGTAATTGCCGTATCCTCGTGTAAGGGTGGTGTTGGCAAAAGTACTACAGCCGTCAATCTTGCCTATGCATTGCAATCCTTGGGGGCAACTGTGGGGATTTTCGACGCCGATGTATATGGCCCATCACTGCCGACTATGATTGAACCAGATGATGACGTCGTTCGCTTCGTTGGGAGGCAGATCGCACCCCTTCAACGTAACGGTGTGCGTCTCATGTCCTTTGGATATGTCAACGATGGATCGGCTGTCATGAGAGGTCCCATGGTGACGCAATTACTCGATCAATTTCTTAGTGTTACTCATTGGGGTTCGCTGGATTATCTCATTTTAGACATGCCACCAGGGACCGGTGACATTCAACTTACTCTCACGCAACGACTTAACATCACTGCGGCTGTCATTGTCACGACGCCCCAAGAGTTGAGTTTCGCTGATGTAGTAAGGGGAGTCGAAATGTTTGATTCGGTCAATGTTCCATGTGTCGCAGTCGTCGAAAATATGGCTTACTATGAAGTAGACGCACAAAAGCAATTTGATTCCAAAATAATTGAACAGGCCATGGAGAATGCTTTGCTAGAAAAGGGCATTTTAGAAAAAGGTGGATCTTCTTTGCTTGCCAAAGAACTCGTCCAGGTAATTTTGAAAAGTGCCAAAGCTGTGCCGGTGCGGATCTTTGGTCCTGGCCACAAGAGGCGTTTGTCCGAACAATGGGGCATTGAGCACACATTTTCGATGCCATTGATGGATCAAATCGCGGCGAACGGCGATTCTGGGACGCCATTTGTCTTGGCGCATCCTGATAGTCCACAAACCAAAATTTATCGCGATTTGGCATCATCAGTAGTAAGCGAAGTCGCCAAAGCTAAATTTTCTTCTACTCGACCAATTGTGTCATATGATGAGGACAATCATCTCATACATATTGACAACGACACAATGGCGCCTGCGGCGCTACGAAGAGCGTGTCGGTGTGCAGCGTGCGTAGAGGAACTGACGGGACGACAGATACTAAAACCGTCTGATGTTAAAGAAAGCATCAAACCACTCAAGATGTACTCCACGGGAAATTATGCCCATTCTGTTGACTGGTCGGATGGCCACCGATCGCTTTATCCGTATCGACAAATCAAAACTTTGCTCCAGTTGAACGGTGGGATATCGCACGGCTTCTCAAAAGCGAATGTCTCCATACATGAAAATTTGCAGGAGGCGTAGTTTTAGCGGTGTGTTTGTAGTGTCCGATTATTCTTACTTCGTACGATTCTACTTTACCCATTTATCCATCCTATCTTGAAGCACATGGTGTTAGGTACTACATGAGAGAAGTACGAAGATGTTACTCATTGATGATGGGTCCACTGGAATGAACACAGATGCTACCCTACGAGTGCAATCTCTCACTCAACCAATTCATGGCGTGGTTCTGTACTTGCACGGCCTCTGGGAAACCAGCAGTCCCTAGGCCCAAGTATGCATGAGGGACGTTGCGTGATGCGATGACTTCCGATTTCACCCCCAAAGCGCATAATCTCTCGTTGAATACGACAGAATCATCCAGCAATGGATCATTACTGCTCGTAAACAACAATGTAGGCGGAAAATATTGTAGCAACGAGTCTGGTGCGAAAAATGGAGAAGCGAGGACATCTTTCTTGTTGAATCCCTTTTCGGGAGGTAGATATGCATCAGATATGGCTGAAATCAAAGAGTTTGGTAGGACAGGATCGTTGTCTCCAAGAAACCGAGACAAGGATAACTCGGTTGTAAGATTAAGTGCGGGACAAGATAGCATTAATCCATCGGGCATTCTCTCGCTGCGCTTTAGGTGCTCTGCAACGGGGCGCTCCGCCCTGTTTTGGTGGATTTGCGACAGGTGGACACACATAGCTGCGGCAAGATTCCCACCGGCAGATTCTCCAGTTACGCATATTCTATTTACTTGGAAGCCCAAACTGTTGCCTGTCTCGCCACTCGCAAGTTCCGCGTAGATAGCCATGATTTGATTCAAGGCAACAGGAAAATGATTTTCTGGCAGCAGTGCGTACTAAAAACAAAAGGATTGGATCCAATCAGTAACAATATTTTGCGAGACAATACTTCACAACTCGAGTGATAACGTACCTCAGGGCAGATAACAACCGCTCCTGTCTTTGTGGACCACTCCATTAGAAACGGAAGATCGGAAGCAAGTGTGTGCGCGAAAAAACCACCTCCAGTGAGATGAAGAATTATATCCCTTTGACGAAAATCTCTGTCCCTTCCCACAAAGCTCTTTTTCCCAAAATTTGCCTCTGCCTGTTGAGATTGGATCTCCATCTCTTCAATTGTGGGGAGCGGCATGAGTGCAGCGGAGGAGCTTGGTCTCCGTTTTGAGGTTGGTGGTAGGCTAGCTGCCATTTCTGGGACTGGATCCTTTGACAATATGATACACGGAACACCATAAATTGTAATTCGGTCCGCGACTGCGACTCCCTTCAAAAGCCTGGAAGCCTGCAACATCAATGTTTTCAGAGCAGGGAGCGACACCATTCCCCTATGCAAAGCATTGCGATATTAAAAAATATGTGAGATTCGAAATATGGGGAGGTAGTTTGCGCTAGATAAATCTCGAGTCAGAGTTTTATCATTGTGCATACCATGCGTGCTTGATCAATTCTCGCGATGAATCGTTCACAGCCGTTCTCAGAGCTTCTTGGTTGACTCCCGTAAGCGAATAAAATGAAGCAGCAGCCCCCGTCACAAGTGGTAGAGTCAAGGCAGAAGTTTGCTTCGTGCTGATGGCGGTGCCAACGGAAGCATAGTAAACGTCCATGAACCGCTTTAGCATCAAGAATCTTATTTCCCCGGTTGAACGCCAGAAGTACGTCCTTCTGCCGTGCTTCATAGCGTGTTCAATCAGCGTTCGCGATTTGTCGTCCAGTCCCAACTGTTCGTCCGAAATTTTCCTGTTGGAAGGCATCGAGTTATTGGGAGAGGTAGAGCGCAATAGAGAAAGAGATGTAAAACCGGTTTTTCGGTGGATCAACTTCCATTGGGATGACCATTCGGTCAATTCGATCGTACTTCGGACAATTTTGTCCCTCATCCAGACTCTAGCCATACCGTTCATCACTCGCAAGCTTAAGAATGCAATTCCAGCGATTTTCGCTCCCAATGACATCCATTGTCTCCTGTCTTTGAAGGTTGTCCTTGTTCGGTGGTTTGTAACAGTCGCAAAGAAGCCTGTTCCTGCGCACAATCCAACCACGACCAAAGTGGTGGGTGCCAACCGAGAGGTGGTGAGAGGAACAACCGCCGGTATCTCCTTTTCTGTTCTGTGGCCCAAAATGACATAATTTGCATCATCGAGCCGGACGAGCAGCAACTCCAGAGACACAATCAGTCGAAAAAGAAGTGTGTCGATGGCGGTTTTGGTGGAATAATTATCTTGAAAAGGGTTGCGGCTATCCTGAGATTGATGGGCTGGATCTTGAGGATTTTGAAGCCCAGCTTTAGCACTGTTCCTTCTTCTATCTTTTCCGGCCTCAAAAATGTTCATAGCTTGGAAAGACGTTTCTGGTTCCTTTTGGCGTTTGTTATCCGACCCTATATCGAAACTTTCCATTACATTTCGTATGTAAGCAAGGAGAAGATTGTCTATCAAAACAAGACACTTGCTTAGTTTGGTAAAAGATTGAGACCTGTGTGGCATCTCATCAAGTATCTTTCGCAACTTTCTCTCGCATTGATCAAGCAGTCGCACAGCTTGGGTGGAATAATGCGACATCGGGCTCTTGGCTGACGTTGAACCATGTTGGGAGATGTAGTTTCTCATGGTGCGGAACCCTATGGTGAGGAACTAAGGAGCTACTAATGCTGTTGGTGAAATGTCTTGGCATCCTGCGAAGAAGTGCATACTGAAACGGGCCAAAAAGAACGGTGGAACGTGTAGTGGATTATTTCTTCTTTGAATTTTTTCAACAAAGAAGTCATCAAACTATTATTGAATGATGTTGCAGGAAGTGATGATGGATTTGATGTCAAGCTTCTCGAAAACGACGTCAACTTCGTTCACGACTGGCGACTGGCGAGTGGCGACTACCATAGGCGAGTGGCGACTGGCGAGATATGAATACATAATATTATTATTTATCATAGCTTACCGGTATTCAACTACCGTACAGGTATGATACCTGGTACGTTTCATGATACGTCGTAGGTAGTAGCGTACTGTCCCAGAGTCTTATGATACATACGAGTACGGTATTCTTCTGACTGTGAATACGTAGTACGGTACTACCCTCGGAGTACGTATTACTTAACAGTTATTATTTATACAGTTTTAACATGTAAGTACGTCGTATAATAATACGGATTTTTTTTTACGACTACTAAAGAGTACGTATCAACATGAAAACGATGGCACAAATCGCATCACCGACTTTGGGAGAGACTTGATGCGGTACTGATGGACGCCGAAGAACAGCATCCATGTTGAGATCGACAGCAGCTTTTTTACTGATCCATTTATCATTTATTGCGTGCGGTATCTGTGAAAGCGATCGAAGCGACTCCAAGAATTGCCATGATTACGATCTTTGCCCATCACTATCAAACGAACTCGACGAAACCAAATGTTGCCATCTGAACATGACAGTTTGTGCAGGAAAATGCATTAGAGATTGTCAGAGTTACATCACCCCGATCAGTCAGTGCTATAGCTCCCAGTCACTGTTTCCTAATGACACTCTGTGGTCTGGAAAGGATGTTTTGGATACTGTCATCTGTCAAACTTTGACAAGAAGGATATTTCATAATTCCACCAACGGATCATGCCATTCCAGTGACGGGGACGATCAATTTCTGATACCTTTGAACAAGTGTGTCGGCCCTTTTGGTTCTCCTAGGCCATGGGGGAAGTTTGAAACAATTCGATACACAGAAGATGTGGCAGGCGAATGACTACTTCTTCATTTATTCCTCTCTGATTATTGGTGTAAGTTTCACCTGAAACCATTTGGAGCCGATCGGTTCGTTAGTCTTTCTTTTTGTTTGGATGTTTGTTGAAAGGAGTAACGCAGTGCGTAATCATGGAACACTACGTGTCAACAATATTTTGACGTCCTGCTCCCTTTTTCCTTTTCGTCCACCTGGATTTGTCTGACTATTTTGCAGGCGTTGCCAACAATATTTTGCATATCTAAGCTCCTATACAAGATTAAAACTCCCAGATTTGGTGTGGTCTTCCATTATCGATGCACCACAGGCAGAAATAAACACGTTAAGAGGTTGTGCCTTCCAATTAATTTCTTTTTCCTTTTGCACCACAATAAGTGGATTGTACGGTTAGAAGCCCCCAAAGAAATGACACAGTCCCCGTGCACTTGACCCTGCGATTATGATCGATCACAGGAATGTCAGCCCCTTCAATAACTCTACAATGAATTTATACAAATGCATACTTCGCTTTGGCCGCCTCCACCTAAATAGGAGAAACGCAATGTTTGCGGTCAGACACCGGGTTTGTAGAAGACAATGCGAGAGAGAGCGAAACGGTGACACCTTGTACATTGTACCCACGCTGGGACCTTTCCGTTGCACGGATAGATGATCTTTTGTGAATTCGCATTTTCCATGCTGTTACTGGGGAATGCATGAAACGCACATAAAGTGTGAAATTATTATACTCGGAGTAGTTAAGTTTCATGTCGAATAAAGTTTTAAGTGTGAAGCATTTTCCCTGTATAAACTGATAGTTTACTGTTAGTAGAAACTAAAAGGATCAGTGAAGTGGTGGCATTAATCTGTTCCATAACAATGGAAATGATGATCAATATTGTGTCTGTAGTTGTAATGATACCAAAGCATGCCATGTTCTTAGCTTTTTGTTGATGGTCTCATGCCAAGCTCCAATGACAAACATAGCATTGGCACCCTGTCGTTTATTTGCTGGATACGGAGTGTGAATAACCATCAATCATTTTTGTAACGTTGATTTTGATCTTGATGTGAAAAGAACAATGACACCAGCACCCAATAAGGACTATACCAGCACCATGGTCACGATGGTACTTCATCTTCTACTACTACCGGTAGTAGAGTTGCTACTAATAAATAATAAACGGATGGAATTATAATATCAGTTTGCTGTTAATAACCAGCATTTTAGAGATTTGGTGAAGCATGTGGAACAGTACTCCGTATAAGCCATCCTATTACTACACTGCTACTAGTATGACAGTACCTAGCTACCGGTAGGTAGAAGATCGCACCTACCAGCTACTACGGTCGGTAGTCGGTAGTATCGCAGACAACTCCGAGTAAAGGAAAAGATACAGGCTAAACCCTAGGCGGAACGTGTGGACTGCCGAACAATTTGTAGTGAAGTACTCCGTAGTACGTATTTTACCAACAAGCGAGGCCATTATTTTGTTGAAGATGGTGTTATTGTTTTGCTTGTTGAAGATGGTGTGAAGTAAGACTTGACAATCTCGCCAAAATGATGTCTATGTTATGTGGAAAATGCCGTAGTTCACGGCTGTGAGAATGATGTTTTGTTGAGATTGAGGATGCTAGCTACTACTAGCTACTAGTAGTGTCTACAGAAGGAAAATTTGATTTGATGATACCTGCAAAAACTCTAACTGTAAAAACTTTCAAAACCAAAGAGTTCGCAAACATGGAAGGTGGAACTTGGAATTCTGCAAAACTTGAAGATATTTTTTGATTTCATCAATTTCAAGAATTCGACTCAAAAGATTTCAATTGAAAGTAACCTGGAGGCTGTGACGTTTGCAGTATACTCGTGAATGAATCGTGACTTAGCGATGGATACTGCAGAAAAAGACCATCTTCTAACTGCAAGTAAATTCATTCGTGGTTCAACGAATCTTGCAGCAACCTGAACTCGGAAGCAATTGTCGTGTATTGTTTGTACTGTCGCACTAGCTACCGGTAGCTAGTCTAATGTGATTCGATCCAATCGCACACTTTAAATGTATTTCCTGCATTCCCCTGGGTTAACTGAAACAAGTCCCTCTACCACGACAAAGTGATCGAGCGTTATTGGAATCGGAGGGGGAAAAGAAGACGGTGTAATCTTTCTCTGTGATTGTTACTATCGACAACTGCACCATCGAAGTAATTCTTTAGTTTTCGTTACGTAAGAACGCTTGTGGCTACTAGTACTTGCTTCGTACTGCAGGTAGCTAGTTGCTACTGCTCACATCTAACTACTTGCTTCTTAAGGGTACATTTAATGTTGTTCTGCAGTTCTCTGTTACAGTAGCTTGCGTTAGTCCGCACATCGTTGTGTCTGTTCCGGCGACATCTCCGCGCCAACAGGCAAGAAGCACATGTCACCATCAGGTGCGGAGGCAGAAACTCGTAGCACTCCTTGCGTTGTATCACCCGATGATACGACTGCAGTCTTGCTTTCCGATGGAGGATACACTTGCCAGAATTTTTCCTTCTCTTCGTCCCAGTTTCCAAGAATCTCATCCGCGCGCTCGCTTCCAGTGAGTTCAAAGTGGCGTTCGACCATGTGCTTCAATTGGGCCTCTCCTTCGGCAGTAGAAAGTCTTTGGACTTTGACAATTTCTGGGTTAATTTTGTCCAAGAATGTGCCGTCTCTATCGTAAAAGTATCCAATTCCACCTGTCATCCCAGCACCAACATTTCTTCCGACGCTTCCCAGCATCACCACCACACCACCAGTCATGTATTCACAGCAATGGTCACCGGCACCTTCTGCTACAGCAAATGCCCCGCTGTTTCGGACTCCGAATCTCTCACCAGCTCGGCCATTTGCATGAAAATCTCCACCCGTGGCGCCATACAAACAAGCATTCCCAATAATGCTTGAATCAGCCGCGACAAATCCAGCATTTGGGCTAGGAACAACCACAATTTCACCGCCATGAATTCCCTTTCCAACATAATCATTGCCCTCACCAACCAATCGAAGACTCAAGCCTGGCAGCGTAAAGGCTCCGAAAGACTGTCCAGCACTGCCTTCAAATTGGACATTGATCTGGCCTCGGAAGCCACGATTTCCGTGCGCCCGCGCGATATTTCCGGCGAGCATCGCACCAGTACTTCGGTCAGTGTTCTTAATAGGAAGTGTCACAACTGCCTCACCAGAATTTTCTCGAATGATTTTCTGTACATCTGCATTCTTACATAATTCACGATCCAAGTCTGAGCTGAACCCATTGACGTGAACAATTTCTTCCTTGTGAACAAGAGCTCCACCCTCAATTCTAGCTTTGAGGAATGACCGGTCATTGGACGAATTGGGAATTCCAGAAAAGAATCTGTCGAGATTCAAACCTTTTGTTTTTGCAACACGACTCATCTGCTTCTTATTCGCTTTTAGTAGATCGGCTCTTCCAATTACTTCATCAATGGACTTGTATCCGAGATGTGCAAGCAACTCACGTATTTCTTCGGCGACAAACTCGAAAAAGTTCACAACATGTTCAGGAGTTCCGGGAAACTTTTTTCTAAGTTCTTCTTTCTGGCTTGTCACTCCAACTGGGCATGTATTGAGATGGCACACCCGAGCCATGACACATCCTTCTGCGATCATTGCAATGGTACCAAAACCAAATTGTTCTGCTCCAAGCAGTGCTCCCATCAGCACATCGCGTCCTGTACGGATACCTCCATCAACTCGCAGTGTAACACGATCTCGGAGGTTGTTGGTGAGCAAAGCAGAGTGAGCTTCTGCCAGTCCAAGCTCCCAAGGACATCCCGCGTGCTTGATTGATGATAGGGGTGAGGCACCGGTACCTCCGTCTCCACCAGAAATTTGAATGACGTCTGCATCTGCCTTAGCAACACCGCATGCAACTGTTCCAATTCCAATGGACGAAACCAATTTTACTGACACTCCAGCCATCTCGTTCACGGCATGAAGATCGTGAATCAGTTGAGCTAGATCTTCAATGCTGTAGATATCATGATGCGGTGGTGGGGAAATGAGAGTCACGCCAGGTTTACTGGCACGTAACCCTGCAATGTACTCAGAAACTTTCGGCCCTGGTAGCTGGCCTCCCTCCCCTGGCTTCGCTCCTTGAGCCATTTTAATTTCAAGCTGCTTGGCTGTCACCAAAAATTCTGGAGTTACACCGAAACGGCCACTCGCAACTTGATGAATGAACGAATTGGCAGAATCTCCATTTTTTAATCCAGCTAGGTGAGGGAAAGTGGGGCTTCTTCCCTTCTCATCTACATCAGTGATAGGTCTTCCTCGAATGATATCTTCTCCACCTTCTCCGGAGTTGGACTTTCCTCCGATTCGATTCACAGCAATGGCAAGAGTCTCATGCGCTTCTCGGCTAAGAGCACCCAGCGACATTGCACCTGTGCAAAAGCGGGTCATGATTTCTGACACAGGCTGAACCTCGTCGATTGGGATGCTGGGTCGGTCAGAATCAAAATCAAGGAGATCCCGAATGTTTGCTAGAGGAGCTGTTTCTATACTCTTCTGAAAAATTTCATAATTTGCAACACTCTTTGGAAGAACTCCATCGTTTTCCAATTCATCCCTGTTTGTTGCAGTACTGACAGTTTTATCCAGACCAATGGCATCATGCAAGAGCTTGGCAAGATCAGAGGAATTCACATGGTATTCTCCAAGTTTTGGTACGGGCTTGTAGTATCCATAATTCACAAGTTTCATTTTTTCATTTACGCTTTCAGGGCGCATCATGATGGTCTCAGATGCAATATCTTCAAAGCTGATGCCACCAATCCTGCTTGTGGTGCCCTTAAAACTGCGGGCAATTACGTCATCACCAATTCCAAGAGCCTCAAAAATCTGGGCCCCAGAGTAGGATGTAAGCAAAGAAATGCCAATCTTAGACAAAATCTTGAGCAGGCCATTCTCTACAGCTATTCTGTAGTTTTCCTGAGCTTCAGCGAGGGAAGTTTGCTTCAATTTTCCTGCAGCCATCATCTTCTGCGTTCTTTCTTGGCTGTGCCATTGTTTCACAGTCTCGAAGGCAAGGTAAGGATGAACAGCATTGGCTCCGTATCCCACCAGACATGCAAAATGATGAGTTGACCAAGCTGCTCCTGTTTCAACAACAATCCCAGTGTCCATGCGAAGACCCTCATCAATGAGGCGATGATGAACAGCTCCAACAGCCACAAGGGGTGGGATGTAGGTTGTATCATCCAACTTAGCTTTGTCAGCTGCAATATCGCTTAGAATCAATACTTCCACACCGGACTTTACTTGTTCTACTGCCTTATCACACAAGGCATCCAGTGCTTTTTTTATCCCTGGTGGTCCATCAGAGAGATCATATCGAGTAGTAAGGGTTGCTTGTTTGAAACCACCATTGGCATGGTCACTGTAGGAGGAAAGAGTCTCCATCTCAGCACTGTTGAGTAACGGAGATTGGAGGTGGATCAGTCTCGCACCCTTCTCTGAAACTTTGTATATACTTTCTTTCTTCCCCAAAGTCATTCCAAGGGACATTACAACACCCTCCCGTAGAGGGTCGATGGGAGGGTTTGTAACTTGGGCAAAACGCTGCTTGAAATAGTTGTAGAGAGGATGAGGGCGTTCAGATAGGCAAGCAAGAGGAGCGTCATCACCCATTGAATAGGTTGTCTCTTTTGCTGCACCTGCCATATCTTGGATCTGCATTCCAATGTCTTCTAAGCCCCAGCCAAATGTTGCCTGTGCATATGTAGCGGTGGTGTCATCGTACATACGCTCTTCCGATGCCATAGCTTTCTCGATGTCTTTTCGTTGATTTGCAATCCATTCTCCATATGGATGGCCTGTGTGAAAGAAAAATTGCCTCAGTATGTCAGGGCAGAATCAATGAGGCATGTCTTCCATGTCTCCCTCACTTACGTTTCGCGATTTCGCTCTTGATGCGAATGTTGTCCTTGAATTCTCCAGTGAGCAAATCTACATTGATCATTTGTCCAGGGCCAAGACGTCCCTTTTCTATGATTTCGGCTTCATCCAAGTCTGGAATGACACCAGTCTCACTCATCATATACACTGTCCCATCTCTGGTTCTGGAGAAACGAGCTGGCCGAAGACCATTTCTATCAAGAGAAGCACCAATGGATTTACCATCTGAAAACACCAACAAAGCTGGTCCATCCCAAGCCTCCAACAGTCCACCATGAAATTTGTAAAAATCAGTAATCTCTGGATTGTTTTTCAAATCAGGATTCTGCAGGTAAGCTGTTGGAACCATAGCCATGAGTGCACAAGGAGCACGATGCCGGGACTGACACATGAGTTCAAACACAGAATCCAAGTTGGCTGAATCAGAGCGTGACAAGTCAACCACTGGCTCCAATACTGATGGAATATCCTGGGTGTTGCACATGGTGACTATGTTGAAGGTCGCATTGTAATCTACCAAGTCACGAACATCTCCTTGGCGTCTATTGGGCTTGTCGAAGTTGTCGATTTTTGATGCAATGGGCCTTCCCTTGGAAGCTTCCCGCGCTTTGATCCAGTTCACATTTCCAAGGAGAGTATTGATCTCTCCATTGTGCCCAACAACACGCATTGGCTGGGCGAGAGGCCATTTGGGGTTAGTGTTGGTCGAAAAGCGACGATGATAAATGACGAACTTCGTAGTGTAATCTGGGTTCGTCAGATCCTTGTAAAACTGTGACAAAACGGCAGACTGGACCATGCCCTTGTATACAATAGTTCGAGAACTGAAGGATGCAACATACACGACTCCATCATCGTCATCCCATTCCAAGCCGGCATTCTTTAGTTCCACTGAAAAACGTCGCCGTACCAAATAGAGCGTGCGTTCGAATCCATCTCGATCGTCGTCATCATTGTCTAGACGCTCCGGAGACTTGACAAAAAACTGCCAAATGCTCGGCATTCCCGCCCGAGCCATAGGTCCCAAAACGCTGGGATCAACTGGGACTTCGCGCCATCCCATGAAATCGAGTTCGTTGGCGGTGCATACAGCCTCGATTCGTTTCTTTACAGCATTGCGACGTGCCTCGTCACGTGGGAGGAAAATCATACCGACACCAGGTTGTGGGCAATTGTTACTTCGATATTCTTCAAACAATTTCCAAGGGATTTGAGTCATAATTCCGGCTCCGTCACCAGAGATAGAATCCCCTCCACAGGCACCACGATGTTCCATGCAAGTCAAGGCCGATAGACCTTGTTGAAGGACGCGATGAGTCCCAAACTCCTCTGCGAGGTATCGAAACAGAAATTGAGGTTAGAGGTCCAGGATTCTGTTGCGGAGTCGATCTCTTGTTCCGACTTACCTCCACTTTGTGTATTGGCAATGAATCCAACACCACAAGCATCACGTTCTTTTGTCAAGGCCATGGGTCCGTCAAAGATGTTGCTTTCTTCAGTGGTCGAGTCAAAAGCCATCGACAGGTCAGTGAACGACGACGAGGTTGGTCGTCGACGGAAGTCATCGATCCCTGAAAATCTGGAGGTTTTCGGTTTTCGGTGGACGTTGCTTTGCACAGTGGTAGGGGATGGAAAATGATGCCTTTGAGCGGGAAGAAACCCCGATGCTGCTGGAAGCGCAAGCAAGAAAAAAGCTTGGTGCGTTAGTGAAAGCTGCATTGCGATCCGGAGTGGTTATTGTCGTAGCGTGGTTGGCAGGTTTGGTGGCGGGACAAGGGTACTATCGTTGAAAGGGACGTCAGCACAAGAGCAAGGTTTGTCTCACACGGATCTGAGACAGAGATAATGAGATTGACAGGGTGCTTTCTGATGTTGTTTCGGAATTCACAAATCTTCAGCGCTTGTCGTTGTTGAGGTGAGTGTGTGCAGATTCTGTGGATACAAATACATCAAAGAAAGCCGATAAAGTCGCGACCGAAAATGGCGTGGATGAGGTGGCGCGTCGAACGAGAAACATCGGGAGGCGAACATGTTCAATGTTGTTTCAAGCCTTGAAGAGCTCAAATCGAAGGACAGACGGGAATTCTTTTTCCGATTGGAAGACCTTGACCTACCAGGGGTACTACCGGTATCATAGTACTGTCGTAGACTATCATACCGTACGGTACCGTACCGAACCTTCTGTAAAACAAGAGAATGCTCAATACGTTTGGTACTCCGGTATGAAACATACGAATGTACTCCGAGTACCACAGCACGGCTTACCCGGCTTACGACTACCGCATTGCCAACGATAACAACTTTAAATTGTATCATACTCGGAGTAAGTATTACAGGTAAAGTAGTCCCTGTAATACGGTAGACTACCGGACTACCGGTACTGGAACAATCGTACGTCGTACTCGAAGTACGGTAATTGGTTTACCGGTACGCTTTACTACACTCTAGCTAGCTCTACTAGTAGTAGGTACTAGTAGAGTAGTCGTAGTATAATCTTCGAAACTGTAAAAAATTAAAACGACGAAATGAAAAAACTAAAGCACGGTAGCTACCATAGACGGTACTACCGGTGCGTACCGGTACTTCGAAGTACGGTATCTTCGTACTGCTGTGTGGAAAAGTAAGAGACAGCACACAACGAGGACGGGGGGCGGATCGCCAGGAAAAGCCAGTTGATTACCTAGTACGGGGACCTGCACGCTTACTAACAAGGGCCCTAAGTGGGACCCTAGTCTGTGCAGTTGCCAGTGCACACATCCTGCTTTTTTTTGAAAATCTCATGGTGAATCACCACATCGAAGCTCAACGGCAGCAAAAGTATGATTTTACAATATGATAGGCTGTCTGCTACTACCAGGCTACTAGGGTCTTGTTTGGTCCGTCCGTCTCCCGTCCTTCGCCACCAACTCATGCAGCGACCCAAGCAACCTAAGCAGCCATGATACATCCCATACATTGGCTTCATCCTACTCCGAGTAGTAGGGCTTGAACCGGTAGTACAGTATGTACAGTATCATACGTCGTATTGGCATTACTAACAGTTAATACCGGTACCGGTAAGGTACCAGTCGTATTACGGTACTCGACCGGTAAAAGTACTGCAGGTACTTCATTACGCAATAGCGAATCCTACTCATTGGTAGGTGGATCGCGATTCCTTCACAGTATTTGCGATCTTTCCTCACGCGTCTAAGCTCTTCCACTGTAAAGTACATCATTCACAGTCAGTAAATGCTTGGTTTTCGTTGGGCTTTCTTACTACAGCGTTCGCTAGCACACTGTTGACTTTGAACAGGCACCTTAGAGGCTTTTAGTGCAGAAACGATGAGTATCCCCAGCCCATCATCTGGAAACATTTTTTTCACTACAGAAAACCTTGCATTTTCGTTACCGTTGATTGTCGTTTGCGGCACGTATGTGAGTTCATGACCAATGAGGGGTCGATTGGAATTTCTTCGTTTCAATTCCTCCTTATGTCATTTATGTAATCCCTGCTATTGTCATGGTCGAGAACAGGCATATTTCACATTAATTCCGCTAAAATATGGGGTACCTTTCTTGGGAGCTGTTGTGCTTCTTGGTCTAGCACGGCGGCAGATTCGAATGCGTGAGTGTCATCCTGACGTGATCTGGAGGGGCGGCTTGTCTGTCGTGGAAGGGCAATAGATTCTCAACTAATTGTCCTTTTTCATTTGTGGTTGGCACAGTGCGAGACAGCAAACTACAAAATATGGATGCCAGTGAAATCGACGATTTGGCTTTGGAACTTGAGGACGACAGCGACAAAACGAATGACAAAGAAGCTACCAAGTCGAAGCAATTGCAAAAGAAGAAGAATCAGGTGCAACAACGGCTCGCAGTCGAACAGAAAAAAGCGGCCAAACAACAAAGCAACAAGAAAAGAGGAACTGTTGGTGACGAAGAGGAAGATGACGCTGATTTGACAACGTTTGCCAAGGCCAAGAAGAAAAACTAGATGAAAAGTTGCCAAGGGCCGGTCACTCGCGCTATGTATGTCATGGCAGTGTACAATCCATTCTGCAGACCCCGTGACAAATCTCTGACGGATGAGATGTTTAATTTCGAAGTTCTTTTAATGCCCATTATTTGTTTACTTTGACTACGTTGCACTCGCGGCCCGCAGGGTACCAGTACCAGAACCCGAATTCTCCTTAAAACAGGAGCACGATTTATCTAGTAGATTGAGGGAAATGCAAATGTATTGATGATTTATGTGTCTATTGTTTGATGTTTGATGCGTTTGGATTTTTATACTTTTTATCCTAAGTGTATTATACTCAACTCATCAGATCACCGTGGTAGAGGGGCTTCAACCAGGTTTGTTAGAGCCTGGGAATCCATAGATGATCTCTCAGTGCTACAGAAGATATTGTCCCAACGGTGGTACAGGCTACTGCTGTCTCATTTGGCATCATGTATAACTGGTGTCCGACCGGAAAGATTGTGCTTTTATGATTTACAGTTAGTCAGAAGGGGGCTGAGGGAGAAGAGCAAAAATGCCTTTGCATGATTCCTGGTAGAGTTGTGGCGGGCCAGGCACTGACTTTTCTGTGGAAGAAATGGCATTGCTCATCACTCAGCCGATTGTCAAATGCAGAGGGACGGTACTATTTCATTGGAAATAATGCTGGTGCCTGACATTGAAGCTGATTTTAGACGTACAATACCCCTATTGGTCTGCAACAGGTAGAAGATATTATAATCATACCCAACATGTTAGTGTGGTTATTGATTCCTACTCAGCATTGTTATTGGAAGACCTTGCCATTACGCGCCATATCTCACAGCAATAACTGGTTTGGACTTTTCCTGGTTGGCTGATTCATGATGTTTCTTGCCTTTCAGGTTCTGAGTTGTGGGCAACAGAGTCCTGAGTGGATGGAAAGCTGTTGCACGATTTGCTTTGCCTGCTTGAGTGTCCGGTGGGCGAGCTAACTGTTCAAACGTTCAAACAGAATTTCTTCTTCCACTTGCTCTCATGATTGTCAACTTCTGCTCCAATACGTAGCTAGCGGTAGGTACCGGTAGTATGTACCGGTAATACGTAATTGCGATCACATACGGTACTCACATACAGTGTACCGGTACTACCTAAGTACAGCAGTAATACGTACGTAGTAGTAGCAGTTAAAAAAAACAACATTGACTGTGAATGCTACTACGGTAAGTCGTACTTCGAAGTACGTAGTACCTAAGTACCGGTAAGGTAGGTTACGGTACTCTCCAACGATCGTAGTGAACGCAGAAGGTGACACGAGTTCCGAGTCCTAGAAATCCGATGCACGGACTTTTCATCACCTATCCTCATTTCTAATGTTGCTTTGGCGAACATTCTACTACTACTCTCTACCGGTAGTACTCCGGAGTAGTACTCCGTATAATATTATTCATTTAACTGTAAATACTTGCTTCATTGATGATAAAATAAAAAGTTGGCCATTGTCCTTTGCACATGACAGTTTTCAGCTAAATAAGTCCTTCAAAATGCGGAGTTGCAGCCAAATATTTCGGATGCTCGGTATTCGCCACAACGCTTTTAACAGCGTGTTATGGATCCGATCGTTCGGTGCTCGCAAGCATTTTGAAGATTGCATTGGCACATATGATACATGGATCGTGTTACCTGTACGGCAACGGCGGAAGGGAAGGTAGGGATTTTGAGCCGGCAGCATTGTTTATACGCGAAGAAAGATAGGAGTTGACGACGACCAAAGCTGAAAATGTGTGATGTGTGCGCAGAAAAAAGTCCAACTCCAATCAAAACGACCGACAAGGCGTGTATACAGCAGCTGCCTGTCCTCTTCAGCGCATCAATACTTCTTCTACTACAAAATCAATAGGACTGGTACCGATTAGAAAAGAAATCACCCTAGCATTGTTGTTGTTTTCGTTACTTCAGCTGCCTGTTCCACTGCGTAACTACTGCCTCTCTTTTCTAGAGAGAACAATATTTCTTCAGCAAACTTTTTCTTCTTTATACCCAGAGGAAATTGCCTTTGGATCATCCGTCCTACTGGATTAATTGTGACGACGACGCTGTTTTTGTCTCCTCTGTAATCCTCGGTCAAACAGTACAACAACACAGAAGCAATGGTGAACTTGACTGCCAGATCCTCTTTCAGCAAAGGAAAGTGTGTAATGGCGGCAGCACAAGCCATTCTATGCTTGCTTCTACTACTTCCTTTAGTTGTAGCTCAAAGTGACCTGAACTTGGGTCGCGACGATACGTCGTCGCAAACCTCTCAGCAGTTGCTGTCGGACCTCTTCCAAGCCACGAGTGGTGTCCAATGGAGCGATTCTTCCAACTGGAATCAAGGTGAAGACATTTGTAGATGGAAGGGAATCACCTGTTACAACAGTGCCACCAACAGTGATACCAGACGAAATGGGCACATTCAAGCGATCGACCTGTCTAGTAACCGATTGGTTGGGACGATCCCGGCATCTATCTTTTCATTGCCGTACTTGGAAACCTTCAATGTCGAAAACAACCCCGATGTCAACATTGCATTGGAAGGGCTCTCCCGAGCACAGTTCTTGAAGACTCTCATTATCAGTAAGACGGCTGTTACTAGTTTGGCCGATATGGCAGCACCCCAATCCCTCGAATCTTTTTTCTTGCAAGATCTGAAACTCACTGGACCAATCCCCGAAGTGATCTTCACTATGTCTAATCTCATATCTTTGCATGCAAACGACAACTCTTTCACTGGGACGCTTCCATCGGCTTTCGGAGAGCTTTCCAAGCTTGAGGAACTGACTCTTTTTGACAGTGATTTGACTGGACAATTGCCCACAGAGCTTGGAAAATTGACGCTATTGAAAATTTTACGCTTGACTGACAACGCTTTTGGCGGAACCTTGCCAACAAACGCACTCGAACAATTGAGCAACCTTCAAACCTTGTCGATCCAACGAGTGGGCGAACACGAGGGTGCCTGGAAGGGCCCCGGCATCACAGGATCATTACCTGTTTTACAGAACCATCCTTTCTTGACCAAGGTACAGTTCGAAAACCAAAAGCTGTCCGGCAGCATTAATCCCAACTTTTTGAAGGCAACCTCTGCCGGTCAAAGCATTGAAGTCGATCTACGAAACAACGAGATATCTAGAAACATTCCAGCGTCTCTTGCCACCAAGCGATTCCTGAGCCTTTATTTGGGTGGAAATCAAATCACTTCCGTCCCTGCTCAAATCTACGATCGATCCTCAGGAAGTTGCGAAGCTATTTCGGATTGGATGAACGGAGACGTTGCTAGGTTTGGTTGCAACGCCTTTTTATGTCCGCCAGGAACTTGGGCACCACAAGGCCGAGCCATGTCCGGTGATACAACCTGCCAAAGTTGTGGCACTAGTGCAGACGTTTGGGGAGTTACGGAATGTAGTTCATCGTTGACAAATGTCCAACGCGAACGAGAAATTTTGCTGAACTTTTACAATGTTTTGAATGGAAGAAATTGGATGAATGATGATGGATGGCTCGAATTAGACCAGAACGTGTGCGAGTGGCATGGTATCGAATGCGACTCATCGACTGGTCGTGTCACCTCCATCATTCTTCGAAATAACAAGTTGAGCGGAACCGTCCCAAGCGACTTGTTCGAAATGCCACGCCTACAAGTGCTTAACTTGGAGTCCAATGAAATTTCATTTGATTTTGCTTCTGTTTCAAAAGCCACCAATCTCCAGTCCTTGGACTTGACCTCTATTGGTTTGGAATCGTTGGCTGGTATTGCAAATTTGATGTCTTTGCCAAACTTGACCTACCTTTCTGTTGCGTCAAATAAAATTGTCGGTACAATTCCAGAAGCTTTGTTTAGTATCTCACAATTGGAAGAGTTGGATTTGTCGCACAATGAATTTTCTGGTCCCCTGAGCCCTTTGATTGGTGGTATGACTAACTTGAAGCGGTTCTCTGTCGATGACAATAGCCTGACTGGCCAATTGCCGGCCGAGATTGGTAATGTTGCAACACTTCAGGAGTTTTCAGCGGCTGAAAATGAGTTCGCTGGAACTCTCCCTAGTACTCTCAATAACTTGAACAACTTGCAAAAGCTGGATTTGGGACAGAAGACTGGAAATGGTTCTGGAATTGGTGGTCCTTTACTGGCGTTTGCCAATTTGGGTCAATTGACAACTCTCAAACTGGACTCCAACAATTTGACAGGTTCTCTTCCAGCAAACTTTTTGGTAAACAGTCGCCACTTTGAGAATCCCATCACCGTTGGTCTTAGCCACAACAAATTTTCAGGTAGCATTCCAGAAGGATGGTCTCGTTTTGATCAACTCACAGTTGATCTGACAGGAAACATGATCTCTCAAATCCCAAGTTCTCTTTGTGGCGAGAGTGGATGGATGAATGGAGCTGTGGAGCAGTTCCAATGTGATGCAATTCTCTGTCCAGCCGGAACCTACAACAACATTGGGAGAAGAACTGATACTGCCTCAACTTGCTTGAGCTGCCCTGGCAGTGTCACAATGGGTGCAACATTTTGTGGCAGCGAAGGCACAACTGATGAAAGTGCTGAAATCAACATACTGCTACGTTTCTTTAGTGAAACTGGGGGTTCAAGTTGGACCAACAATGATGGTTGGTATGGTTCCATGGACTACTGCAACTCCTTTTTTGGGGTGGAATGCGACGGTGCTGGTCGTGTGACGTCTTTGAATCTTGCTGAAAATAACCTCAGGGGAACAGTACCGTCATCCATTTTCAAGCTTGAAAATCTCCGTGAGTTAGTACTGTCTGGAAATCCTGTGGTGTTTTCCTTCCAAGGAATTGCAGATGCAGACAAGCTGGTAAGCTTGTATCTAGACGATGTCATAATGAACTCCCTTGATGGAATTGGTGATGCTAAAAATCTACAGGTCCTGAATCTTGCTGGAAACAATTTAGAAGGGACTGTGCCTATTGATCTCTACCTTTTGACTTCTCTCAAGAAGCTTGATCTTGGATACAATTTTTTTTCTGGGCGTTTGAACAACATCATTGGAGCCATGACATCGCTTGAGTCTCTACATTTGTATCATAATCAATTTACAGGTCGCATTCCCGCGGCAATTGGTGATCTTGTGAACCTGCAAGAGCTGAATTTGGCAGAAAATCCCTTCGATGGAACCATTCCGCCCCAACTGAATGAATTGGTAAACCTTCGATTCCTATCCATCCAAAGAGGAGGAGGCATTCTTGGCACTTCTGATGTTGGTATCAATCAAGGTATGACCAGCCTTCAAGGTGTCGGACTCACTGGAACGCTTCCTGCTTTTGATAATCTGAAATACATTGAGGAGCTCTATCTTGGTGTTAATGGCATTACTGGCTCCATCCCCTTTAATTTCCTGGATGGTGTGGAAGACAAGACCTCTGCAATCAAGGTTGACCTCACCTCTAATGCAATCACTGGTACTATTCCAGCCTCATTGACTAAATTCGAAAGAATGTCTCTATTCTTAGGTGGCAATCGCATAATTGACATTGCAGATGGCATCTGCTCAAAATCCCAATGGATGGGAGGAGATGTTGGTTCCCATGGATGTGACGCTATTTTATGCCCCACTGGAACGTATAGTGCTATTGGAAGAGAAGGATCTGGGGCAACATGTGAAGAATGTGGAACTGATACCAGTGGTTTTCTGGGCCGCTTTGTTTGCCTATCTTCTAGCGAAGTCCAGGAAGGATCAGAGCGAGACATTTTGGAATTACTGTACAACTCCATGGACGGACCACATTGGCTTGACAATACCAACTGGCTTGATCCTGATGTAAGCATTTGTAATTGGTATGGCATTCAATGCATTTCTGACAGTGAAGATTCAGTGGCTTCTATCAACTTGAGCAACAACCGATTAAGTAATGCTTTCCCATCCGAAGTGTATGACCTCCCCAACCTGTTGGAAATTAATCTCCAAGGGAATGACATCGTGTACAGCTTCAACGGAATTGGAAGAGCTTCAAATCTCGAGGCATTGAACCTCGCCGAAACTGGCCTCACCTCTCTTACTGGAATTACTCAAGCAAGGAATCTAAAATTACTTCGTCTCGATGGCAACAACTTTCCTCTTTTCCCAGACGAAGTCTTGGACCTAACATTGCTTGAGGTTTTGTCTTTATCAGAAAATCTGTTCCCAGACGAAGTTTTCCCAAGTGGATTGCAATTCCTCACCTCATTAACATATTTTGCTTGCTCAGGGTGTGGCTTTAATGGTCCTCTCCCAGACTGGCTGAGTTCCTTCCCTAACCTTCAATATTTGAAGCTTTCGCAAAACGCCTTAAGCGGAAGTATTCCTGCTTCCCTCGAGACTGTTGTTTCGCTGAAACATTTGGATCTGTCCGATCAGGCTGGGGGTGGACTTAATGGGCCTCTTCCTTCCTTTGCGTCAATGGGGAATCTAACAGAAATTTACTTGCAACACAATTACCTTGAAGGCCCAATCCCCTCTAACTTTCTTTCCAGCGTACCAAACACCAGGCTTGTGACTGTGGATCTTCGTCACAACGGTCTGAATGAGACAATTCCAGCACAGCTAGCAAATTTCAACAGAATGAATCTCTATGTCGCTAATAATCTCTTTACTGGCATTCCTCAAGCTCTGTGCTCAAAAAACTGGAATGATGGTGATGTTGCTGCAAATGGATGCGATGGATTGATTTGTTCAGAGGGAACGTTCAATGCCTTTGGACGAGCAACAAAAGGCATTGATTGCTTCGAATGTGACGATCCTTTCGCTCCCCCATACCTCGGTAGCACTTATTGTGGATCGGCGGTCGAACACCAAGCACTGGTTTTTCTGTATCGATTTTTTGGTGGTCCAAACTGGAAGTCTGATAACAATTGGATGAGATCTGACGACCACTGCACATGGCAAGGCATCACCTGCTACAATTCTGGAGATTTGGTCGGTCTTGTCCAAAAGATTGAGCTGCCGAACAATAATTTGATTGGCACTATGCCCTTTGGTCTCCTTTGGCAGATGGTAGGGCTCAACTATGTTGACTTGTCTCAAAATGACATTTCCATTCCCTTCTCATTGGTTGGAGGGGCTATAAATCTGGAAACCATCAAGTTGTCCGAAACAGCACAAAGCAGCCTTGAAGGGCTCGAAGAGTCTCAGACACTCAAGTCTCTCCATTTGACAAGTTCTAACTTCACTGGTACTATTCCCCAGCAAATTTATGCTCTCACATCACTTGAAGAACTCTATATGAGTCACAATGACATGTCTGGTTCCATTTCCTTTCAAATTGGAGATCTGAAGCAGCTAAAAGACCTTTACCTATTTGGAAACAAACTCGGAGGTACCATACCAACAGAACTTGGCTATTTGGCACGACTCGAACATCTATCTCTAGGTAACAACCGATTTGTCGGTTCCATCCCTAGACAGATTACATCTCTGCCTGTGCTCCAGTTCTTGTCACTCGAAAATGAAAGTGGAGCACCCAGTGAAAACTTTGCATCTGCTTTCGGTTTGTCAGGACCACTTCCAGCCTTTGATGGACTTCCGCTCATTGAGGAGCTTTACATGGCACACAATGCTTTTACGGGAACCCTACCAGAGCACTTCTTGCAAGGTGTTCATGACAAGGACTCCAAGATCATGGTCGATCTGACTTTCAACAAGTTGCAAGGTGCAATCCCGGCTTCGCTATCGGGCTTCCAAAATATGAATTTGTTGCTTGCTGGCAACGAAATCACTGAAATCGCAAGTGAGGTATGCAATAGCATTGGGTGGATGAATGGGGAAGTTGCCCAAGGATGCGACGCTATTCTCTGTCCCCCGGGATCGTTCAATCCTGACGGAAGGAGAGTTGATCCACAGACTCTCTGTGAGCCATGTACCTTTCCTGGGTCAGCGCGAACATTCGGGTCCACATCATGCGGGCCTGGAAATGCAGCTTCTCTTGATGATCGATCAATTCTGTTTGAGTTGTATGATGCAACCGATGGAAGCAGTTGGATTAACTCCAATGGATGGAAGTCTGATAGCCCCTACTGTGATTGGTATGGTGTAACCTGTGGAATGGGAGGCAATGGGGAACGGCAAGTCGTGGAGTTGAATTTATCTGAAAACAATTTGAATGGCATCGTTCCTTCTATTGTGTATCATCTAGACGGTCTCAACAAGCTTGACCTGAGAAAGAATCCTGTATCAATTTCCTTCATTGGCATTGAGGCGGCAAGCAATCTCAAAGAACTTTATCTAGACGAGACTCTTATCAACTCACTAAACGGAATCGGGCGATCTACGGCGCTGGAAATTCTTCACTTGCATAAGAATGCGTTCAGATGGCAACCCATCAACGAAGAATTATTTGATGTCAGCTCATTGACTGAACTCAATTTATCTGATTCAATGTTCTCTGGTACTTTATCCGCGAAGATTGGCACTTTGGTGAATCTAGAACGCCTGATTCTCAATGGAAATGCATTCAATGGAAACCTTCCTCCGGAGCTTGGACAACTCAATGGATTGAAAGAGCTAGACCTCTCTGACAACAACTGGATTGGAACCTTGCCTTCAGCTTGGAGTGGTATGACGGCATTAGAAGCCTTGTTCATTGTGAATGCAAAGAGTAATCGAGCTGGTGTTTCTGGCCCGTTGCTGCCATTTTCCTCCATGCCCAACTTACGCGATTTGCATTTGGGGCAAAACCAGCTCACTGGCACAATCCCTTCTGCTTTTCTCTCTGGAGTGTCCAACAGTGGGAGAGAATTGAATGTTCATCTACAGCAGAACCATCTCATTGGAACTGTGCCGTCATCATTGGCTTTCTTCACACAGCTAAATATTGATTTGTCCGACAATCTATTTGTAGCCATCGGGGACGGATTGTGTGGCCAGTCTGGGTGGAATGGTGGAAATGTGGGGAGATTTGGTTGCGATGCAATTCTTTGTCCTGCAGGGGAATACAGTCGGACAGGAAGGCAAACGAGTGCACAAGACGCCTGCCAGACTTGTCCTGGGGACGAATCATCTCCCTACCTTGGTATCACAACTTGCCTCTCAATCGAAAAGAAGCGTGAACGGGAAATTTTGGGTTTGCTTTATCAAGCAACAAATGGAGCCAACTGGATCCTCAAAGATGGTTGGATGGAAGATGGTACTGACATCTGTACTTGGTCTGGAATCACTTGTCAAGAGGCCTCCACCATCGAAACCATCTCACTTGGCAGCAATCACTTGGTTGGCTCTATCCCCAAAGAGATTTTTGATCTGCCCAATCTCAAAACATTGTCGCTCTATTCAAATCCAATACAGTTCAGTTTCGAAGGCATTGGAAAAGCCACTAGTCTTGAAATCCTTTCATTGGACTCGACAAACATCAAGACATTGAGTGGTATCGGGGCAGGCTTGTCTTTGGTGGAAGTGAACGTTCGTTTCAACCAGCTTTCTGGCCCTCTTCCTGTGGAGCTAGACAGCCTCACAAATTTGGAAGTGTTCTCTGCTTCTTTCAATGGACTTTCTGGCCCAATCCCTGAATTTTCAAGTCTCCGCAAGCTCAACGCACTTCGTCTCAGCGACAACAGCTTCACCGGAACTTTACCCGCCTTTTCCCGTCAACCAGATTTGAAGTCACTCGATTTGTCCGATAACCAGCTTGTTGGATCAGTACCCTCCAACTTCTTGGCAAACGTGCTTGCCGTCAACAGCCTTTTCTTGGACCTTTCGAACAACATGCTGACAGGCACCGTACCAGGAAACCTCACTCGATTCAATGATGTTACAATATATCTTCGTGACAATCGATTTGATGGAATTAATGGAGCCCTTTGTGAGCAAGGAGACTGGAATGGAGGCGATGTAGCATCCTATCAATGTGATGGAATCCTTTGTCCTGCAGGAACGTACTCTGTGATTGGTCGCGCCTCCGAGTCTGGATCCACATGCGAAAAGTGTGATCTGAATTCATTCTTTGGAGGGTCCAGGTGCGGGGGCAGCTCTGACGCCTCCTTCCCAAGAAATCTTGTGTTTTCCATATTTTTCTTGGTGACCACAACTTTCGCCACTCTGATATAGATGATTGAGCGATCTAAAGAACACTGGCGTAAAATAAGGGAGCACTTGTTTCCTTGACGCGAACTGTCCATTGCATTTAATACGACGTAATAATCATACTTCATATCTTCATATTTACAGTTAGTAGAAGAATACCTAGAAATTTGACGAGGGATCATGATGACAGCAAGAAACCGTCAATTGAATGAATGGAACATAATCGTCTTCTAGCTAGACTACCGTCGTACTACAGCTGCAATTGCGTCGTTGTGCGAGTACTAGCTCTAGTAGTCCTAAAATGTAATATTGTACTCACAGTCAACACGTAGACTAGTACAACTTTTGGTCCATTTTCTCTATCTGAAGCTAGCTACTAGGTAGTCAATATGACGTCAAACTTGCATACTCCACTTTTTCTTGACAGTGCATGGTTTCATTTCTTTTTTGTATGCCGCTTTCTACCACATTCTTATTTAAAGGTTTTCGTCACATTTTCTTACCAGTCTTGGTGCATTATCTTCCTTTTCATCCTCTTTTGTTCCCTGCTCTATCGGTTGCTGTCGCGTTGTCCAATACCAACAGTAGTTGCTTTCTACCTTCCAAGTCATCACTCTCCTCCATGATGTTCTTACGTACCCCCAGATACTCGAAGTACAATCGACCTCCTGATGGTACTTCTATTTCTGTCTCATTTCCCTCCGACCCTGTCATACACTCTTTCAGAACTTCACTCATTTTGTCTCTCAATCTTTCCATGCAGTCACCAAAGATGTCAGAGAGAACTCTTTCCGACATCTTTCGGACATCGTGTGCCCTACATCATGAATCCTAGTTGCAATACCTTAACGTGCAGGTCCTGTCCCGCATACTTGGCTTCATTGATTGCCCCAAAGTATTCCATACAGACAACAGGAAGGAGTTTACCGCTCTAAGACCACCTCATTTATAATGGACAAACAGTCGCCTCCAAGCACCGCAAGCACATCAGAGATCATCGCTGCACCAAGGAACTCAAGACGTATATATTGCAGAAGACTCAAATGTCGGAAGCAGCATTTTTAGACATAGAATGGTAGAGCCATGAACGCTCCGTTAACACATTCAAAGACGGCCCACACATATTCCTTGTCAAGTTTCTACATGGATGGCTCCCAGTGGGAAAGTTGGTATCTAGATACAACCCTGTCACGTACCCAAGTGTTTGCCCATCCTGCGATGAGCACATTGAAGATTTTAAAAACTACCTCACATGCCCCAACCCAGAGCGTCGCAAATGGCATGCAGCTCTTATGACATCCCTTTGGCACAGATGTGAGTCAGTGAATACCAACCCAGCCCTCCTGGACCTCCTTACACACACACACACACACACACACACACACACACACACACACACACACACACACACACACACACACACACACACACACACACACACACACACACACACACACACACACACACACACACACACACACACACACACACACACACACACACACACACACACACACACAAGAGCACAGATGTGACCTGTGATGCAACATATTACTCATGATATCAACTGGGAACAGGTATGCTACCTGTTATTTGATTATTTGATTTGGAGACCATTGGTGGGTCCAGAACAACTGATGATAACATCAAATGCGCCGCGATTTTTTTAGTCCACTTGGCATCGCGTTCGAAGACGGGTCGTTCAACCCCGTAATCCGCCCAATCAAGGAACTTTCAACCGCCATTACGTCTCTTGCAGAAAGCTCAAACAACAAGGTCTGAATGAAATCCGATTTCTCTGATTTCGCCATTGTAGTGGTAGTTTTTTGGATTTTTGAACAGTTAATGGCCTCGTGAGACACAATCTGATATTTGTGCCTAGAGGAAATGATTGATGCATATAAAGTAAATCATGACGATGAAAAGATTGTCATAACCAAAACAAATGTGAAGGCGAGGGTGAAGAATGGGGACAAGAATGAGTGAGCAGCACCATTGTCAAACAAGCATGCATTGTAACAAATGGGGAAGGAATTGATGCGAGTCTTTGTGAGTATTGCATTTGTTCAGCCCTTCTCTGTCTGTGTCTCCCTTCTTCGACTGACATTCCAGCACCTCTTCAGCCACCGAGACTGGCGAAACACATTATTAAGAGTCAGATGTACTTGTTGTACAGAAGAAGCTTAAAATGAGATTTACTTTTTGAACAGAAGGATATCAATCTTGTCTTTCTTGTTTTGTTTTGTGTGCAAATTTCGAGGAACACCTTTGCACGGAACACAATTTCAGCACTTCTCCCTTTTCAAGCACCATGGCGTTTTCAAACAGCTTTGCACATTGCTACAACAGGAACTCACAAGGAACATAGGAATTTGGGTGATAATGGAAGATAATGTGACTTTCTGTTACTCCTTGTTTTGGATTGGCATCTCATCGCTCATTGTCCATTCCTACAAGTGGTTTGTATGATATGTGATGGGCAATGCCCTGACGACATAGTGTGATGAGTGAAACATCCACGATACCTACTGATCAAGAAATGCAAAAGAAGGGGTCCGGCTATCACCACGCACAACAGTTGCTTTGATTTTACCTGTATGCAGCAACTACATTGTGAGTCGGCAATTATGAGTGAATGATATTTTTGGCCACAAATGGTGTTCCATTTGGTCGACACAGGCACATCTAATGCCCCTATTGTGTACAACGGAGCAATAGAACAGCAGCAAGCACTGTATACCATTGGTGATTTCAAAGACAAGATGGTACAAGCATTGGTTGTAACGATATACGCAACAACACTGGACATGCTGAACATGCCATGACGCAAATACCAAATGGGGAGCGACAGCCATTCTGACAGCCATTCTCCTACTGCATTTTGATGGAAAACCATCATCGACGGCGCTACATATATTACGGCCGAAAATGATGGTTTCAAGGCCCATCCACGAAAACGACGTATGCAGTTTCCACTTCTCTATCTACATGTTTAGTGAGGACGCTCTTGTTATGCAGGTCGATGGTTTCTGTCTACCACCAATGTCAACCCGTCCACTTGTTCATGGCATTGCGGTCACAAAAGACTAGATCCATCTCTGCTGCCAAACCAAATTTCCAACATGTCTGAGGACGAACAGGAGCTAGCTAAGCAGTGTCTTCAACTTCATTTCACTGCATCTGCTGGTGCCACTCTTCTGACTGAGAGGAACATCCTAAGTCTGAGGTATTCATCCGACCAGCTAGCATACCTCTCGCGCGTCCACCGTGATGCGGTTTTTGGCCTCACGTCCAATGCATCAACAGCTGATCGCTTAATTAGCACTTTTGCTAAGAGAAAAGATGTTTCCTGGATGATGGTGACATTTGACCCAAGAGAAGGTATCCTCCTCCAGTCAACAGCAACAGAGAGGAAACAGATTCTGAAAGTGCAAAAGGATGACAAGGACTACACTCGCTTCCAGCGCCTTCACACCGAAAACAAGTTGAGTGCATCCCAAAAACTTCTTCTGATCTTCCTTCATTCCAAATGGTCAGGCCTGGGTTTTCTGGTACTGCTTCAAGCACTGCTTGCCCATTTTTTGGGGTAAGGTTATCACAAATCGAATCTCTGTTCTGTGCACAGATGGGTGTCCGCAAGACTACCTATCCTGGACAAACACATATAGCATTATCATGAAAGAAGAGTTTGCGAGAAAGGAATTTGAGTGCATTGATGTGCAGAACCTGAAGTTCCTAAGCCAGAAAGATAGGTCATGGGTATCGATACACGATCATGACCATCCAATGGTTATTGAGGCGAAACATCTATATGAGCTTACATGGGTTCAAAAGAGGGTGGCTGTGAAGGGAGTACCTCTTCCACTGGTCACCGTAGATGATGTGGCAGATCCTGCTGCCCATGAAGTGCATCATCATGTCCCGGACGCCATCAGAGACTTGCAGCTCTCACAGCAGAATGCAGCAACAGTTATTGACCAAGAGAATGACACACGGTGGGAGCGGTGGGTCGCATTGCTGCGGTCATCCAGCAACCTAGCAAGCGGCTGTAGGGATGTGCTGGATGTGATCGACACATTTATGGAGGAAATGCACCTGGAGGTTACGGCAACAGTGGCATCACGTCAGGGTGACACCAAAAAACGAGTATCTGAGATTGCCTTCCCAGTGACAAGAAGGGCAAGGCAAAGGGTGGAGAAAAGAAAAAAGAATAGAGGTCAGTATTAATTTAGCAACTTGTTGATTGCCACATGGAGCTTTACGATAGGGAGGACAAAAGAGAACTGTGTAATGTTGGGCACCAAAAAAAGGTGATGAGTTCCTGACACAGCAACTACTATTGTTATGTTGCCTAGAGGTGTACGTCAGCGTATAGGAGAAAAAGAAATTATACTAATACTTTGGTTTAAAGGTACTTGGGAGTTGGGAGTTACTGTTAGTTTATACTGGAGTACTATAATACGTATTTCTCGAAGTAATTAAGAGTACTGTGGTAGTAACATTTTACAACGTATTTTTATACTACCGGTGGTTAGGTATTTTTGGCTGGTATTAACTTACGTACACGCGGGCAATCTTTAAGTAAGTTTGAGACATTTCAAATTTGTTCATGCGCGACTACATGGCTGGCGCGTTGGTGATGCGCGCTCGAAACGGTCAGTGGCATTCGGCTATCAATCCATGCCGCTAGATTTTTACGACGGTAGTCGAATAAGTCGAAGTCGTAAAAATCATGTCACAGTGTTAAATAATTACTTATAGGGTCGTAAAAATCCTGTCACATACCTAAGTATTTTACTTAATGTCTTCAGTATTTTTACGACTTCGACTCATCCGAATCCATATTAGAAGAAAAAAGAAAGAAGAAAAATCGCATCGCGATGACAACGACAACGAAGACGACGGTTGTCGAATGCTCCCATTGTATTTACGACGACGATGTCAAATGCTCCGATTGTACTACTTTGTACTTTGAAAGACCTAAAGTAGCTATTTTTTGCAACTAAATAGTAGCTAGTCATGCCAAGACCCCGTGGAGCAAAAGACAAGAAAAAGAGGAAGTCTCGTCGTAATCAGCCAAGCTTTAGGGCAGAAGCTAATGCGTTGGCAGACTTTCTGGGGGTGCGACCTCCCTCAGGTGCAAACATTTCCAAACCACCGCCAGTACACGTGGTCAATGAAGTATCCCCTGTGTCAAGAGCTAATGTGCCTAGCAATGCTGAGGAAGATGCTAGCAGAGCTGAGGAAGACGATGATAGTGTTCAGCTTATCACTGGTATTGAAGCTAAAGGCACCATTGATCCACAAGGTATTGAGGCAGATTTTGATGATGGAAGACCTGCAGGAGCAGATTTTGGCTATATGAAGCTCTTTCTAGACAAGCTGCAAGATCGAATCAATAAAGAATTGAAACAAGGCGGAGTCACCGAGTTTTTGGAGAAGGTTGTGAAGAAGCACCTGACGCATAATAACTATTGGATTAGAAGTGAGTCTATTCCTAAGCTTGCTTCCCAGATTGGCTGCACTTCTGTTGTCCTGTAGGGGAACAAGTCATGTTGAAAGTGTGCATCGCCAGTACAATACAAGGTTTCGTCATATGTCTGGACTTGAGATGGGAGATACACTATTCCGTGAGAGACGTCATCGGAACAACATTGATGTGGCTAGGAGACGATACTTCAACGTTCCTGAATTTGGTCACTATGACACATGGTTGATTGACTTGTTGCAGAAATTGATTGAGCAGAATACTGGGAGACTGCTGTTTCCAAATTGGCAAAATGTGACTGACTTTCAAGACACGGAAGAGAGTTTTGTGACTGTGCCCTTGCATAGTCAAGGGCTGCAGAACAAACTGGATGAGACAGTGGCAGCAATGAAAGCTGCTGATGTACGTTGGACACCAAAGTTGACAGCAGACATGAAGTTTCTGTGTGAAGCATGGGGAGTGAAACTGCCATTCCTGCCAGTAAATGGCAAGGATGAGTTCAGAGTCTTCAGGAGGATCATGTTTCGAGCTGATTTTGCCAGATTCGACAGCGAACAGATGGCACATCTATGGATGGAGTATGTGAATGGATATACTGTATATCCAAAGTTGCCTTCGCAATTACGTGAATACCATAAAGCATGGGAACGCAACAAGTGCATTAAAAGGGCAGAGGAAAGGATGAAGACGGACAGTGAAATGTTGAAATCATTCCTGGAGAGCAAAGTACCAATCGAAATAGAGGAGAGGAGAAGTTTGGTTGTTTCAGAAAATGAATATCAACAGAACCTATATTCTCAAGAAATCGGTCGAATCACATTGCCTGAAGCACGATTGCCAAATCAATTTCCGGTTGTTCTGCCATATTACTTCCGTTTGCAGCCACATGAACCCAGACCAACTGTGGGGAATATTCCTATGTTGGTTGCATTAGCGCCAACAGTGATGGGAGGAGCAGCAAAACGGCGTGGAGAGCGTTTGAAAGATAAAAAGTCAAGAAAAAAAAGGCGTTGTGGTACATGCTTGACACTTGAGAAAGGAAATAGCACAGCATTGCAATGTCCAGGGAGAAGTCGTCCTGCATACTGTCCCAACATACATTCATTGCCAGCTTAGATTATTATGCATTACATTTAGAGAATGGCGGTATTATTAATAACAGTAATATCTTTTTCTTCTCTCTTCTTTCCCTTTTTTTACTCCTTCCTCTTCCTTTCCTTTTCCCTTCCCTTTTCTTCTTCTTTCTTTTCTCTTTCCTTTTTTCTTCTTTTTCTTTCTCCCTTCCCTTTTTCATTTTATCTCCATAAAAATCTTAGCGGCATGAAATAATAGCCTGGCATTCAAGTGCCCGAAGTAAACCAAAAAAAAGATGGCATGGACAGCAAGAAAGAAAGCAAAAGTTGTACTACGTAGTACTTCGGCATTATGCTCTGGCTATTAAGATAGGTACCGTAGGTTAAGTACCGGTAGTAGTTTACAGTTTACCTACGACGTACATACAGACGAATTACTCACAGTCAATAAATGCTTAGGCTTGGGGGTTGCGAAAATTCTGTCCAAAAATTCGAGAAAAAAACATAAATGTGTAAAAATTGATATTGAATCAATTAGTTTCTTGGAGGCTCTGAATCGACCGATGGGTCGTGGTATCATACGTTTCGCGATCGGTCCCTCGGTGGGTATCATAGATCCTGCTGTAGTAGCGAAAGATGATCCGTTACCTAAAAGGAATCCACTGTTCTTCAATTCTCTTTTCTCAATCAATGATTTCAGACGAAATATGCGCCATACGTGTCTGCAATCCTCTTAAAAATACTTGATGGGGTAGATGTTGCAAGAGCAATGAGTGAATTTGGTAACGATTTTCTTATTTTTCATTCGGCCCGTGGTGTGGGGGGAGATGGCGTGAAACTTCAACGTCTGGTATCACCAGATTCTTCTGTCCAAAAGAGATTTACGTCGTCGCTACCGGAAGTATTCGACTATAAGGTTCCGTCAAGAAACAGAACTCTTGCATTGATGCGTCTTAATGTGGCCGCTTATCCCACGTGCCAGGTGCGCATTCAGCATGGCCATGAATGTAGCTATCCAGAAGACATCATGGAAGCTATTTTTCGTGATGGGCTTTCCATATTCGGTCCCAACATCACCAATATGGACGGGGAAATTGATGCCACGCAACTTCTTTATGAAGTGATATGGAATGAATCAGTGGTTCAAGGGTCTTCATCTCATCGAAAGATTTCTGTTCCCCAAGAGACGGCCGAATTCGAGGTTGGAGTGCAAGCGTTAGAGTGGACATTAAACGATACCACCGTTTTGGCATTTCGGGGGACATTTACAGATGGCGACTATGCCAACACTGAAAATTGGATTACTGATTTCATTCTTGAAAAGTCCACGGATCGAATGGAGCAAGCGTGGGTTAAAGACTCCGGACTCCGGTGGACCAGTGAAATGGAGGAACGAGCTAAAGCGAGCGATCGTTGGGCCAAGCTGGAAATACGAGCGGGCGAGTCGTACATTCTTGGCAGAAAGCGCCCCTTGAAAGATGGATTTCGTAGAAAACAATCGATTATGGAGGAACTGGTTAATACAGTAGCGAGAAATGAAACGTTGAGCAATGCCATAGGCGGATTTACTGTCAAGGACGCAGAGGCAACCGGGTACTGGAAGCTCACGAAGTTCATTGTGGATGAGGCGGCACGAAGGGCGCGAGAGAACAATCGCACATTGGTGTTGACAGGACATAGCCAAGGTGGAACTCGTGCACAGCTTGCCAGCATGTACTTGTACAAAACAACTGGGATATCGCATCCAACAGTTACATTCGCTGCCACTGGGGGGGCATGCGCGTCACGGTTACTCTTTTATTCCAATGCAGATCTACTGAACGATGTGGATCCTTTTGTTCGACACGAAAACATGGTTGAATATGTTCACCCGTTGGATCCATGGGGAAATTCGATGTTGGGAATGGATAACGGCGATCAAGTCTGTCACTGGGGTAAGCTTGACGCTCAAGCAGCGGAAAATTCCGGCCGTTCCGTTCAGTTGGGCGTCAACGATGGCGCGTACTATTACTGCTCCAAAGTTTATGGATGGCCATGGCCGTACATTATTGCAGCTCAGAGCGGCTTGTCTAGAGATAACGAACTCCGCAGTGACTTTCAGCGTTGCCGTTACTTCACTCACATGGCGGAATCCATTTTGTTTGGTCTTGAACGGAATCTTCTGGAGGATGGGACTACAGACGGGGGATGTTACAAGCTACCTGAAATAACCCAAACGGATCCCGATCAAAGATGCCCCACTGGGAGGTTATCGCGAGACGAGGATCATGCTGTAGAAGGGTTGGTCTTCGTTGCAACGATGCTCGTCGCTGGATGTGTAATGATGAAAGGAAGCTGTGGCACTCGTTGCGTGAGCAAGCATCGATACTACGACGTAAGACACACTGTCGTCCCGAGCGAAGAAGATACAACAAGTGACTGGAATGATGAAGACCCGTCGACTTTAGAGTTACCAGAGATACCGTGAAGCAATTGCGCCCTTGATATGGAAGCCATTTTGTTGGGAACTGCGTTTCCAATCACATCGCATGTGTGATTGGAAACGTCTTTCCTCCTGCAATGCTATCCTAGTTCTGTACAAAAGAAGGAGATGAATATTCAGCACCTGCCTCTCGTTTGTCACCTTGTGTCGATAGCATTCAGCGACCATGATTAATGTAAAAAAAAAATATTATTTCTTTCCCACACTAGTACTCACCGTTAGATGAAGCCTTTATTCCTACGACAGGATTTCTTTGAGATTGCCAGAGGTTCTGTGAATCGTCATTCAACATCGATATTTCCACAGAAATTCTGCTTCTTCAGAAATTCTGCTTCTTTATTCGTGCTGCACCGAATTCCACTTTGCAAAGCTCCTTGAGTAACGATCGCTTCACATCTAGCAAGTGTTGTACGTCGTAAGCCAAAAGAAGGACAACTCTTTGGACGACCGTGAACTGTCGTTGCGATCAGGACGATCTGCCTTGAGTGGCAGACCAGCAAACTTCGACTACGACAGTAGCCACCTAGTAGTAGAGTCAAGATTACTTTAGTCTACTACTACGTATTTGTACCTACTACTAGCTAGGGCTATTATTTCATGCCGCTAAGATTTTTATGGAGATAAAATGAAAAAGGGAAAGGGAGAAAGAAAAACGAAGAAAATAGAAGAAAAAAAAAGAGAAAGAAGAGAGAAGAAAAGAAACCGCCATTCTCTAAATGTAATGCATAATAATCTAGGCTGGCAATGAATTTATGTTGGGACAGTATGGAGGACGACTTCTCCCTGGACATTGCAATGCTGTGCTATTTCCTTTCTCAAGTGTCAAGCATGTACTACAAAGCCTTTTTTTCTTGACTTTTTATCTTTCAAACGCTCTCCACGACGTTTCGCTGCTCCTACCATCACTGTTGGCGCTAATGCAACCAACCTAGGAAAATTCCCCACAGTTGGTCTGGGTTCATGTGGCTGCAAACGGAAGTAAGATGGCAGAACAACCGGAAATTGATTTGGCAATCGTGCTTCAGGCAATGTGATTCGACCGATTTCTTGAGAATATGGGTTCTGTTGATATTCATTTTCTGAAACAGCCAAATTTCTCCTCTCCTCTATTTCGATTGGTACATTGCTCTCCAGGAATGATTTCAACATTTCACTGTCCGTCTTCATCCTTTCCTCTGCCCTTTTAATGCACTTGTTGCGTTCCCATGCTTTATGGTATTCACGTAATTGCGAAGGCAACTTTGGATATACAGTATATCCATTCACATACTCCATCCATAGATGTGCCATCTGTTCGCTGTCGAATCTGGAAAAATCAGCCCGAAACGTGATCCTGCTGAAGACTCTGAACTCATCCTTGCCATTTACTGGCAGGAATGGCAGTTTCACTCCCATGCCTCACACAGAAACTTCGTGTCTGCTGTCCACTTTGGTGTCCAATGTACATCAGCAGCTTTCATTGCTGCCACTGTCTCATCCAGTTTGTTCTGCAGCCCTTGGCTATGCAAGGGGACAGTCACAAAACTCTCTTCCGTGTCTGGAAAGTCAGTCACATTTTGCCAATTTGGAAACAGCTGTCTCCCAGTATTCTGCTCAATCAATTTCTGCAACAAGTCAATCAACCATGTGTCATAGTGACCAAATTCAGGAAAGTTGAGGTATCGTCTCCTAGCCACATCAATGTTGTTGCGATGACGTCTCTCACGGAATAGTGCATCTCCCATCTCAAGTCCAGACATATGACGAAACATTGTATTGTACTGGCGATGCACACCTTCAACATGACTTGTTCCCCTACAGGAGAACAGAAGTGCAATCCCGTATGAGTCTTTTTCACCTGACCATTCTTGTTTAGCTCAAATGCGTAAAAGTCAACCCTGGTGGATCAATTCTTTATTGATTCGATCTTGCAGCTTGTCTAGAAAGAGCTTCATATAGCCAAAATCTGCTCCTGCAGGTCTTCCATCATCAAAGTCTGCCTCAATACCTTGTGGATTTATGGTGCCTCTAGCTTCAATACCAGTAATAAGCTGAACACTATCATCGTCTTCTTCAGCTCTGCTAGCATCTTCCTCAGCATTGCTAGGCACATTAGCTCTTGACACAGGGGATACTTCATTGACCACTTGTATTGGCGGTGGTTTGGGAATGGTTGCACCTGAGGGAGGTAGCACCCCAGAAAGTCTGCCAACGCATTAGCTTCTTTCCTGAAAGCTTGGCTGATTCCGATGAGACTTTGTCTTTTCCTTGTCTTTTGTTCCACGGGGTCTTGGCATGATTAGCTACTATTTAGTTGCAACAACTAGCTACTTTAGGTCTTTCAAAGTACAAAGTAGTACAATCGGAGCATTTGACATCGTCGTCGTAAAATACAATCGACAACCGTCGTTGTCGTTGTCGTTGTTGTTGTCATGGCGATGCGATTTTTCTTTTTTTTCTTCTATCGTAATATGGATTCGGATGGGTCGAAGTCGTAAAAATACTGAAGACATTAAGTAAAATACTTAGGTATGTGACAGGATTTTTACGACCCGATAAGTAATTATTTAACACTGTGACATGATTTTTACGACTTCGACTTATTCGACTACCGTCGTAAAAATCTAGCGGCATGGATTGATAGCCCTCTAGCTAGCTAGGTACTACATTTTCCGGATTTCCGGTAGACTATGATACCGGTAGACTACGATCGTACCAATAGTAGTACTGTAGTAGCATACCTATTCACACCACCAGTACCACAGTACGCAGTACGCTACCACAGAGCTTCGGTAGAGACGCAGTAGAAACATCGATAGAGAATAGAGAATACGGTAGACACAGGTACTTGTACGGGTATGTATTCATAGACTACCGTACTACGATACCGATATACCCTACCTTTGTAGCGGACTTTTTACGGATCGTCTGTACGTATGACATATCATACTATTATTATTCTCAACACAGTAGTACGCACCACCAATCATTTTTAATACTTCCCGGTATAAATAATAAAAATAATATTATTATTGACTGTAATCTACCGCGTATCTGATCACTGAAACGATGTATCATACAGTACGACGTTCAACGTGTATTCATACACGTTGAACCATCCCGCCAACTTTCACGGGCCTGTATCATACAGAATCAAAGTTATGAAGTCTCTTCCTCTCGATTTCATTCCTGGTGTCCCCGCTGGTTTTTAGTTGGACCCTTGCACTTCTTTTTTGGCACAGTTGTATCACAGATGGGGAAGCGACGAAATACCGCCAAAACAGGCGACAAGGCCCTTTACAAGGGCCGTCCAAAATCTGATGGATTTAGCACGCGAGCAAATAACGACGACGACGACATGTATAACGAAATTGATCGATACCATAATGAACGAGATCAAGAAGAATATATTGGATTTGATGGTGAGGACAACGGAGATAACGACGACAAGGACTTGACCGGAAATAAAGAATCCGTGCTTGATCTCGGCATCGGTGATGATGAAAGCAGCGACGACGACGACGACGACAGCTCCTCCACGGAAGTTCATCGCCACACGGAAACTACCAGAACTGGTTCTGACACAGACAATAGTGAATTTTCGTCGGGTACCAGTTCTGGCAGTGATAGCGACAGTGACGAAGATGGTATCGAAGACCTCAAGGAGCAACTCAAGGCAGTATCTGATGATCCAAGAAAGTGGGGAAAGAAGAAGGCGATGTATTATCATGGTGACACTGCAGATTTGGAGATTGGACAAGAAGAAGAAGATGCCTTTCTTGAAGAAGAAGCTGCAAAAGAAATCCAGGCTTCGCGCTTTCAGGAGATGGACGAAGAGGATTTTGTTCTCTCGGAAGATGAGGATGATGTTGTCGCACGTAAGGATAAGGCAACGATGGCGAACGCAGAAAGTATGGCGACAAGCCGAGATATTTCGAAGCTATCTAGGAATGAAGCTAGAAAGCTCCTGCAAAAGCAACATCCGGAAATCTTGCCGATGTTGTCATACTTTGCTGACGTCGCGAATGATCTCAGAGATAGAACGGATGTTGCCGTTTATGCTTTAATGAAGGGCGACGGGACAGCCGAGGTTAGTGTTCTGTACAATATCGCAGCGAGCGCATTCATGATAGACTAAAGATGAGTCCACAAAATGTGGATTGTGATTTTTTGGTAGAAAAGCAGTGCCAGAATGAGATTTTTCGAGACCTCGTTTAATCCTACGAAACAGTTTGGATTCAGTCTTCCTCTGTTTCGCTTGTTTGGTCTCAACATTTCACTAACTATCTAACTCTTTCTTTCTATTGTTTACTCTCCTCTATGGAATCAGAGTGTTGGAACGACCATCCAAGGTCAGCAGTATCTTCTTACGAAAGCAATGTTGCAGAAGTCAACTGCTCTGAATGCTGTTGTTTACCTTCTGTTGAAATCGACCTCCACAGCGGATGAAGATGGTAACGACAGCATCTCGGCCCATCCTGTTACTGATCAACTGAAGTGTTTGTTCAAGGCTCTAGAAAAGCTGAAAGAGAAGGTGGAAAGCAAAATTCCAGGATTGGACGAACAACTTGATACCATTGTGAAGGCGGCTTCTATGTTGAACAGTGGTCAAGCCAGCCACGACGAAGACACTAGCGACAGTGAATCTTCGAAAGATGACTCTCAGAAAACTGAGGATCGGGCTGAGCAGACGAACCCCGATCAGAATGGACTAGATGATTCCGACGTGCTGGGAGAAGAAGACGAAGAAGAAATCGCCGCACAAACGTCCGGATTAAAGGATCGAAAGCCCAAAAGAACTCTCAACGAGGCAAGATTCGGCCTGCGGCCGGATGAGTCGGGTAAGTCATCGTCAAAAGTCTCCAAGAAGCGGAGTTTTAATTATGCAGATGATTTTGGTGATTTGGACGAGGCTCCTGCAGCAGCCAAGATGCTTTCCTCGACCATCAATAGCATCGAGCAACGGTCCCAGGTGGCTTCCCGCAAGAGACGACCTGCGCCTGTTTCGGAACAATTGGACGATCCCAATGAAAATGACGACCGCGTGGCTGAGGGTATTAAGATGATGGAAGAAGAATTAGGCAAAATAGATGCTGAGGAAAATGATAGCGCTGATGAGTCAACCAGCCGTGCAGATCTGGATTTTGAAGACGCTCCTGACGCCAATGATAGAGCCCTGAATTTCTACGAAACAATGGCCGAAAAAAAGAAATCAAAGAAGGAGTTCAAGAAAAGTTTATACCAAGTTACCCCAAAATTTCCGCGCGGCGATGCCTTGGTTGACGGCGAAAGGGCTATCAGCATGGCGATTCTCAAGAACCGTGGGTTGGTTGCACACAAGGCAAAGATCAACCGGAATCCCCGTGTCAAGAAAAGAGAACAGTATCGCAAAGCGCTCATTCGCAGAAAAGGAGCCGTTCGCGAAGTACGGGAAGGTGAAAGTCACAAGTATGGTGGCGAAGGCACAGGAATCAAGAGCGGCATTAGCCGCAGTCGCAAGCTATCGTTTAAGTAATGTAATTTGTCTACGTAGAAAGAGTCGGTTCAATTCATAGCTTAGATTTCAAAGTGTGCAAGAATACGACGAGCAGCCAATTTTGCGGCTGGCTCGCCATTCCTTGACACCAGTTTCAATGCAGAGGGAAAATCGATTGCCTTTCGTGGAGCTTTCCCGGGTCGTGCAACCATACAGACATTTTCTTTCAAAGTCCGAAGTTTCGTTCCATCCTTGGCAAGAGCCTCCTCTCCCCTGAAGAGTACATGTGCGATGACCTGAAGACAATGCGTGGTCGTTGCATCCCAATCAACTATAGCTTCGTCTGTTATAGTTGTCTTCGGGTCGTATCTCCATTGAATGGTATTTACAAGCGACAAAAGTAAGCCAGAGTCAAAGCAGTTCGCAACGCTTTCCTTGCCTCGTCCAAGCATGATTAGAGTGGTGAGATTGTATGCCAGTTCTCCGCCTTTTGATCGTTCGCTTGCTCTCGTTGCCTTGGCAATACTGTGTGTTTTGAGGAGCTTCGCGTATCTGTGCAAAACTTGTTGTAACACCGATTGCTGTCTGGACGGTGTTAAGGAGTCAAAAACAGTGAGTAGACCCTCTGTGGCTTGAATATGGTAAATGTTCCGGTTCCACCCGAAATTTCCAGTCTCTGGAATAGTGGGCTCAGCGGTCAATGCGGCCTCAAGCAGCTCCCCGATGCTTTCGAAAGTGAGACCGCCAGCACCAGTGGAATATGGCGCCAGTCTCGAAATAGCTCGAAGCGCCGCAAACTGTAAATTACTATCTCTGTCATCAACAATTAGAGCAGAGGAGGTTTGGATAAATTGAACATTTTCCAACAGCGCGTCGCGAGCACTAGGAACTGGCGTCATTGCCGAGAGGAACGAGTAGGCAGCTGCAAGAAGCTTTGTATCGACAATTTCCGGTTCTGAAGATTCCGATAGTCCAAAAGCAATCTCTTCCTTTGCATTCCTTTCCTCGCTCGCATACGAGGCATCTTCGTCTGCCTCCCCGTCACCATACCCATTCTCGGTGGTTGACCTTTTTACAACTTGTTCCTCGGTCCTGTTGACGGAACCAGGAAGGGCTTTGGATATTATTTCCAATCCCCTTTCAAGAGCATTTTTGAAATCCACTGCTTGTGCAACCGCTGTGCGTCCTTTCGCAGTAGACATGCATAGCTGAGCTAATAGCTCAAACACAGCTGTTTCGACCAATACTTGAGACCGTTTTTCGTGCCTCCAATGGGAGTGCTCTTTCTCTGGTGAAAAGAGAGAGATGATAGATGCGTGGGTTTCTGCTTCGAGGAGAAGAGAAGGATCCTCTCTGCATCCCTTTTGCAGTGCTTGAAGTGCAGTAATCTCTCCCTCTCCGGCAATTTGCGCAATTGCGTGGAGACCACCGATAGTTCGAAGGACCTGAAGGGCACTGTCGTGCTGAGCAATCGCACATAGCATTGCAACATCAGGAGCGTCCATGATGTTTTCGTCATCGTCAATTTCGTACTGCTTCATTTTGGCTCTCTCTAGAAATCTAGTGATCACCATTTGACAGATCTTTTTTCCAAGTGCCTTGGCGATCGAAACAGCCTCCACGGAGGAGAGTTCGATTGACTTCGTGTCCACTTTGGTTTTCGACACCGTACACAACTCAACAAGGGTCTGCATCAAGCCACTTGCAAGTTTATTTGATGTTAACTCCTCTTCCTCGTCATCACCCGAAGAATCTTTTTCGCTTAAGCAGGCTGCTGCCAAGGCTGCTATGGCGCTACTACGCACATCAAATTTCTCGACGGCTTCAGTTAGCATCCCGCTTTGCGCCAATTTTTCCAAAGTCGACGATAGAAATCGCTGTATATCCGATACCCTGATGAAAGCGTCAGTAGACTGATCTATATTAAGAAGATCGAAAAGAGACACGATGGCTTCTTTGCTTTCCACAAACAAGTGGAGTACTTCATCTGGGTCTGTTTCTACCATCGTTTTGATGAGACCATAGGAAATTTCTAAGAGGGCGGGGTCTTTCCAAACGGACAAGCAAATATGAGGCACATTAAAGTGCACAAGAAGACTTAGCATGAAAACATCAATCTGAGCGTGACCAACTGCAGACTCAGTCGTTAGTTCATCAAGAGATGTTTTCATTGCTTCCAAAAGTCGATATCTAACGAGGGGTCGAGTGAGATTCTCGTAATCGGCCTGTCCACCATTGCTTCGTGGCACAAAACCGACGTAATTCTCCGTCAAAAGACGTAAATAAATTGCGCAAAACGTAGAAGACGTTCTAAGGCAATCAGATACATCTTGTGCTTGGTGAAGATCTTGCAATAGGGCATGCTTCCAGAATGCTTCACTTTTCTGCGATTCAATTGCACATGCAAAGACGGATGATGCAAACAAAATAGCAGCGGCAGCCTCGTGCGAATTTTCAAATCCTGCGCATTTCTCATTCACGAGTAACAATGGTGGTCCGTATAGACGAGGCACGTCAATCATCGTGTCGCTGTCGCCATCATCAGAGTCGTGGCTGGTAATCTTCATATCTGTCTTCAAAAGAAGCGTAGCGCAAAGACTCCGGATGCATCTTGGCTCTGAAGAAATCGCATCAAGAAAAGCGATTGCGCCAGGAGACTGGAGGATGACAGCAGTTTCACCACCACCTGACGCCTCTACATCCGCAAGCGCAAAATGCAATATCTCAAGTCCAAGCAAAACGAGCCGACCCATCACGTTGCCTTGATCTACTGTGCTGAAACCAATGGCGGCACAGACTGCACGAACAGTATCACCACTTAGCAAGCCACAATGACGCCGACTCATTGGCCGCGACACCAGGACATGTAGAACCTCTACTGCCAACACCTGCATGTTTTCGTCAACATCGTGACCTTGTGCTCGTAGAGCGTTGCTTGTTTTCAGCATGCGGCCAAGAGGCTCAGCCAATCCAGCTTCAGCAGCTGCAACAGCATGAGACGGCACTTCCACAATTTGAAGAACGGCACGGAGAGCAGATGAACGTGTCTCTGGAAGAGAAATTCCGCCCGACCCAGGATCGCAACTGCTGTGGAGATATGCGACAATTGAAGGTAAAGCGTCCGTAGATATGGCACTCCAGAGAGCAGCATTTTTGCTCAAAGCTTCTAACGCAGAGATGCATTCTGACTTTAGCGCCTCTTGGGTTTCAATTTGCTCCATGGAGGCTCCAGGACTAATCGGTAGGGTCATCACATTAGTAGCAACACGGATGGCATCACGAACTGACTGCACACCCCCACTGGTCCCTGCTGCAACATACGGTCCGCAAAATCGGACCAATGCTAGTGCGGCAGAAAACTTGTAAAGATCACCTCTTGCGAGTGAGGTGCGAAGTAGATCACTAACAGGGACCAGAAGACCACTCAGGGCCAACTTGGAATGCTGTTCCTCGCTGCCGTTTTGTGCAATGGCGAGCGCCAAACGCAATGAAGCCGTAACAGAGCCTTCTCCAAACCCACCGACGAGCAAGGTTGGCAAAAGAGCTGGTCCACTCCGGCCACCGCGGATGACAACTTCGCATGCTACTTTACAAACTTCCTTACGACGTGATTCAAACTCGTCTGCGCGCATCGCGAGCATGGCATCCCCCTTGATCATCAAACCATCTCCTCCTCCCGGAGCAACAGATGATCCACACATGCTTCCAGTTGCAAGAAGTGAAGATTCCACGAGATCCAGCAGAGCTGCCTGGTAGTGAGGTCCACGGCTGACCCCTCCAGCGAGCATTTTGTGAGCTTGCGTCAACGCATTTTGAAGAGCCGTCAAAACAGCTTCCATAATGTTTCTTGGACCTTTCGTCACTCGGCGTTGGTCTTGGTCGGCATCGCATGCGTCCATCAATCGTCTCATTCCAATCGCTGTTTCATCTGTCAAAGCAATGCCAAAAAGACAACACAGAAGCTGACAGGCAGCAGACCTGGCCTTCATGCCGCCCGAAGATCTGTCTCTTGAATCCCAATCCATTTTGGAAGTCATAACCCTGAATAGATATGTAATGGCACCAGCATCGAGAGCCTCAATTAAACGATCAAGCAGCTCCGAAGAAGCTCCCGATGGATGCTGCCAGGTGAACATGAGGACCGATGAAGCTGCTTCTAACATGCCCAAACAACGAGGTGCAGCATCACCACGCAGCGTAGACGGCGCAGTCATGCTTGCGTCATTTGCAGCCAGAACTAGGGCCGACAGCACTTGGCGTGAATGCAACTCCATGATTGCTTCAGCAGAACAAGAAGTCAGTGACCCCAAAATAATCCCACCCGACTCACGAATGCGAGCTGCCGGAGTATCGTTCGAAGATCCCAACGATTGTGCAGATGAAGATTTCAGGACATCCAAGGCCACATCAACAAGACCTTCCTCATTAAGCGATGCAATAGCGCGTGTCAATGTAGCCGGAGCACCAAAAGCCGACATACCTTCTTCGTACTTCCCACCAGCCCAGGCCTTGCCCATTTCGCCCACCGCCAGCACGGTAGCGGCTAGCGTTTCCATTGCTGTCTTCCGCAATTCCAGTGGACGATTCGTCCGGCCAATATCTCGCACTAAGGATTCTAATGCTGGGAGACAGCTACCGCTTGCAATCTCCAACGCCGCTTCGCGGCAAGCCCCCAGGCCAGATTGATCAGTTCGACAGTCGTATTGACTAGATAGAGTTGCACACCCTTGGGGGTCAATCAACAGAGGAAGTACAAGTGAAGCCAGGAATTCACACCCCATTTTAGCAACAGAATTTTCGGCTGACAGCAATAGCTGAGACACCGAGGCTCCGCAACCACCGCCTGCAGTAATAGCACGCACGATGTCTCCATCCTTTTTGTCAGTCCGACCAGTAAGCCCACCTGACATTTCATACAAGGAAGAAAAGGCGTCATCGATTGCCCGAGTGGCAGTAATCGTTGCACCCAACGCTGCCGTCGCATGAGCTCGAGTATCCGAATCATCGGCTCCAATTAGGCTACACAAAATCATGATACCACCCGTAGAAACAAGCTGTTCCATCAGTGACTCGTACTCAAGTTTCGAAGGAGGCTCTCCTGAAGCGACTCTCGCAGCTACATCGTTGATAGCCAGACAAGCCCGACGCTGATCCTCCAAAACTAGGTTTCGAACGGTCGCTGCTGACCATCGTTGCAAATTGGGGTTCTTGCTATTAGAGGCATGATCCAAAACATTGCGCAACGCCCTTTGGATGTCCAACGAATCCAAATCTCCGAGTTCATCCTCATCGTCGTTATCCTTATTGTTTCTCGACAATTCCGAATGCTTTTGCATAAGCGTCGACAAAATTTGTGCGTCTGTCAAGTAAAACAAAGCTTGTGCTGCTTGCTCTTGGACAAAAAGCGTCTTTCGATCCGAACCAGATCGTTCCAAAATTTGCAAAATGCGATCAAGCGTTTTACGGCCTCCATACAAATACACCGCATGCGCATAGTCCTTCTTTCCGACCATACTGCCCATGCTCAAGAGACTTGCGATTGCCCGCACAGAACGATCAGAGGTATTGCTTTTGTCAGACAAGTGTTTGACGATACATGGCACCAAAACTTTGGGAGGAATAGTCACTCTCTCCTCAAATCCTTCGGCATTGTGTACCATCTGGTCCAAGTCCGATGTCAACGCACACAAGGCCGCATTGACATTGCTGGATGTGGCAACACCATTGTCCTCATCATCATCTGGTGTGTTTGGATCATACAATGTCAATGGAGTCAAGTATCGTCGCATGGAAAAGAAATTTCCTTGCTCCACATCTTTGTTGCAAAAGTCACAGATTCTCACCGGCTTTTCAAACTCCGTTCCAGGCAATGGCAAGGAGACGCGATGACTGCTGCAGGCGTCGCAGAAAACATCACCACATAACCGACAGTGATGACGTCTCTTGCTCAGGGTAAACAACGCGTCGCAATGAGGACATTCCAACCGATACTTGTCAGCAACTTTTTTTACAGAAAAGTCCAAGGTAGGCATGGAATCCGAAAAGTCCACATCTCCCGAAACTCCGGAATGCGAATGTTGGTAGTAAGTGGCCTCTTGTGAGTAGGAACGATTCAAGTTGCTGCTGCTGGAGGACGCGTTGTAACCCCCATTTCCAGTAGCTCTCAAAATGCGAGCCATAGCGGCAGACGTCGTGGACGTACTTGCGGAAGCAGGAGCATAGGATATGGGAGTCACCACCTTCTTTTCCACCTTGGGACGAGTCCATTGCGTAATCTTTCGCTCATGATCGACATAGAAGGGTTTTCCGGTTGTCGGATCGTGCATGACCTCCCAGTTTGCAGGAAGGGGTTCATCATCGTCATCTTCATCACGGGAGATCGTTTGAGGACGGAGCAATGGCGCTGACGTTGATTCTTCGACCCATCCTTCAGGAGGATCCCATTGGGTCTTGCGGGTAATGTGATTCGCATAAAAGACCCGACCACTTTTGGGGTCTACGCTCTTGACCCATCCGTTATTCATTATGATGATATTACGACTTATTTTTACTATTGTTTTTTCGACGATGGCAACGTGGTTGTGATTATTATTTGCTCCTCATTCAGGAATGAGAATGCGACTGGCAGAACTCCTTCGTAGCTGGTTACTTTCAATGGATACAAACCCAATATAACCTTATCTTCGATTGTTGCTGTTGCTTGATGACTGTCGTATTGTGGGTTGCTGGATTCCATAAACTGTCTCTTCACGACTCGTCCGCAGAACGATAGAGAAAGACTTTTTGGGTATGGCAGCGTCCCGCACGATGAATGTCGCGTGTTGTGTGCGATCAATCAAAATGATTGATTTTTTTGTTCGTCGAGGAAACGCACCGCGAGTCTTGGAAAGCACACCACCGGATAGAACAACTATTCTCGCTCGCGCAAGCTTCTTCCAGAAATTACCTGACTTTATCGATCTGGGTCTACCGTTATTAGTCGTACGGTAGTCTACTACCGGTACCGTACTTCGAGTAGGGGTATCTACTACCGGTATGTCGTATCTACTACCGGTATAAGCTACCGTATGATACCCTAGGAGCACCGTACGTAGTAACAGTAAATTACCTAACGATTGATTGATCGTTGTTGTTGCTTGCTGTTGTTTCTATCATCAATTCGACACTGGAAACCCACTGCTGAACCTGCACCTCTTTAACCGTCGCCACCATGGCCACCCCAACCGACGACCACCAAGAAAACCACATGCAGATCCTTCGCCAAATGCCAAAAGTGGAACTCCATGCTCATTTGAATGGCAGCATTCGAGAAACTACTCTGTTCGATTTGGCCCGCGAACGGAACATCCAACTCAGCTCGCACCACTTTTCCAACGACCTCCTTCCTGGAGTCGATCATTCCATGTACAATGTCCGGCCTCGTTCCTTGCAGGATTGCTTTGCCATGTTCGCGGAAATCAGCACCGTCGTCGACGATTTACCATCCATTCGACGGGTCGCTCAGGAAATGTTGGAAGATTTTGCTGCGGAGGGGTGTGTTTATTTGGAGATCCGATCGACGCCAAAGGCATTGTTGCTTCTCAATGGATCTTCCAAACTTGCCACCAAGCGGGATTACTGTGAAACGGTGTTACAAGTCATGAAAGAATTTCAAAAGCTAGAACAAGACAGGTACAATATCGATCTGTCTAACGGATTGAAGGAGTTTCCTCGTCTTCCTTTGGTATGTCGCTTGATTATCAGTGTGGACCGATCCAATGATGTAATGAATGGGTGGGAAAACATCCAGCTAGCAATTGAACTGAAAAAGGAGTACCCTGATATGGTTGTAGGAGTAGATTTGGGTGGAAATCCCTTGAAACGAGAATTTTCGGATTTTCGTGCGTGCTTCGAGGCAGCTCGACAGGGCGGTTTGTTCGTGACACTACACTGCGCCGAAGTCCCTTGCAGCGATGAGGAGAAAGAAAGCAGCGCGTATCAAGATGCCAATGCCATTTTGGACTTTGTACCGGATCGTTTAGGTCATGCCCTCTTATTGCCTCCAATTTTGCAAAAGAAGTTGGAGGATCTTCGAATACCAGTGGAAGCATGCCCAACGAGCAATGTCATGACCTTGGAATTAGCCGAAAGAAATTCTGGCGGTAGTTTGCTGGAGGGACTTTCTAGACATCCACAACTGAAGCGATGGCTCTTCGAAACGAACCATCCTCTAGCAATATCCACCGACGACCCTGGAGTATTTCATACGACCGCAACAAAAGAACTTGTTCTGCTTCAGAAAGCATACAGTTTAACGAATGCAGATCTTCAGAAGATCGTCGAACAGTCGATGGATTATGCTTTTGCAAATCAGGAAACAAAATATTTCATCAAACAAAGAATAAAAGATCGATTTCAAATGATTAACGAAAAAAGAGTCTAAAGATGGACATTTGAAGTTTTGACCGATGCTGTGTGTACAGAGTACTCGTCGTGTTCTATCATTGGGCTCTAGATCCCATTACCGTTGTATGGAGGATGCCGCATTGACTCGTAGGTTATCGTATCGCGTGAAACTAGGAAGACCACGGGAGGATGGACCCGGCCACCCATCCAGCCCGACAAAGGTTCTTTCTCCGGTACCAGGAGCTTGTCGAGCCGCCTTGGCAATCGCTCTTACGTAATCTTTTTCGGCTCGTGTTACAGGGCGGTGTTTCTTTATCTCCATCATGCGCTGCTTCGCCAATGGGAGTTTTTTTCTGGCGTAGATGCCCAGCAAATGATGAAACTCAAAATTCAGCGAAAAGACGGAGAGACTTCCTTGCCGATACTCCAGGCCTCTCGAGGGGACCTGAACCGTTAGCTTAGAGCACGGGGTCTGTTCGCTGGAAACTGAAAGTTGGCCTTCAGGAATCGCCCCACTCCCTGAGTACCGCTTTAGAAGCTCAATGTGATACCAACCAACTTCTATCGGCTGTTGGAATAGACAGTCCATCTCAGGAGGACCATTGGACGATACCATCGATAGTGGATCGGTGCCCTCGAGACGGATACTGATCCGGAGAAACAGAGAAGCCAGGGATCGAGGAGCACAGTCATCGTCGCCATCGTTCTCCCAGGTGATCCACTGATCATCCGTAATGGGAACGAACAATCCAGGATTGTCGTAGGAATTCTGTAGAGGATAGGGACCGCATCTGATATTAATGAAATTTTCACTGTCGAAACAGTTCCTGGTAACACCGCCGTCATCGCTGCATGTTCCTAGCAGTGCCGCCGTGTAGGTCAATCGCAATCGCCTTAGTCGAGTAGTTGCCACCTTGGCCGCAAGTTTAGATAACATTCTGTCACCAGTCAATCGCATCCATGAAACATCCAAAACGTCCAAGTTGTTTGACAGCGCCCCCTGATCGTAGCAGATTTGCATTGCTGTCTCAAACAGATTCCGTTCGTGGGTTGTGCTCCCAACAGCAGTTTCTATCCTCTTCCTCTTTTTATGCCGTTCCAATTCTTCTGTCTGCTCCACATGGCGGTCGTGAGCTCGTCTGGAAGCAGCCATGGCGACCGGAGAAACTTTGACGAGATGATATCCGAATCGGGAACATTGCCGTAGCCTCTCTCCATGATCATTAAGGAACCCCACTAATCGATAAATTCGTTTGGGGTGGAACACCGGAGAGTCGCCATTACTATCCCCACTGCTTTCGTCAACTTGTTCTGGATTTACCCTCGATGCAAGACCTTGGCTACACAATTCTTCAAAGTACTGCACAAACGGATCAAGCGAATGAGAAAGTACTGCTGAACTTCCATTGACATTGTCAAACTGTAGCGTAATCCTTGGATGGTTTTTGCCACAACCGCCGCTGCATCCCTTGGAAACATGATGATTGGTACGATGTCCCACTACTTCAGATCCATCCGAAAGCCACGGTATACAGCATACCTCCAAAATTTCAGTTGGAGTCCATATCTTTCGCTGCTCCGTTTCCAAGCGCGTTTTGGCTGCAGCTGCATACTCTGCTTGCTTCTCCATGAACTCCGACATTTCGGTCAGCGCATTGTATGCAGCTTTGCGGCATGCCATTGTCGTCAATATTGTCTTCCCAAAGAAGCGAAATACAAAATGTGATGAAAAGGAGCTCCTGTATTATTGTCAGGGCATGATGTACTCCGGAGTACTGTAGTACGTAGTTTGTAATGTCGTTTTCACGATACCTCAGGACGAACGAAGTAGGAAGGATGACGACGGAAATAGGAGTACATCGTGCATTCTTGTTGTATCATAGCCTTCCTTTAGAGAGAGAAAATGAATAAAAAGAAATCGACTAGCTCGATTCTTTTGCAATCTTGCAGGCAAGCGCGCACAAGCCTTTCTTTGACGACGGACAGACAGGCATATTTATCGGCGTCACGTTGCTGCTGTAGTGCCACATTGAACATCGGTAATCTCTCTACCGTACTCTACTACCTCTACGGTAGTAGAGAGAGAGGCTATTGTGCTTCGTCTCGCAACATGCACCTTCCAACTACCGTACGTCTCTCTAGCTAGTAGTAATAAAGGGAGTTGCTCTTCTCTAGCTACTTCCGCTTCCCTCGCTGCGTCTAGCGCACAAGACTGTAAAGGATCTTTGACTCCTACCGCAGCTGTGTTGAAACGTGAGAATTGCACCAAAAGCTGAGCGATTTGGCCTCCAAACGATAAACGAGCGGAAGTTGGCGTTAGCACAATGAAGGCGTCAGGTGGTGGAGGAGAGTCCTCTTCCTCTACGATTGGTACTAGCCAGGCTGCTTTGTGTTCCAAATATCCTATATCATCGCAGTGGGAGCTCACATTGAAGAATGGTGAAGTTGTAAAAGGAGAGATTTATTGCACGGACCCTGTTGCAGACGTAGTTGTGCTGCGGGATCCTTTGAAAGACGTTAGAATGATTGCTGCCTCCAGTATCAACGCCTCCAAGCAAATGAGCGAAGCATCGCCCGACGCGCAACAGAAGCAGAGTGTTAACGACAACATGATACATTCGAAGAGGGCTCTAGAAGAACGAGAGAAACGAGCTATCCGAATCGCACAGGATAGTCTGAAGCATCTGAACCCAAAGGTGAGAAAGAACGATCCATGTGATGTGAAATTCCAAAAAATGTCATTTTATTTGTTCTTGCAAGCACTCACTGAGTCTATGATGTTTCTGCAAAAGGCAACGACCAAGGGCCAAGCTGTTTTTGATCGGTTGCTGAAAGCCTGCAAGGATGTTTCGTGGAAAGGTGAATCCATCATTGTGCTTGATTCGATTCAGGTAGATCCTCCCTACGCACAAGAAAACTGCAAGCTGCTCCAAGAAGGTTCTGGGAAAGGAAGTCTGGAACGAGTGCAGAAGATTGTGAGTGCGTAGATACGGGCAGACTCCGCCCAATAGCGGAGATCGGTGATTTTCGACTGTTCAGCGACGTCCGAGGAAAGCGGCGGGTTTTCTGGACGGACGGCTGGAGCATAGAGAAACGTTTGGTTGAGCAGCGAGACTACTTACAGTTAGATCATAATAATGCAGTGAGTTAGCATGTCTCATTCTTTCGTACAAGTCCCTGTTCTTTGATCAGGGCAGAACTGGCTTGGAGCTTCAACTACATGTGCCGTAATAGTTGAAATACGAAATGTCCGATCTTCCCTAATATGAATTTTGATTTTATGATTTATTCCTGTGTTGCGACTGACCTACTTGAAAACCATTCCAGTAGCGACAGGGCTTGCTGCAACGGTGGAAGGGCTTGCGATGGGCGGAGAGGCACTCTTGATAGCCACTTGCTTCTTCATTTCGTTGAGAATCCGTTTATTTTGATCCCTCAACATTTGATGGATAACCCTCCGGTGAGGGTTACCAATTCTTCGGAGAAGATGAGTGGTCGAAACGTTTGGGTTGGACCTTATGTCCTTCCTGAGAACAGAAGGCGATAGACTCTGAGACATGATTTCCTTCGCGCTTCTCATCCACGCCAATCTTCTGGCGCGACTTGCTTCCTCTTGAGATGTAGTAGATGCAGAAACTTGCGCTGGAGGAGGAGAGCTGACTTCTTTTGTTTGGTGTTGGTTCTTCGAATGATTCTTGATAGATTCAAAAGCTGATCTTTGTAGATCGCTACCGGAACAACCGCGCAATGCATCCAAAAGACTCTTCTGCTGCCCTCGTGTGACTTGCGAGGCTCTCATGGCTCGCATAAAAGCTGTAGCATCAATTTTTGGTGATTGATAGCTACTTGGAGTAGGGACTGACTTGTGATTTCGCAAGATTCCAATAAGGGCGGACGATTCCTTGGACGCCGAGGCTTCCGAGATAAGATGTTTCCGGTTATTTGCGCCAGTTTCTCTCATGGGAACTGGTGCAAGCAGACGTTTCTTTTGGTCCACGCAGCTGTCAAAGATATGCGTTGTTTTGCTTGAAGAATTCGTCATCGTTTTTGGGGAGATCACCCTTACTTGGTGAGACGGGATTCGCTCCGTGTCGTTACACTGAGCAACTCGTTCTTGAGCCATTCTAAGTGCTTGTAATTGCGCAATGGGCATGGACTTGAGATAGGAAGTATATTGCGTCTCAGAGTTAAGATGACATCTTCTTTTTTCTGGCGGAGAGATATTGTGTTTTCCGGGTGCATTCAGGACATCATTAATCGGTGGGCGGATCTGAATTGATGCAAGGGTCGGTGGGACTCCTCTCTTCCACATCACGTCGGTGCAGTTTGTAGCTTGCCATTCCTCTTCGCGTTCGACGGTTTGAGTGCAAAGGATGGGAGCAGGAGAACTGGGATAGAGACGAGCGGAGACCCCAGCATCATTTCGTTGCAAAAGATACTGGTATCTTTCCTTTTCAATAGCTGTTGCGTCCCCACTTCGAAGCTTGCGTTGGATTCTCGCCATTTCTGCAAAAGCAACAGCCTCTTTGTAGCTCCTCATTGTCGAGATTGGAGCAACACAAAGGGTGAAAACCCGATATTGTATTTGTTGTGAATATTGTTGCCGTTTGGCGTAGGAATAGTACCTTCTATTTTTGATTCTGCTAGCTAGAGTACCGTCGTAGAGTGCTCAATAAAAAATTATGCCAAGTAGTGCTCGTGACGGGGGATAATACTGTTGTTAATTTTTCCGTCGGCATTCTTGCCCAAACAACTATGACAGGAATTTTGAATGTCCGCGAATCGGTCATTGCGACCAAAATGTGAAGACGTTAAGAGTCGTTTGGTCATTAAGGATTGTGAAGAACTCACATGATTTTCACAAGGGCAAACATTCTTATATGTCTCATTGCATCAGTTTTCTTGTCGCTTCGTGAATGGAAAACTACCCCTGAACCATTCTTGGAGTCATGGAACTCTTTGAATGATCGATTCCTATGACCTATTGAGTCAGTTAGGCTTATAGAGGGCAGTTAGCTTCGAAGCTCTACCTACGCAACAGATTTGCATAAATCAAGACGGAGAAAATCAACTGAAATGAACATTTCGCGGGCAGTCTATTTTCGTCCAGGTTGATATTTATCTTGGAGCAAATTTTGTAATAGAGAGAAAAGAAACTACCGGTACGGAGTTACTGTTAATAATAATCATCTGACTTACGGCGTAGTTAAGTCTTAATGTTTTCATAGAGGGACGCCGTACGCAATTATTTTAAATTGAGCTATCCCGGGCAATAACGCACACATTACAACGATAGCATCATCATTTGATCATGGGGCATTCCCGCTCCAATCATAACACTGCACAGAAGTCTCCCAGTAAATCTTCCACTAAACGCACGGTTTCGACAAGTAGCCATGAAGCTTTTGAACGACATTGTCCTCCGCAGAGAACACGCAGCGGGGGCGGCGTTGTGCGACAATCGCCACGGAGAACCAAAAGCGATAATGCAAACCTTCGTCGACCATCAGAGATGCAAGACCGGAGGCGAACACCGAGGGGGAGGAGCTTCAGCCCTTCTGGAATGACAGGCAGAAGAGACAAACCACCCAAGCTGCCACCGAGAGGGAGAAGTCAAAGTCCATTCAGCAATGCACCGAGACCTCGAGAAAGAAGCAGGAGTAATGATCGTCACGGAGATGAACGCGGCCCTTCTGAGATTCGAAGCAGACACATTAAACGAACACCTGCGAAACGAAGCAATCACAACACAGGCCCTCCCATGAGACGAATTGCCCAAGGTAGAGGACGTGGTAATGGCAGGAATAGGTACCCTCCCGACAATCGAAGTCTTCACAGCCGTAGTGGCCATACCACGATTTTCAACAGTCACCACAGCCGGAGTGCTCATAGTATCACTTCTCGAAGTGGTCACGGTCGGTCAAGCTCTGGAAGTCGATCGTCTCTTGTAGATCAACATATGGGTAGAAATAGGTTGGGCAGAATCCACCGTTCTCCAGGAAAATCAACCAAAAGTCAGTTTCCATGGACCAAATTTTGTTTGTATCTTTTGCCTGTGATTGTATTGATTGCCGCAGCGATAGGGTTGCTGATGGCGACTAGAAAAAAGCAGGATTCTTCGCTTGAACACCCTCCTGAAAATGAAAGTGTTGCTGGAGCCACAATTGATGAAGATCCTTTTGATGGAGGGAAATCTCCTCCACAGTGGACCGCAGGCAGCAGTGGTCTGGAAATAAAGATTATCAACGCTCTAGATGAGACATGGAGTGAGGTTGTTGGTTTGGTGATAAAAGATTGGGATGATGGCAATCCAGACGCCATCACTATATTCGTTGAGAAAGTTGCTGCTGATAGCGTTTGTGCTCCTATGGAAGGGGTGATCAAAATTTGCAGTGGTGATTATGGAGATAGCAAATGGCGAGGACAAACCGAGTTCCTGCTAGATGGAGGCGGCAACATTGCCGCTGCGTCCGTGAAAATGAACACTTTCTATCTCAGATCAATGAACACCAAAGCACGTCAATACACACTTTGTCACGAAATCGGTAAGTTTCACCGCACGCTTTCAACGGCTTGATGGCGGAAGGGGAACTCTAACCTGTTTCCTGTCAACACTTTTCACTATAGGCCATGCTCTGGGATTGAGCCATCTTGATGAGGATTTTACAAACGTCGATTTAGGCAGTTGCATGGAGTATACCAACGACATTTCAGTCAATAGACGTCCAAATCAGAGCAATTATGAAATGCTCTTGGAATTGTACGGAGGGATCCGCGGCGAGCTAAATGCTACTGTACATGATGAGTAAAGAGATTTGAATACTAAATGTGTTCGTAGTTACGGAGTTGCTCCCCCCCCACCCACCCCTAAATACCACTACATGCTACCACAGAGCCATTCAACAGAAACTCAACCGTCAAAATCCAAGGGGTCGACACCCTTTGCGGTCTTTCGCTTCACACCTTGTCGAATCGCTTTCGTTTTATCATTTTTGCTTGTTTTCATGTTGGGAGAATGCTTCCGAACAATTTTGATCGTTTTGATGTCATGGGGTCGCTCATTGTTGCTCTTTCGCCTCTTTTTGGCGGCAGAGACGTTTTCCTTTTCATTGCTCGGTCGGATTCGACGAGTGCGACGTTTCGAAATAGGCTTTGGGGTTTGGCTATCTGGTTCCCCGTCCAGTTCTTTGGAAATCGAGTCGCTCGAAACAGGAGTGGGACTCTTGACAGTAGCAGCAGATAGTAACGCCAATTGTGTGGGAGGTGTCGTGCCCCGAGTCTTTGTCTCTCCCGAGCTCACCAAGGCATCATTTGGAGACGGATTCTTCACGATGGGAGAAAGCTCTCCAAACTCTACGGGCCTGTCCGGAGAAAAATGCACGCTTTTGTTAGGTGTACGTTCGATCACAAATCTGTCGTCGGACGATTCGCGGCTTCTCTTGATATGAACTGGTCTAGATGATACTGTTGCAGCACTTTCTGCAGATTTGCGCTTCATTCTTGTTGGAAGAGGAGAAATGTCAGACTCAAGCTTGGTCTCCTGGGACGACAACAGACTCTCACGAGATTCCGACGAATCTCTAGAAAACCGAGATGGTTCATCTGTGCCTTTGACTTCAAGAGCATCAACTGTCTCATCGTAAGTTCTCTCTGGAGGCGATACAACTTCCTTTCCGTCCGTGTTGTCCAGAGACCGCACGTCACCTAAACTAGGCCCAGCCACATGCGCAGGGGCTTGTCTCTTTGGGCGGCTTTGACTGAAGAGGTTTACAGGGATGAAAATCTGTCCTGGAAAAGCAGTGAGGTTGTCATCCCGCTTCACCAGTGATAGGAGCACTTCACGGGATACTTGGCACACTTTGAGCAACTTTCGTTGGCTCACTTCTCCGTCCTCGGTCTCTCGGATTCCGAGTTTTGGGTTCTTGGCTGAAATAATTTCCGTCATGCGCAGAAGAAATGACACGTTATTGCCATCCGCAGTAGCTGTGAGGATTTCAAAAAGATTTCTGATTCGCTTGGTAAGAGTCGCAACAGCCTTGTCATCTGACCTCATGCTAATTTCTCCGACGTAGTCCTCGTCGGTGCCCTTCTTCCTTCCACTTTCCGCAGGCGGTGTTTCCCGCCGAAAAGCTAGAAGATGAAACGCAAATGGCACTGAATATTCTGGCATTACTGTAACTTTCGTGAAGGTTTGGTATCTTTTTTCTGCTTCTTCCCCATTTGCTCTCGCCTGTGCTGCCCCAGCTTCATAAACCCGTCGCAAATGCGAAACGCAACCGTGCGCATTGCCCAAGACATTATGAATATGCTTCCCAACATTTGCCGCCCCTCCATTTGCAGGAGAGTGGTTGGCATTGTGATCTCCATCTGTGCAAAGGACTGCAAATGCAAGGAATCTCAATCGAGGTGCCATCGCACCTTGGCCGAAAGAAGCGGCGTATTTACCATTGGCAGTCAACATCTCTCCTAGTTCTTCCATCATGGCGGAACGAACAACGCGTTCTTCGTCAAGAAACATACCGGCCAAAAGATGCCAACGCTGCGTTGATAGATGCTTCTGGTCTAATCCCAGTCTTGTGTCACACAGTCGAAGAATGTTTATGGCAGCACACTGCCGCAATGCAGCGCGGTCTTGACGAAGCCCGAAGAATTTGCGATCACGCGATGACGGTGGCATTCCTTCATCCCGGACAACAATGGAGAGGGCATTGATGAAGTTTTCGATCAATTGTTGGATGTCTAGTGACATTGCTTGCTTTGAAACTTTGTCGGTGAGAACACTTGATCGGATGAAGGTACAGATGAATTCGATTGCAGCACAGAGTGTGCGACACGTAATGGAGAGGTTGTCATCGTCTACCAGACATTTGCACTGATTTGTTGGACTGAGATGTTCTTCAATCTCATTCGTTTTCTTGGCTTTGCTCCGTCGACGTCTCGTCGGAGTATTCAAGTCGTCCCCGTCCTCCTCATTGGAGTTGCGGAACTCATCACCATTCCAATCGGCAGTTGATTTTGCTGCCTTGCGTCCCAACAATACAATATTCAAAGCAAACTTAAGAGCTGCTTGGCCTTGTTTCTCTGTTTCAAAGAGTTTTGGAGCATGGTCCGCCAGCTCAGCAAGTGCTACCAAGACAGATGCAAGCTTTGTTGACTTGCTCGTTGAAGCTATTGACAGCTGAGACGGCGTGACCAACGTGTGGAGTAGTGGAAAAAATGCATGGTTTTGCTCCTGAGTCAAGACCGGGCCTTCTTTCGGTTTCAGCAACGCAACAACGGTTGCTGTGGCATGCCGAGCTTGCTCTGGCGTTCCTTCTCGACATAAATGGATCAGTTGAGTGTGGATATCTTCTTCACACTTGGTAGGTTTCTCGCCGATCGCGCGATGAGGAGATGCTGCCGCAAGGACAGCACTCAAAGTAGTTATTAGTCCACAATCTCTGATGATTTTGTTTTTCGACGAAGTTGGTGAAACGCCAGAGCAATCTCGAAACAACTCGGTCAGAGTAACAAAATCTTCTTCTGACGCACAAAGTTGAGGAAATCCAATTGCAGCCATTTGTACACAAGTCAAGAAGCGTTGGGACGCTACATACTCCTCATGGTGAAAGCATTCATGTGCTAGCAGAATACAATGATGGACAATATCTTGATTCAAAAAGTCGCCCATAGCGCATCTTCTTACCAGGGAACGGACCCAAGATGTGGCTGCTTCCCCCGCCCCCGCTGCTTTGACCCGTTTCGGTGCATCATCCATTGCTCTGACCCGGGCATTGACAGAATGGTTTGGGTGAGTAATTGTAGCGAGAATACGGAACACGTGCCTATCCTTTATTGAGTGAAACTTTTCAAGCACAGGATGTTGGTCTCCCGGGGTAGGAGTTGCCCCACTTGGGGCTGGAGTCATGGAGGCCACGCTTTCAAGCAGATTCATAGCTTTAGACTCGGCCGCCAAAAATTCCTCCGAACCTGCACCGTTTTGATGAGACAAAGCGGCATCATGAGACACCTGTTGAAAAGAGAAGTGGCTCCATTGTTCCAAGATGTGATGACACGGAGGATCTTACCTGTTACATGATTTCGGATGTCGGCTCGGGCATCAATATACGACTTCAAAGTAGTTTGTAGCTTGGCTCTTGTGTCAAGCAGCTCTCTCAACCAGCGCCAAGCAAGGGGAGCTCGGTTTCGAACAACATCAACTATCACAGCCAACCCCGTGGCACGTGCCGTCGATGTCAACCGTCGTTTGTTGTCTGGAAGGGGTAGTTCAGATCCTAAAAGAAGATCGTCGACCAGCATAAAGACTCGTGAGCGCATCTCGGAGTCAAAAGAATCGGTGTAGCTGAACGACTGAAAAAGAAGGGGTGGAATCCATTGATAATACTCGAAATCATCATGGTTCTCTGTTTCTTGTACCTCGCCATCACCTTCGTCTTCCTCTTGCTCTGAATCGCTGTCGTCAGCTCTGCTTGTACGACGTCCGGGTCGTCTACGTCCGTTGCCTTTCGGAGACAGTAGCGATAACCGATTTTCGATTTCACTGCTTTCGCCACCAGCAGGTGGTCTCCGACAACACTGGGCAAGTACATCCAGGACAAAGTTCAGAGGACAATCATCTCCACCTTCCGAAACGGGTTGCAAATGGAATTTGAGGTACTGACGGAAGTACATTTGCACCAAGCCTGTCAGAGCATTCTTTCTTTCTTCTTTGTTTTTGGAGAGTACCTGCATTCCGATGCGATCCATGAGATCTTTGGACAAGATACGACGGTGTTGGTATGCAATATTGCACAAACCCTGAATGACCTCCAATCGAAAGGGGACGGATGGATCTTTGATGAGTCGTCTGAGCAAGGTGTTTTGGACGTCTCGGATCAGTTCCACCTTCTCGGCCGTTGGAGTTGGGCTAGCACTGGGCGGGCACGCTTTTGCTAACGCCAGAAGATGTGGAAGCATGAGACGACGGATTTCAAGTCGACGATCCTCGCTCCGCTCCAGCCACTGGCGAAAGCAAGGGCTATACTCGAGTGCGCGCGTCAAATTCAACTCGTTCTTCTTTCCCGTGGCAAATATCTTGCCAAGCGTTTGAGTAACCATGACTCGCTGTCCGAAATCCGCAGTCCCGATATGACTAGCCAAATTCCCCACAATGGTTGTCAGAATCGAAGGCGCCACAAACTGCAATTCGTAAATGATATTCCACACATTTGACGTGACGTGGCTGTCTTGTTGCTGTGGCTGCGGTTTACCAATATTCTCTGCCATTTCCAAGATAGATTTTTCAGCTAGAGTCATTTCAGGTTCTTTTTTCTGTTTGCCCTTTTTCACGATGGTATTACTTTTTTCAGCGTTTTCATCGGGATTGTTCCAATGGCCCTTATCTCTCTTTTCTTCCAACTGACTGGACAGTGAAGATTCCCCTATAGATCTCGAGTCGGAATTTACAAGTCCATTGAGCAGAGTGGCAATGGGCGAGGACAGTCGCTCCATGTTGTGGCGGAGGACTGCCGAGGCGACTATATAGGAGGGATTCATTTGCTGAATATACTGTGGTACTCCTACTGTCAGAGGTTCCGCCAATCGCCGCTTGGAAGATCGTACTGTTGCCTTCGATTGTACCGATTCTTGTTGTTGTTGTTGTTGTTGTTGTAACACCAACACATTACGCCCTTGTCCGATGGAGAGCAGAATTTGATCCAAAATGGGCACTGGCAAAAGGGTGGATTCAAAAAATTCCTCAATGGACGATGTCATTGTCTTTTCGCAAAAGTCGAGAATTTCCCGAGGATGTTCAACGCGGACCGAATCCAGTAGCGTCCGAAAGAGATCCGTCAAAATTTGCAGTGCTTCTTGACTGGTACCATCGTTGACAGAATCATCGTCGTCGTCGTCTTGTTCACCGACGTCTTCTGGTTCAGTAAGATCGCTGTCAGCCGCATCGTCAAGGGCGGCAGTCTTTCTGCCCGGGCGATTACGACTGCGATGATTCTCTTTTTTTGCTTGATCCTTTTTCTTGTTGCGTGCCATGCGTTTCTTGTGATGATCGTCATTGACCTTGTATAGATCGACGAGTAGGACGGGAATCTTGACTTCGGCCATGAGCTCCAACATCCGATAATAGTCGTAAAAATGCGGCTGTTTGGTGCTGGTCGTATGCGCCAAGTTACCAATCTGTCGAATTGTTTGTCGAAAAATCTCCAACGTTTCATTGGTAGTCCAAGGAGCCTCTGGAGCATAAATTGTGAAGAGTTCCATGCAGCTGGAGGCAGTATAGAGACGGATCTCCTTATCTCGGTGGTTGACAAACTTGGTCAAGGCGTGACAGAGAGAGTTCAAGCCGGGGTAGGCTCTGTTGCCTACCTCAACGTCTTCGTCTTCCCGGAGGAGTTGCAGGACTTTACGTAACCGCACGATCAGGTCCCTCTGTGAATGTGTGATGTAGGAAATTGTTCGAGATGGAAATGAGCTTTCACTGTCAGTCAACAGGATGTCTATTTGTCTGTCATGGCGTCAATTGCCTTTTGATCGTTTCACTACACGTACCTTGTTGGTAGCATTTTGAAGGTATTTGGCAGACAAAATGCGTCCGCTTTCTCCTACCATAGCCATGCCGTTGTTCTCGCTGGAGGACGACACCGACGAGGTTGCTGCAGTCGAATGCTGCGACGACATGATGAGGATTGAAAATGTTGAATAGGCCTGAGGAAAAAGTGAGTATCTCTATCTGTGTTTCTGGTTTACAGAGTCTGGTGGTGGATCTACTACTATTTGTCACTGATGGAGTGTTGAGTGAGTTAGTGATGGCAATGCTGTTGTATGGCTGTCGCGGCAGGATTCACGGTGTGGATATGTGATCACTTGACGAAAATATGCTGCCGAGGTTCAAAATTGAATCAAGTCGGTAGGTGAAAATATGCAACACACATCATTTTATTACGGTACTCTACTACGTACTACTACCGTATTACGGTAGTTTTTCATCGATCGTAGAAGACAAAACAAGGTTCTGGTATGTTGGAGTTGTTCTGTGAAAAAGGCGGGGTCCGCCTTGCACGCGTGTCGTCATTTCGAGACAAAGAAGGTGTCTTTTTGAGACCTACTAATAATTCTTTACTCTTTCGTGTTCCATTTGTGATAGACTCAAGACCTGGTTCGCCCTGAGCGTCTTTTATTTGGCGCGATTTTTGAAGAGTTGCGGACAGGAAGATTAACTGTAAAAATTACTAATACGAATTACTCTATTAGCTAGTAATCAGTTTTGCAATTCATCTCTTGAAATTTAAAACCTTAATTAGGGCTCCCTTGGTCGGCAACGCGCGAGCATAGTCATCCTGATGTTTTTATTTGGATTCCAACAAGAGAGAGAGAGATCAATCGAAGATAACCACCGGTCAATTTCCCACAATCTAAAATAACTATGATACACTGTCGAACTCGGAGTAGCTAAGTCCTACGTCGATATTCGTGTTAAAACTTTTTCATCTTTCCACAGCAATCGCGTATCCTTCACAACACTTCCGTCGTAATTCCAACCATGGCGGCTCCTCCAGCAAAACCCTCACCTTCCAACCAAGCAATACAACAGACTGCCACTTCAGGGAATGACAACAATCCTCCATCAGCGACTTCTGCAACCGTTCAGCTGAAGGCCCCTCCCAGTTATTCGATCAACGATGCTGCCGCTGCATCTACTGCCGCGCCCTCTCAGATTCCAGTATCTTCTGCGATTATACCTTCATATACATCGTCGGAAATGTCGGAAAGCTATTTTGTGGCCAAGCAACTGTTGAATGAAGGAAACTTTGAAGAGGCGCTCTCCATTGTCGAACAAGAATTGGAAAACACCAAAGCTGTGCTCTTGTCTCAACATCAAGAAGCCGACTTTCATCCGGCCATTGCTCCGCTACATTATCTGTATGGCACCACCTTGTTGTACAGCTTGGAAGAAGCTAAGGACGATGGAGAAAATGCGCCAGCCATGACCACCATGATGCCGCAAACCGAAGAAGAGGAGGAGGAAGAGTCCAAACCAATGCCAACTATCGACGATGCCGTGGCAAACAATCCATGGGCGCACTTGCCCGAAACAGATGCAGATCCTGTCGACCCTGAAGCTCCTACTGCAGCCGCCGATGACGCCGAAGATATGGAAATCGCTTGGGAAAACTTTGAAGTGGCACGACATATCATTGAGAAAATGTTGACTGACGAGGAAATGCAAGCCGACATGGAAACCAAATTGAAATTGTACGTTGTTTGTGAACCATGGTGGAGCTCTGTAAAGCATAATGTGTGTGTGTGTGTGTGTTCGTCTCTAACGTCCATGACTCTCCCGACTGACCACTTCATTTTTCTTTCATTTTACGTAGAGACTTGGCCCAAATCATGTTACGAGAGGGCGATTTGCAACGTTTGAACGGACGATATACCTCGGCCGTTCAAGATTACTCCTCCTGTTTGGAGCTCCGAAAAGCATATTTGGACAAATGGGATCGCAAAATTGCCGACACACAATTCAATCTAGGTTTGACGTACTTGAGTAGCAGCAGCGACTTGCAAAAGGAAGTTTCGGCTCCTCCCGCGGATGTACACCCCGCAACGCCTAATGCTGCCGTACTAGCCAAAGAACATTGCGAAAAGGGTATCGCCGCTCATGTAGAATGTGCCAAAACATTTGGTGGAATCGTGGCAAAGTTATGTGGCGCGGATCCAGAAGCTTTGTTGAGCGAAGTTTCAACCAGCAAACCCAGTGCAGCGGGGTTCAAAACGACGGGATTGGATGATGATATTGTTTCGGTGGCAGTAGCATCCCAGACACTCAACATCCTACGCAAGGCAGTGACGACTCTAGTAGCTAACAGCCCCCCTACGGATACGACTGCTGCTAATACCGTCTACGATATCCAACAAGTTCTCGATGAGATCCAAGAGACGGTGGACGAAGCCGAACGAGCCATGGATGCTGTTCGTCAGGCGTCCGAAATCAGGATCCAAGCACAAAAGCAAGCTGCTGCACTGAATGGTCCTGCAGATGGAACAATCGTCAGTGCAACTGAGGATGGGGTGACAACGTCGATTGGATTTGGAGCCATTTCTACCGCTGTTTCGGCCCCTAGCACTACACTGGTAGAGCAGCCAATCATGGTCATCAAAAAGAAGAAGAAGAGAAGCGCCGATGATGAGGAGGAAGATTCGAAGCCTCCTGCCGTACCTGATGTCAAGCGTGCCAAGACAGAACTAGAGTAGCGTATCGTGCAATATTCCAGTATGGTGGGTCAGGTATACATTCTGGAAACTGGCTACTAGGGATAACAACACTTCGGCCACTTTCATCAAACTAACAGAATATGATACGACGTTGTAATGATGACTACGTAGTACTGATTTATTTATAGTAGTATTATACTACCGGTAGCTAAATAGTTATTTTTATTTTCTGCCATTATTTCTCTCGCTTCGTCTGCAACGACCTTCTCTCTAGCTACGGTAGCTACCGTATTATCTTTGAAAGGTGAATGAATGCTACTGCGGTCGACGGGTGATACCCAGTCATTCAACAGAGTGAAAGCATGGCTTGCGCGAGCCATAATTCCCCTTCCCATCAGTTCTTGGCGACCGATGTCATTTCCACCCATCGTCACACAAGACTTCAAACTCCGGACTCCGGAGTACTTTCTTCTTGAAGCCCATCCATCCTTCCAACTCCAGCGCAATCCTCCACCAACAGCATCCGCTGAATTCTTCCCGTGCTCTTGTCGGGATCTTTTGCACATCGATTCTTACCCCCAAGTGTGCTGTTCTTATGCAAATCAATCAAAAACCGTAATCTTCGTCGCTAGTTCGGTTGGCACCTATCGACTATCGAGTCACCACCACCCATGACCCCTCCGCCTCTCGTTCCCCGGAACTATGCTGTAACTCCCGAGGAAATTGGAGAGTTGATTGATCGATCACTATCACTGTCGTCTTCGCCGTCATCAATGCGGTATACCGGCGATCCGGACGACAGATCCAATATTCAAAGGTTAATGTGCAAGATGTTCGAACGCCATCGAGAAATGCTCCAGGAACTCAAACAAAAGCATCGGGAATCCGTGCAACAACGTGTTGTGAATACAGTAATGGTTTGGAATGCCAATGGACTGCCTTCGCAGCTTTCATATGGAGTATCTACAGAACAGACCTACGACCACGCGGCCCAGGAAACGGTTCCGTTTACCCAACAATTAGAGGAATCGGTGTTTTGCGTCTTGGATCTTCCTTCGGATGATGACGAGTATTTTGATGTTGTTGTCTCCGATCTTCATGGAATGAAGGAACTATTTTATGATTGCCAATCGATTCCCCTGGATGGTAGCGATGGGCTGCAGGCTGAAGACCAAAGCATTGGTTGTTCGAAGGAAGGGGAGTTAGAGACTCAAACTCATGCAAAAAATTACGAATTTTCCGAATTTCATCCAGAAAAGGACGAGTTGTCATCATCACGAGAGGATCAAGATGGTTCTCTACGACGCACTTATGATGACCATGATGGTCTACCATCACCGTCGATGGACGATAGTGAACAGAGAATTTTGGATCACTATTTGAGTGACGGGATTCAAGTGGACGAAGAGCAAGAAGACATATTATTATCAACTTTTGATGAACTACCATCTCCACCCATCCATGACACAAAAGATCGCATGTTGGATGGTTATGCCACCACAGGAACAAAATTGGACGAATGGGCAGACGATTTGGACCATAGGACTGAAGGGTCAGGCGACCCTGGTGTCCTGTCACTGGCAGACTTGGTACCCTATGAAGTATCCTCCGAGCAAAAAACTGTAAATGATGTTGAGCACGAGTCAAATTACCTTACGTCAGAAATTGAAGATATTTTGGACAATATGTTTGATGAGTTCAAAAATACAGGAAATGTTGTCGACGATGCCCCTGCCGTTTCCTCCGATTCAACCAATTTTGGAAATGACCATGCATCCCATATCATTTCCAGACGTAGCTTCGATGAGTCAAAAATCAGCTCCAGCCCAGCCCAGCCGGTACCTCGAATAGAGGCTCGATCGTTGGAAGAGTCGAGCGGAATGTCAGATAATAAACAAGATGCTATTCAAGTACTCGATGACTTTTTCGCCGTAATGGAGTCAATGGACGAAGAGAGCAACCACAGTAACGAAGAAGTCACGGAAAACTATTCGACCCAGTGTTATCAAAATGAAGAAGACGTTGATCTTGCTCCTTGTTCTGTCGTGAGCTCAACGAGCAGCAAAAGTAGTGAAATGCTATATGCTTCCACCTCTAGCTCTTCTAGCAAAGTGGAACGGACTGGCAGCAAAAGTAGCAATGATACAGCACGCCGAAGGAAGCAAGATGACAATGTTGATGACAGAGCCAGTGTTTGCTCCTCTGAAGAGGATTTGGTTTCTGACGACGGCTCTGAGCTTGATGTCGTGACTCCAAAATCATCTGAACCACAACACCCCTTGACAATCAGAGAAGGAATTGAGCGAGAAGATGAAGGTGTCGTATTGTCAAACAAGCAAGAGCAAATCGATGCAATCCTAGGAAACTTGTTTGAAACAATGGACGAACTCAGCACGCAAAGCAAAGACAAGGATGTTACAGTATCTGAATCTATGGATGTTGCTACTGTTGGAATGGGATCGCCGGGGAAGAAAGAGTTCCAAACAATCGACAATGGCACCTCTAAGAAGCTCATATCCATCCATCAATACACTGTGAATGACTTGTTTGGTGTCTCTGAAGGTAAGAATCACAATCACGTGTTTCGCTCGACGTCGGTGAATGAGGAGAATTCAGACATTCCGGCATTCGCAATCTCAGCCTTCCCTTCAGATGTGATAGCTTCTGAATGCCCCTCTCCAGTTGATTCGGCTGTACGGGGCGAGAGTTCGGTTTTCTCGTCATCTGTTCCTCGTCTTGTTGCGGATTCGGGAATGGCAAGGGAGTTCGATTCGGTACCTTCTAGCAATCGCGAGACCAATCCAACTGACGCGGAAAAGGGCTCAGCTAATGTGGCAACCGACACATCAAATGAAATATCCTTCGCTTCTTTGCACGAGACAGAGCGTAGGATCACAGCTCCGGAATCCAAGATATCTTTTGCGACAGATTCTCAACATCAATGTGACCCCGTAGCTGCATGCGTGTCTGTGAATTCTATGCATCCAGATCAACATATCAGAGCCGGGAAAATAGTTTCTTTCGAGTGTGATGATCACGAAAAGTCGTCCGGGTTGGAAAAATCCGAAGCAATCGTGGATTCGATGAATGAAGATGTCACCAATACGCGGATCAACCTCGACGAAGGATTTGGACGTATACATCCCATTTCACCGCCCAGGCCGTGTCGTCAAACAGAATTCGAGTTCATTGGAGCGAATCTGCACGAAAGCCCTTCTGGAGTGGATACTTCTAGGAGTAGAATCCCTAGCTTTGACCAGCACTCGGTGTCCACCCTGAGCGCATCTCCCGTTTCGACGCGGATTTTTGAGACGAATAGCTTAGAAAAGGAACAGCCGTCAATTCCTGAAGTCCCAGCCTTTGAAGAATGCAACGATCGGGAAAACGATCCCTCGGATACTTTGAATGATTTCAAGAACAGTCCCTTACGACTAGAGCTTTCTGTTAAGCGGCCCAACTCAGATATGTCCACACCTGCTAGGGCCCCTGCACCTTCCGCCTACGATCCGACAGTCCCTTTTTCAAATATCAATCACAGAATGGATCAGCAGAAACATCGAAGGCATGTCGCTTCTACTCCACATGTTGTTCCCACCAGCAGGTCTCCTTTTCGTGGAGAAACCTTTTCTGCATGCCGCAGCCTTCTAAGCGCTGGTGACAAATCTGCACTTCAATCTCTTCGTGGGTACTATTCTTTAGCAAGCCCTCCACGTACACCCGTCACCCCTCAGGTGGCTACAGTGTCGCGAACACCTCGCGAAACGCCTCATCCATTGTCGCCTGCCATGGCGGCAACTCCAAAGTCTCCTTACCACCAGCCAACAGTAGTTTGTACCAACAAATTCAAATTTGATTTGCATTCGAGAATGGGTCCCTGCGATCGATGCTGGGCATTGGCGAGCCCAGGAGAACAGGACTGGTTTGAAAGGCGCGGAAGTCACTTACGCATTGTCCGCACAAGGGGTGGTTGCGACTATTCTTGTACAATCTTTCCACCCAAGGGAAACATACCCGCCAGATTGTGCCGGCAGTGTTTCTTCGCCACTCACCAACGGGACGGGTCTCGCGTCCAAGTGTACCGTGGTAATCATATCAAAGTTAAACTGACTACGTGATAGTGGCATGCCCGTTGGAAAATCGAATATTCAGAGCCTTATTTTACTCTTGCTATCGGACAGAGAAAGAGTACGTTAAGCTACTACTAGCGTTTCGAGTTTATGCTGATGCAGTGGATCAAAGTTGCCTCTCAGTGTCGAATCAAGCAACTGGCATGTCTGAATCTTGCATGGTTACGACCGATAGCTGACCCATGGCCAATCGTACTTGCACAACGGGTATCAGAAGTGTCTTGCTTTGAAAGCATCATGAAAATTGCTAGGAATTTGTAACGTGGATTGAACCGACCATAAGTAGATGGAGCTTGAGATTGTGGCGGTCGAAGCTGGAAGCAAAGAACCAAAAGGGGGGGGAATCGAAAGACAGGGATCCATCATGAATTTTTGGATTCAGATGACAGTCAGAAGGAAGAAGAAGGCAAGCAGCAGCGACAGGAGTCATCGCACCGGATCGCGGGAGGATAAACCATGAGTGGAGCTTGCGATGAACACAGGTTACCATAATATATTGGCATTGAGGAGAATCTCCTTTGCACAGCTTACGAGTAAACACCAGCAACCTTTTTGGTTGTGATGAGAAAGTAGTTGACTCGTTCTACCCCAGATATCAAGTCAGTGGGCTCAAGTCGAATTAACTGTAACCCCCTCTTCAAAAGGTTGGTTCGAATGATGGAAAGACAGACGAATTCGATCGAGTTCCACGATTGTAATCAGTAAAAATGGAAGGGAGTGCCCAGTTTCATTTAATTGTTTTTGGAATTCGTGAATTTGTTATGTCCAATACCCGCTTCAGCTGAACAAGACAACGAAACTATTATTATTGGTGGAATACTGGATCTCGTAGAATTGGATTGGTCTGTGGATATTTTTCGTGTCACGGTGGATTTATACAAACCATGCTTTCTTTATCGATAACGATGGGTCTCCTATCAACAACCGTTTTTCGACCGACAGCTTGGCAAATTCAAATTGTGACGAAACTTAAACCATTCGTGGCTATTGGAATCTTCAGAGAGAAAATGGTAAATGGTGACATGCCACCCGAGGGAGTAGTGGGTACTCGTTGTTCCGGACCTTCCCAGGCACTTGCTACTGTCGCAATTTGTTGGGAGGGGAGGGCGTTCCACTGCTCTCACCCTCAGCAACGTCTGGATTGCTTGGTGACAGTGAAAGATATCCTGAGTTTTCGAGGGTGGTTGGGCCTCAGAATAGTTATACAATGTGACTGACTTACGTCGTACTCTTCATACTTTGAAGACTGGAGACATGTGTTTGTCTCATCTTGAAATCTTTCCCCCGTGTCCTTGAAACAGCCTGGAGAAGTGCTGGCGATGAGGGCACTGTTGCATCGTTTGATCGTTTGGATGGAGTTAACTGTAAATCTCTAATCGACGACTGGCAAATCTTATTCGCGGGATTGGAAAATCAAACTTCCAAAAGTATGGACAGCACTTCACGACGACGATACATGTTCTTGGACGGCGGGAAGGGACTTTCTCTGACACGTTTCCGGACTAGCTGTTGACCTAGATTCCATTTAGCAGGTATTCAAGAGTTTTCCTTCCAATATTGTAAGAACCATTGTGCTTCTCGCTCACAGTTGCAGACTGTTGAAACGGCGACCCAATTGAATTTTCAGAAAGATATGAGTTGGATCGGAAGTGATATAACGTAAATGGAGTCAAAGCAGCCCTCCACCGGCACGGATTGGGCTGGCGCCGGGTCAGAATCATAACGTCAATGCGATGGGATTTAAAATCTTTGGACGATTTTCACCTGTCCCAATGGCTAAAACCGTGGCCATGTTTTCCCATGTACTTGGCGGAAACAGTTGATTGCATTGTTCTCTTGGCCCATGTCGACAGATTTATGAAAAAATCATACAACAGGGAGGATGTAATTTTCAGTCTGTGGAAAGAATTCGACTCTTTGGGGTAAGGGTCTATGTGTCTGCATGTGTCACCAGAAGAGCACCCATTCTGAGATCTTTTGGTTATGGTACTTGATTCACCATTATCACAGTCTACTTTGCTCGAGATGCAGAATATTCATACAAAGAAGCATATTCTGTTCCGAACAGTAAAGGGCATAAAGTATGCCATGGCGTGCGATGGTGGGCGATTATTGCGTAGGGAATAGCGAAGCTATGAATCCAGATATCAGATGTTCGAAGACTCATTCACTCTACGATTCGGCGGTGGATAGAATGACTTATCCCGGTACATATGTGCCTTACCACGATCCACATGCGTATCCTTAGTACATCATTCAATTCAAGTTCCTGGACTAATAAAGGCAGGCATACACCAAACTCGTGGTAACGGACGCTAAAAGAAGATCGGCTATATCTCGTAGAATCATGTTTGTAGTGTGTGATTCTCATGGTCGCAATCGCCCTGTTCACAGCTGTTGTCGCTGGGTTTTTGGATTTCTGTCATTGCATCCCAATCAAGTTTAAAAGGATCGCCAGCTTCGAAACACATGTCATGCCAGGATTTTTGACCACATGCCATCTCATCATCACTTAGAAGGCAACTGTCAAGAAGTCTTGATACTTCTTCTTTGTCCAATGACTGCCCGATGACAACAATTTCTTGCTGACGATCCCCGTGGGGTTCGTACCAGAGTGGAGCTATAGCTTGCTCGAGGCCAGCAGGCCATTCGTCTCGTTTAATGGAAGCCCACCATGGAGCTCCTGGCAGAACAGAATAATGATTCCCAGCCAACGAAAAATCTCCTTTTACTTCTGGGGAATTTGCAAGCCAAATAAATCCTTTGGCACGCAGAACGCTGCACTTATCAAATGGTGGTGTTTTAGACACTATTGCTTCAAAGACCATGTTTACTTTGTGAGGAAAGAAGGGTTTGCAAGCTCTATAAGTGAAGCTTCCGATCCCGTACTCCTCCGTTTCTGGCTTGTGTTCTCCGACTCTTGCTTCTTTGAGCCAACATTCATGCTTTTCGGCCTCTGACATGGAAAAAAGTCTAGTACCCAGAACCGCGTCTAACGGTACAGCACCAAACACAGACTCGACTAATTTTGCGGTCTCATTCAATCTTTGGACCAGTTCTTTGACTTTGTTCTTTTCACTTTCATGCACAAGATCGCATTTGTTCAGAACAATGACATTTGCAAACTCAACTTGGTCACAAAGCAGGTGGGACACAGTTCGATGATCTTCTTTGTCAGCATGCCAATCCCGATCTACGAGAGATTCAAGGCTATTTAGTTCAGACATGAATCGCGAAACATCCACTACTGACACGAGCGTATCAAGCTGGGCGATATCACCCAGTCTCAAGCCAGTTTGGTCTTCAAATGTGAACGTTTCAGCCACTGGCAGAGGCTCGGAAATGCCACTAGACTCAATAATCAAGTAGTCGAAAATTTCCTTGGAAGCAATGTTTGCAACCTCCATGAGCAGGTCTTCTCGAAGTGTGCAGCAGATGCAACCATTGCTCAATTCCACCATGTGTTCTTCACGTTGAGTTATTGAAACAGACTTTTGCCTTAAAAGTGCAGCATCGATGTTTATTTCACCCATGTCGTTCACCAGAATGGCGATTTTGATCCCACTGTAGTTCGCCAAGATGTGGCTCAAAAGAGTTGTCTTTCCAGATCCAAGAAAGCCGGAGAGCAGCGTCACAGGTAACTTGAACGAATAATCTTTTTCACCGCTACCTGGGATTGATTTCTGGGAAAGTCGCTTCATGAGCTCCTCATTTGCTCTTCGAACGCCCTTCAAAACATCCTGTTGACCCGTTGAATTCCACTCTTCGACAGTTGCTATTAGTTTAGGAACAAAATCGTCGTGCCCTTGAGTTTTTTGTTTACTAGCAATCGATGTGGTTGATAAAGATGTCGCTCGAGCTTTGGCTTCTAACTCCTGTCCAAAAACTCCTCCCCATTTGCATGGAATGACGCCAACATTTGCGGCCTCGACCAAGGCACTTGAAAGGGTTCGAAGGGCTGCAGCGGACCGCTCGTCCTCTAACCTCTGTATGGCATTCTTGTACGTGTACCAGTCGTACGGAGTCTCGTCATCTTCCATGTCTTGATCTTCTAAGGGACCATCTGGTGGAGGGGCTGTAGCATACAGCGGATACAGGTGCATCAATACTGGACGACCATGAGGAGCATACACTGCCACAGGCGGAACGAAGGGTAGTGGCACAACTTCGGAGGCATCCACTTGTATCTGTTCTACCACAGCGCGAATGGCCGCATCCGTATCACACTCTCCTTCTTCTGCTACGACACACGGTAATCGCAGTCCATGCCAAACATTGCTGAGTGAACGGACAAGAACGCAACGATTTCCTCGCAGCACCAAAGCACCAATATGTCGTTTGCAATTAGACCAATCGACTCGTTGAATATCCAGAGTATTGCTAGCGTTTGGACCTGGTTTCGAAGATTGTGCAATTGTCAAAAGGTCCGTGGTAATGTTTTGAAAGTGACGCTCATATTGTTTTGTGTTTGGATTCATCTCCACAGATATCTCAGATAGGTGCAACGACTGCCCGAGAGCGTTATGATATTCCGAATCATATTCCATGTCTTGCTGCACAGCGTCGCAAAAGAGGGAAGTTATTGGGAATCCCCAAGGGACAACTCGTGTACTACCGGATGGATAAACATAGCGGAAGATTTCCAAACGTTTGTCACGTGCTGCCTCGTCTTCAAAAACCAAATGTAGGTTCAGATTCTGATACTGCCTTGGAGTTTGCGTTCCCTGCTTTGTCGGCGAGGACGCGTCTTTGTTGTCACAATGAGACTGCTTCTCCTCCTTTTCGAAGAAAAAATTCACAAGAGGGGGATCATTCGCTTTCTTTCTTTTCCTCATGCCTCGCTTCTTTCGACCACATCCTGCTCCTTCCCCACTATTGTCACTATGATTACATGCGGCGACAGACGTGGGCGACTCGCGACCTTTTGTATCGGAGTTGCGACTACCGCACACAAAATGATTGTTGATGAAGGTGGCGGTTATCATTCGTGGGTGAACACACCACAATTCGGAGAGTGAATGTTCTGCACTCGAGTCGTAACCTAGACCTTTCCAAAGCTTCAACAATACAGGACACAGTTCTCCTTGCGCTGCCCATGTAACTTCCCCGAGACGCAGTCGTTGCATCACTCGAAGCAAGGTCCGTCCAAATCCTTTAACCAGTTCGCGATCTTCCACTTCATTAGCAATTTCCTGATCATATCCATCGTTGGTGCTACCATTTTCGAACATGTGATGAATGTCCACCACTATAACAGTCCGGAAAGGCGATGACTCTTTCAAGAGAAGCTGCTGCATCTCTCCCGCCAAGGAATACATAGGATGTCGAAGATTTCCGTGCTGGTCAGATTGCTGAGTGCTTTTCCACAAAAGGACAAGGCAGTCGCGGCCTTGTATCACATCGTGATTGTGCATTTTGAAGGGACTATAGTCACCGGTTAAGGCATACACTTTCGGTAGTTTCCAATCGGAACGATCTTGACGAAATTTGCGAGACATAATGCTGAAAAAGTACAACTGTTTCTTAGATGATGAATGCAACGGATGCTTATGAGAAGCTTTTTTTGGTCCACGACACTATGTAATATGTTTCATTCGGCTCAAGGTACTGGCAGCGAATTCACAGTCAATCAAGCTTTCCTGAACAAGACGAAATTTGTGACACAAGCCAAATACACCTTGACCATCCACGCAATGCACGTCTTCATTCATGCCAAGACGACACAGAAGGGACAAGATAGTAGTAGCTGCACTCTCTCTAGTAGTAGGAAGTACTGTTGAATGTTGAATCATCTTTTAAAATTAGGCCTGAAGAGAGACAAGGCTGAAGCCTCTAGGCCATTGTGCAGTGGACACGGTAGTCGTAATGGCTTTCTCCTAGGCCGTAATACATCCAGTCATGAACCCTGGATCGAAACTCTGTCATATTCCAGAGTCCAGAGCAGGCCTCCCTTTTCTCGATGTACTCCAGAGTCCGGAGTCCGGAGTACGACGTATGATACGAGCTTGTTTTCGGTGCAAACACCGAATTTAAGTTTTTGGGAAAATCGCTTATTTTCGGTGCTGATTGAAGTCTCACGTACAAAGGCCAGACGAAACCGTAACAAAACCAATCAAATTACCGTATTTTGTAGCGCAGAAACACTACCGTAGAACGCATCATAGAACCACTCCTTACAGTTAACGCCGAACACAATCAGCTCATTGGTATAACAACTGATGGTGCATCAACCATGACTGGATGCATACAAGGAACATGTACTAGATTGTCAAATGAATGTCATGGCAATACTTTTCGAGTGTGGTGTGGTGCACATCAACTCGACCTTGTTGTGAAGCAAGAAGGCCTTCAATCAGCTTATGAGCAAAAAATTCCTGATCACATTGACAGGAGTGACTGGACATTTGCGGTGCCAGCAGAATCTCATTCAGGATATGAAGAGCAGCTGCCCTACATTTGCGACGACTCGCTGGATATCAATGGGTAAAGTTTTGAAATGGTTCAAAGCAAACCGTATCAGACTGTTTCAACACTTCTCTGAAAAGAAACCAGCCTGTACACCCTCGATGGAATGGTGGCTAGTTGTCATCATAATTCAAGGCTTAGTGGAGCGCATAGAAAAAACCTTTTCAGCAATGCAAGGGACAAGAACTCTTGTATGCAAGCAGAGACAGTTACTGACTGCTCTCAATCAGGACATCAAGGAACGCTGCTACATCAAAGACCCTATGACAGATGAGGAATCCATTTCATTCTTGGCTGCTGTTAACAATTATCCATTACATGGATTTCACTTAAACAACTATTGTGTTCTGAGACAGGAGGTTGCGAGTTCCATTGATGAAGTAGGAAGTTTTGTCCAGTTAACTATGGATGGGTTAAGATCAAGCAGCAGTGATGCAGATAAGGAGGCACATGACTACATTATATCAACAATTGCAAATTTCTCGCTGCAATTGGTCAGTGGAATATCTAAGGTGTGAACTGAGCGTGACAATCGTAACAACTCAGGAGATCACTTACCTCCTGTGCTGCCCCTTGAATTGTGTGGAGTACTTTCGAGAGACTTTGTGTCTTGTTTGGAAGATCAAAGAATCCGACTCAGGCACAAATTTTCAGAGGCAGAGGTGGAAAACATTGGTGAGCAGTTTCGTAAGTTGCGTCTAGCATTTAAGGAGAAAAGCGGATTTTCACAAATGCTGCTTGATGCCCAAGCACCTTGTGCTGTTCAATCGTTTGAAAAGTGTTGGAGTCAACTTGGAAGTGAGTTTGAACAATTGAGAATGTTTTGTGGGGCGATTGCAAGCATTATGCCAAGTACAAGCAGTGTTGAGTCTGATTTATCCTTGATCAATTGGACGAAGGATCCCAACTGGCAAAGCCTAAGTGACTTCTCCCTCGAATCAATACTGCATTGCAAGCAGTATAAGAAGCTCAGAGACCTAATGGAATAAAACTACTAGTAGAAGATAGACAAAACATTGACGTTTAAGGCATTTTATAGCGTGCACCGAATGTGCACCGATTTTCGTTTGAAAATGCACCGAAAATACCTATTTTCGTTATTTTCGGTGCCCACCGAAAATAGGGAGACCTGGTCCAGAGTCCAGAGTCGTATCATACATCGTTCTGGTCTACGGTGTATTTCATACGGTTGTTAACTAAAAGTATTACTGAAAATACCTTCCACGGCGTACCGTACTAGGATAAGGTAGGAAGCTACCCATATTGATAGGTACGTAGTAGTAGGTTTTTGAACCCCACGAGGGTACGACGTACAACCGTACCTACCTACGGTAGTCGTATGGTAGTATGGTAGTATTTAAAGGCCATAAACAGTAAGAGCATTCAGTCATAAAACCTTTGTGCGAACTCCTACTACCGGTAAGACTCTCTCTACGCTCTACGGTATCCAACAAGTACGACGTATTTAACAGTTAGTTAAGTCCAAGGTCACGAAAAGATTCGGTACGATCAACAATCGATGACCGACGCAAAACGAGACAAGACTTCTTTTGGCTCTTTTGTTGTTCACAGTCAATTGTATATTTCATGACAAAAAGGGAAAATAACAACGAACTAAATCTTAAATGATCAGCAACTCGTATGTCTTCCCTGTTGCCCTGTTTTACCATTCTTGAGCTGACAGTGACAGCGCCCACATTTACTATTGCTTTTCGTACAAGATTTTGTCCTGCAGATAGTACCACTGGATCATTTTCCAGAGACAATACAGAAAATACTGAGAACATCGTCATTCAGTCGTCAACGGCCAAATTTCGTCTACCAGATATTCTCTTTCGGCTGTACATCCCTTGTCAATAAGCTCTGACCGGTTATCACCCCAGAATTTGATCAAACAACAATGGCAGAACGAATTGAAATTAAGAGAAATTCCAAAAAGAAAAGTGGCTACGAAGTCGAAAAGAGGGATGATGGATTTTTCTACAGTGAGTCTGCGTCGAATGAGATATGTGCTGCGGATTTTTTCTGGCTTGCCGACGACCAAGTCGTCTCACACAATTTTCCGTTCGTTTTTTTTTGGGTTCTATGATACAGTCACCGCTGTTCCGTCCAAAAAGTCTAGTATCCAACCGGGGGACCGTGTCCTAGAAGTCAATGGCGTGAAACACACCGAGTTCAAGACCCAAAAGAGGGCCAACGATCTATTTGAAATGATGGTTCTAGACATGATCCCCGACGAAGAGGAGGAAGATGAATGATGACCGTTGCTTTGGGTATGGTGATAACAGTACTGTATGTGGTCTTCGAGAATTTTTTGATTTCGCCGTCAAATAGAATATTCATACTTCGTTTTTTACATGGATGAATCCTGTTATCAGATCAATTTGCCTGCTGACCATAATATATACCTATGGTATTTTTTATGTTGTGATTTCCATTGTACAAGGAGGAGCGTGCTGTTAGAGTTTCTCCTGGTGTTTGGATTGGCAGCAGACTTCTAAAAAGGATGAATCAGAAGTGACTGTGAAGACTACTACGGTACACTACCGTCGTAGAGTAAGGCCAGGTACTATCCGCGCGTTTTTCTGCACTCGTAATCGTAATTCTATTAAATCACGATTACGAAAACGTAGTTTTTAGACTATCCAATTTCCTTGGATTGATTTCGTAATCGAAAAAAACAAAGTTCGAGCTTCTCCCACGAACTCTCGCACAAAAAAATACGAAGTAGGTCACTCTACTCTAGGTAGAGCAACAAACACGAAACACTAGCATAATGGACTCCTCCTCCTCCAGTAGTTCATCCTCCTCCAGTAGTTCATCCTCCTCCAGTGATGATGAGCTATTCACACTACCACCAGTGAAAGCAATGTTGTTTGGTAAACAAGAAAAAAGGGCACGAAAGGTTAGATACCGACGAATCGACTGGGATGTACATGTTGCTGAGAAGCTTGCGACGAACACCTTTCATACAAATGGCGGATATTTCGGAAACCACTTGATACCTCTCTTGCTAAGGCAAAGGAAATCATCATGGCTTCTATGATGCTGCACAACTATGTGATAGACAGTGACGGATTGCAGATTAACAACCTTGAATCCGATTCGCTTCGTCAACAATATGGAGTTGAACCACTGGAGGCTCAGACAGGATTGGATGCCAACAACAATGGGTTCTTGCCAGAGGTAGAGACTCTATGGGAAATCGGTGCTCAGAATTCCTCTCGTCGAATGCGCATTGTGAGGGAGATGACGGAGATGGAATTACAACGGCCTCATCACAACATCAGTCGAAACGGATGAGGTGAACGTCCATGAAATTACCCAAGATGCAAGCATACTATCAAAAAATGTATATTTCAATTGTTCATTCTACATGACTGTAGCACATTTTTTTCTACTGGACCCAATCCCTCCCCCCACAAATCCCATGTGCGGGTGGGTACACAAAGAGAGAAGAACCCCTATCGTCAAATCAACTATTCGAAAACAAATTCCCTGCTGAATCACTTTCGGAATCTCCCCAAAATTTGGTCGATTTTTCGGATATTGAGTGCTTTTGCCACGCTGGATCGGTGTGATCCACTCACACCGATTGATTCATTGCTTGAAACGGTTTGACAACGACACTGTATTCTTACTCACTCTCATCCCCACCCTTTTGTTGATCGGCCTCGCGACGCGCCGTCTTCAATTCTTTCTTGGCTGCAGAGAAATTACGTTTCGCATTGAAGTATCGGTCAAGTTTGGAAGCACATGAACCAGATTCTGTCATGATGGAGTCATCATCACTGTCATGCATCTGGCACCATTCCTTGTGAATCTTGATGCGTCGCGCCATAGAACGGTCGATTTCCAATCTTCTCTTTTTTGGATCCATGTTGCTATCAAAGTTTTCGGCCTGTTCAACGGCAGCCCTCAACTCACTCTTTCGTTGGAAAAACAAATCTTCTGCATTATGAAACTCTTGAATGCGACGAGTAACCAATTTTGCAGCGGCTTTCTTCCCCTTTTGTTCGACCGATTTTGCAAATAGTCTGTTAAAATCGGTTGCGGCGGCATCAGCTGGACGGGCGTACTTCTTTCGGCCATTCGATGGCTTGGCCAACCGCGGCACGTCCATGGTGATGGATTCAACAAACACACTGTCCGGCAAGTGCCCAATAGCCTTTTCAGATACACTCGGATGCTGAACAACAAATTCATGCATGTATGCGATGACTGCTTGCGGTGTAAATTTTCTGAACGGAACGGTGCAGACCATGTCAGCAACATCGTCGATGTCTTGGTCGTTGGTACCAGACCTCTTCCACTTGGAGAAGACCTCTTCGTAGTCCTTCAACAACTTGTTGATGATGATCTTGGCTTTCTTCCAATCAATCGGAGAGAATTTTGATGGCGGGGTCTTGATGCTGGGATAATCATATGCCATCTCGCCGTACTCTCTCTTGTTGCTGTTGTACTCAATTGACACAAGTTCATAGAGCTCTTGCCCGGTTTTCAAACCCTGAGTCAACTCATCCTTAGTAAGACATTTAGCTCTAGTATGGAGCTGTGGACGTACTTTGTCCCCAAAAAGCACATTGATCATTCGCGTACGATTGACTGCAGTCTCTACTTCTTTCAATGACGTCGTCTTCGGTTCGTTTTTAAAAGACGTGGCTGCAGCTGTATCTTCAAGGTACAGTACGATTCTATCGCAGATCATCTTCTTGTTGATGTTTCTAGTGCTCTTACCGTGAGCATCCAATACTCCATTACGGCTACAAAAGGTTCTTAGAACACCAACTGGAATGGAAGTGATGGAGTGACCGACAATGGACTTGATCTTGGTGTGATGAACTTCTTTCCCAGCTCTAATCTTTTGCACCAATGACAATTCTTCACCATCCCCAACAAGAGCCACATCTTCTAAATAAGCTTCCGCCACCTCAATGGTAGATGGCGGCGTTACTTCTTCAATGGCATCTACATTGTCATCAGCATTGTCATTGTCACTGAGGTCGGAAGAAGAAGACGACGATGAAGATGAAAAGTTGCTTCTCGAAGCGGAAGTTGCAGCTGCAGCCAAGGCTGTCAACCCAACAGCTCTTCCACTGCTAGTAGAAGGAGTCATATTGAGTGTTGCTTATAAGGTGCTAGTTTGACAGCAAAGAGGGAAGCTACGGATGTCAGTAAGAAGCAAAGATTGAGATGGAAGCAAGTTTCAAATACTAGCTTGTGGTAGTAATATTTTACTACGTATTTCACAGTCATGATGTGATTTTTTTTTCACAGTCAATTCGCGTTCAGAAAGGATCGAAAAAGTGGTGCGCACCTCTGAATTACGGAAGCAGCAGAAAAACGCCCAAAAACGCGTGATTTGGATTTGAAAAACGTTTTTGAGGAAATTACAAGTACGATTTCGCCATTTTTCGCGCGGATAGTTTCGCCCCTAATGCTGACTGTGAATGGTTTACTTACCTCATAACTGACCAGCTCGACTAATTCGACTTTTTGGATCTTTTGTCGGGAATACTCTACTACTGGTAGTCGTATACGTCGTACACGAAGTTTTTTCTATGCGGGGACGCAATTTCATACTGGAGTAAAATAATTCGCATTGTGATTCCGACATGCCGACTGGATGAAAATAATAAGTGGATGAATTACCCAATCCCCTCTTTGCTAGGCCCAAACGTTCCAAGTCGTGATCAGCCCACAAGCGTCCTCTCGCTGGAATCATGTCGCAAAGGGAGGAAACGACTGCTGAATCTTCTTCCAGGGGTCTTGCGTCAGGAACATCAACAATCATCTCCTCTTCTTATCCAGTGGCCCCCTATCCGCCCGTTATGAATGTCCGAGCGAATGCATCTCCCCAAAAATCAGCACTCTCGTCCTCTCCTCACTACTCAACCGTATATGGCGGTGGTGCGGCGTCCGCTCTTACCGCCAGTGATGTCAGGGGAGGCGGAGGAGGAGATTCTTTAGCACGACTTGAGAATGCCTTGACTTCCAGTTCGGGCGATATGTCCATGACCTCTGGGACGACATCGGATGCTGATGTCTACGGTCAGTATTCCTCCATGCGAATGGGATCTAGTGTCCAACAATACAATAAATCGGGGAGCAATATCAGCAGCAGCAGCTCCATTAGCAACAACAATAATAACACCATGAGCAGTGCCAGCAGTTTAACCACCAGCAATCTGCAAGGTACCACCGCGACCACCAGTCTAAAGTCGCAAATCACATTTTGTCCCGGTTGGCACGACGTGGTAGCGATTATCAACTGTGCCCCCTCGACAACATATATACGTCCTCTGCCTCGCATCATGAGCAATGGGAGTAATCTTTTGGCAAATCAGTCCTCCGTGATTGCAGATGGTAACCAACCATCATCTCGCAAGCTGGGACCGGTCATGCTGGAACTGAGAAAAGTCGAAGTGGCAGAAGCTGCCTTGCGACCGAAGCAATCATCACATTACGAATCCAAACTTCAACAAAGCAGCACAAGCATGGGTTCTGGTAGAGGAGGTGGTGTGTTGAGGCTGCCCTCCAGCCTCCGTAATGGGAACGATTATGACAATGATGAGACTGGACTCGATGGGTACGAAGGGATGGGAAACCTGGATCCAAAATTTTTCACTACTCGCACGGTTGGAATATCTCGTGGAAATCCATCTTTGGGACTGTCCGTGGCTTCGACATGCTTGGCCATGTCACCGGTGCAGAATTACGACAGTGTCATGGCAGCTACGGGATCTACTACTGGTGCTCTCTGTATCCATCATTTCGAATTAGATGAACTAGACGAAATTGACATTACCAATGCCAGCATCAACGGAGAAGTTACCAGAGCTTCCTTTTCGGCCTCTCCAATTGAGTATTTTCATAATTCACGGCATCATCGACAAGCAACTGCAGTTGCATGGCGTCCAGTGAAATCAAGTCATGTCGCTGTGGGCCTAGTCGGTTCGACTGTGTCTGGGTCGATGCCTCATGCTGGCCACCATCATCATCACAGAAGGGCAGGTCCTGGTATGCGGACAAGTGGGGATCGCGAGTTTTGTTGCTTTCTTTGGGATATCATTGACAACAAGAAAACGACCTCACCACTTCAGAAACTGTGTCATAACACTCCCGTTGCGTCTATGGCTTGGATGATGGACGGCCAGACACTTGTAGTAGGCAGCCATCAACGGACGGTCCATCTTTACGATATGCGTGTCGAGGCGGGTACGAATGCACCACCTTTATCGGCTCATGTTCATGAATCGGGAGTGCACGGTATCGAAGTCGATCCGCATCGGCCCTATCTCATGGCCACTTTTTGCAGGGGCGTGGGAGAACCGGTAAAGCTTTTCGACATTAGAAGAATGGAGAAGGCTGTAAGTGAAATAAAAATCACCAGCAGCATGTCTCAGGAATCGTCATCTCTGTTGAATCCTTCTCATAGAACCCAGCAGTCAAAGGTCGAAGCTATCCACTGGAGTATGTTGGAGCCAGGTATTCTTTCTATCGCAGCCGGGGATTTTGTACAGCATTATGACACCTCTTCAGGCGCCCGACCTGTCTTAGTGAAGGTCAACCATTGCAGAGGTGGAACGATTGTCAAAGACCTGGCTCTGTATCGAGGGAAGAACGAGAAAGCTTTTGATGAGGCGGCGTCCTTGGGAGATATGGTGTCGAGAAAAGGTAGCAACGAAAGTACCCAGCACGAAGATGATGTTGCAACTTCGGCTACCATTGTCGATGTATCCGATCGTCTGGTTAGAATGTTATATCCCCGCCGCATGCTGGCTGTATTAGGCGATCGAACGATTCAAGATATCCCTACAGATCATGTGGCTCCAGTTGCCATATCTCGCCGTGATGGTCGTCTCGTGCATGCTTTAGGACCGCACCTATTTATGGGTGCTCCAGATGTCGGACCTGCAGGCATGGAGAAGACGACCATCTCGACCGATGAAGATGACATTTCAGCAGTAATGATGAAGCGTGCCAGATGCATTCAAGCGTCTGCTTACTCTATGGACCCAGAGTCGAACATCAAGCTGCTCTCAGCAGAAATATCGATGGAGGGCAGAACGACTGAACGACTACCTTCGCAGTCGACAAAATACAGCAACCGTGAATTGATTCGATTATGGAGCTGGATAGATCGAGTCGAAGCCCTATCTTTTCAGGACGTCGAAGACTTGGACAACGAGAATATATGGACAGCCAAAGGACTTCTAGATGCGGGAACGTGGCATCTCCTCGAAATTGAAACTTCCGCGTCTGGGGACTCGGTAGAAAGTCACGTGGAGGTTAGTTTGTCCGAGACCCTGGGATGCAATGTCTATGACAGCACATCCAGAAGGGCTGCACTTGCCGCAAACGGTTGGGCAGGAAAGTATGACCTTACTATTGCAATGGCTGAATGCGAAGCTCTTGGAGAATTCGAAAGGTCAGCCGCTTTAGCGGTTTGGCATGAGAATGTGGGAGCTGCGGTTGTTGCATTGCAGCGTGGATCTCAGGCTATGCGTTCGAAAGCAAAAGAATGTCCCAACTCCTCTCTTGATAACATACGATACGCCGAGACTTTGGATTTAGTTGCAATGTGCATCGCTGGTTACGGCGGCAAAACGGCTGCGCAGCTCGCAGTGTGGAGGACTGCATGCACAGGTCTACTCCAACGTGAAGATTTGTCACTAGAGAAATCCGGACAGAGCGGTATCGCTTACCTTCGCGGTCTTTGCGAGTTTCTTTTAAACGTTGGTACCAACGAAAGCCTCAGCCACGTTTTGGATAACCCTCACTTGAGTTTGAGTGATCGCGTCGCTTTCGCATGCCGTTTCTTGGGAAATGCAAAGTTGGCCGCGTACTTACGAAGATGTATTGAGAAGTGCCAACGAGAAGGAATTATTGAGGGCTTGGTGATTACAGGTCTATCCAAAGATGGCATAAAGATCCTCCAATCATTCGTTGATATCTACAGTGATATTCAGACGACAGCCTTGGTGGTCAGCCGTGTTGTATTTCCTCCAGACTGGACTCATGAAAGACGGACGTGCTTAGAATGGGTAGAATGTTACCGCAGTATTCTGAACACTTGGCAGATGTGGCAGAGTCGAGGTATGTTTGATGTGGACAGAGCTGAGGTACTTCGAAGGTTCAAAGCTCGGGTTAATGGGGCAACAAACTATCAGCGAAGAATGCCAGCAAATCCTCGAGCTCGCCAAAGCCCACAGCCTCCCGATCCAGATATCCTACCATCAAATCCAGCGCAAATGGAGGTTCGATGCAACTACTGTTCTTCACCGATGTCGCTCAAAAGGAACGCGGGGATGACGAACCAATGGCTCTCAAAGATGCAACCATTATTAAATTGCTGCCCTCAGTGCAGAAAACCTCTTCCAAGATGTTCTATTTGCTTGTTGTCTCTTGGAGCATTGAATCCATATATGGAGTTGACTCGACAAAGACAGGGGACTAGAGCGGTCGGTGGGAAAAATAGCCAAACTTCAGACGATTTGTCTTCCCTTTCATCTATGAGTTTTGCCGAGTGGTACACATGGTGTATGAGGTACGTCGCGTAAACGTATTGATTTTTATTTGGTCGGAAAGCCCTCAATGTCGTTCCAAATTAATCGTGCCATGTTTCCAGATGTCGTCATGGTGGTCACGCTCATCATATGCTCGGTTGGTTTGCCAACCAGAAAACTTGTCCTGTCAGTGGTTGCAACTGTGAATGCGAATTTGATGGTGTCAAGAAACTCAACCGGCCAGCAATATGCCTCGAAGTGAGGAACGATGGTTCAACTTAAGAATAGCGGTTTCCTATCGATTATGTACCCTTTTCTTCATTCACCTAGCGAATCGCCGCTCTAGTCTAAACCGTACCTTGCGTTGATGCAGCAACAAGTAAACGACCGGAATGACCAAGAGAGTCAAGTCCACGCTGGCAGTTAACTGTCCATATTAGCTCGCAGTTGTCGCAAGCTTACCCTTCACAAAGCATTCGAAAGCATCCGCTTGGTCACACCCTGTGCAATCAATAACACCTAGTGTCCACTAAAGGACCCCCTATCGCTTGGCAATTGAAACATAAAGTTCATTTTTCCTTCGAGACCCCCTTTTCAGTCACAAGTAGCGCACTCTTTCACTTTTGTTTCACGCTTCGTATCCATCACGCTCCGTCCCTTGCGCTCAATGCATTCCTCAATTTCATTTTCTTTCAGGATTTTGATCCCGTGACAGCCGTCAGAACGTAGCATTTTGCCGGTTGCATCATGACAAGCTCCCCTTTCCCGAACGCATGAAACACAAAGGAACTCAGAACCGGACTAAGCAGACCGTGTGTGTCTTGAGACGCAACGTCCGCACAAGTTGTATATAGCTAACCACTTGTTCGACCAGCTTCAAATTTGTTCGACGGTTGGTAACGGCTGGACTTTCGGTCAGATCCCATTGACATCAAGGGCACGAGCCTCTCGTGTGGATAGAGTCCAAACAACAGATGAATCGGCAGAACACGATTCCGAATTTTTTTGGCCATGAAATTCTTTTTAAAACTCAGACGTTGTAGACTTGAGGACATTTCAGTTCGACATACCGTCCACTGCTCCACAACCTTCAACCTGGTCCCCTCGGCACTGAATGTGGATCCCGATCATAGGTTTTTCGAGGTAGGGGATTGGAGAGGGCAGATGTCGTTCGAAATAATGATGTTCCATTCTTCTCCTTGTTGGCATGTAGTGACGGACATTGTGTCACGACGTCACTTTCGGCGCAGATTTTTTTTTACAGTTAATGCTGTATTCGGATGGACTTGAAACTTCCTGCCATAAAATGAAACTCATAAAAAAGTCCATTCGTATCATACCTACGATGAACTTGCCCAATAAGTCACGTACTCTGACAGTGAGTTCATAACTACAGTAAGTTAGTACTCGTAGTTTGAATACCGTACAGGTAGTAGTGGAACAACATCGTAGTACCGGTACGACCCGCACATACCGGTACCGGTACTACGGACAATACGACGTGCTACCTCTTGCTAGGTACGGTACTCGTAGTAATAACAGTAAAGACGCGGTCGTTCGGACCCTTCTTGTTGTCATCAGCACCTTCCGAACAGGTCTCACCCGCAGCCTCTGCCAGTACATTGTACATTGTCACAAAATGTTGTCTGGAATTCGCACGGGAAAGAAGAAGACCAAAGCCGCGTTGACAGGGAGTGAGAGCAGGAGGGATGGCGTTGCCAAAGAACCGCCGCCACACACAACCCGTACATTTACCTCGCACAACAAGAATCTTTCAATTGCGGAACAACTCAAACAGGCTCTGGCTGAAGGAAAGCCGCTTCCAAGCAACCTTGGGAATTCTCATGGATCCTCCTCCTATATGGACCGAGTGACCAGCAAAAGCGCTGCTGCTGACACGACGGAGAAAGACCCGTCGTTTGTGCTACTGGATGGCCCGGAAACCGCCTTTTCTTCTTCTGGCAAACGCGAGGAAGACATGACCATCACGGAACTGGCGGCAAAGGAACGCATTGAAGCCGGCATGTCGTGGAACGAACACGCGGCCCGAAATGTGGTACGAGTCGGCAAAAAACGCAAAGTGAAGGAAAAAAATACTAATGTCGACAGTGACGAAGAAATAGAGCGTATGAAACGACACATGCCAGACAACACCATCAAAAAGTCAACCAAACAAGTTCAAAAAGAACAAGAACGAGAGCGATTGAGGCATTTAACACAGTATCAGAAACAAGAAAAGGTAACTTCAATGTGCTCGTGGTGGATCAATTCTTCAAATTTTACCAAACATCGTTTACTTGCGTTTGGAAAGCACGTGTCTTTAATGATGGCACCATTGAACGCTTCGTTGGATCCAGGGCACCAATTTTATCTCGTCCCACTCAAACATGCACCATCCTTTGTGGATTGCGACGACGATGGAATCTGGGAAGAAGTTGCCTTGTTTCGTCGGAGCCTAGAGAACATGTATGCCAAAGAACGAAAAGGAATTATTTTGGTTGAGACAGTCTTGCCGAACAAGGGATTTTGGCAGACCAAAATGGATGTGATACCAGTGCCCTTTTCGGCCTTGCAAGATGCTCCCATCTTTTTCAAATCCTCCATGGTCGAGCAGGCCGATGAATTCGGTACACATAACAAATTGCTGAAAACGTCCGTTCAGAAACCTCTGCGATCGGTCATTCCCAAAAAATTCCCTTACTTTTACATCGACTGGGGCAATATTGCTACCTCTAGCAGCACAGGATATGCCCAAATTATCGAGTCTTCCGAGTTTCGTCATGACTTCGGGCTGGACACGTTGGCGGGAATGTTGAACCTCGATCCTATTCGCTTTCACAGAAAACGATCGTTCCCTCCGGATACAGAGAGAACGACGATTGCCGAGTTTCAATCCAAATGGAAGGACCATGACTGGACATCCCAGTTAGAAGACGAATGAGAGAAGGAGAGAATGTTTTTGCTAGAAGAAGCATTTTTGACAGTAAATAGTCTATTGACTCAATCGGAAATTTAACTCATCATCAGAAAAAGTACGGCCTTGAACTGCCCATGATCACCAGAAAAAATGATTAATCATGTTATGTATACTATAGTACAATATTTATTACCAGAGTACATCATAAACTAAGACCCCTTGAGGACTGGATCATCTTGTCATTGTAGGGGTGCTTGACCCAAGTTTCTCAGAGCCCGGGGAACTCAGAATCTACAGACGAACTATCATTGCAACGGGAGAGATTTGTCGTACTTGTCATAGTGGTGACACAAGCTATCCAACCACAAAGATTCACTTTCTCTTAGTCAGTCAAAAGGGGCCTAAGGGAGAGGATGCAGAATGCCTTCGTATGATTCCTGATAGAGTTGTGCAAGGCATCGTAGTAACTCTGTCAAATATCAAGTGCATTGGGACTGTACTACGGTAGTTCATTGGAAATACTACTTGTGCTTGACACTAGAGAGGTTTCATTGAGATGTACGACGTACAATCGGTGCTATCGGGTTGTAACAGGTACGATGGTTATTGCTGTTGTTTTTACAGTTAATAGAATTACTACCGGTAGTACCGTAGTCGTAGGTACAAGAAGGACGTCACACTATGATAGCTAGCTAGCTAGAGTACCGGTTGTCTAACGATTACCCGAAAGACTACGGTATGTACGTCGTAATAATAAAGCACGATGGTTGTACTGTTGTAGACTACCGTACCTACATAACTACCGTAGGTACTCCGTAGTACATCATAATCCTCGAAGTACCGTACTATGATACGTACGGTAGTATGGTTTTTGAAGATTAACAAAACACGATAACTAACAGTAACCTAACTTCGTACGCTCATCATTGCATCACCTTCGAAAGCACCATGGCGGAACGACCGAACCCATTTTCTATTGGCGTTTGTGCTTTGATTGCACTGCACTCGGACCCCAACTCTTCTCTGCAAGACCTCAAAGTGCCGCGTCGCACAATCAGTACCTTCTTGGAAGAGACCGTCCGCGATAATGGCATCGGTCAGACACCACAGCGGAATCACGATGATGTCCTTTCGTTGGAACAATGGATGGCTATAATTGATGATCACATGGGATGTATGGTCGCCGAAATTATCATGAACCTGCTGCACATGGCTGCCGAGTCGGTTGATGCCCTTGTGGATTTGTTTGATTCGTTGAGTTTGGCATTGCAACAGGGGCTTGTCGATCCCACCAGTGTCCATGGGATGTATCTACGCAAGGTCCGTCTAGGATTCGACGAATTGTCCTTTGAAGCAGTGACTATGCTGTGGCGAGCGCTAAAAGAACGAGTCAACGCCATACAGGACAAAATGCATCGCCAATATCAAGAGGAGGACGAAGACGAAAATCAAGCAACTTTTGACTTTCCGAAAGAATGGACTTGGCCGTTGTCCACAGAGCAATTGCAAGAGATTCTGCGACAAGAGTGCTTATACTATGAACTGGATCAAGAAAATTCTAATCCTGATGTCGGAAACGGAAAGCGTCGTCCTCCAAGGGCGCGTCACACCTTTGAACAAATGGAGGTCCACATTCGAAAAATGCTCAACAAAGATCCGGCCCTTCCAGCAGCATACTTCTTGCGGTACCTGAATTGTCTTCGAAACGGAGAACGAGTAGGGGCCTTGGATGCATTGCATCAATATTTTGACAACACCTTGGTGCATCAAAGTAATGGAAAGTCGGGACAAGAAATTTTGCAGTTTTCGGCCATTTTGCTGGCAATGACCCATTCCAGCTTTGGAGATTCCGAACTTGCCCTTATGGCCACCGAGGAAGCGGTAAGGGTGGCACAACAATCCAAGGATGCTGCATGTGTGGCCTTTGCTTTGGGATGGCTATTTGAATATCAAGGGCAAGGAACGACCGAACGGCGTCAGCTGTTGCAACGATGCGCCAGCAACGCTAACGAGAGGCAGTTGCGTCCATTGGTCGCAGGAGCACACTTGTCACTGGCCAGACATGTATTGGAAGTGAATAGTAGTGGGAATAGGGATATAGTTTGCAGGGGAGGGGACAGCTGCAAACTTCCAGTGACTTCACTCAATGGCGGATTGCCCGTTTTCAACACAACGTACAACGGTTCCTCCCTCTGGCAGGCATCTTGGGCACATCTTCAAGAGGTCACATCCGAACCCATGACGGACCAGCGAATGTCGGATCGACCAACATTTCTCTACGTAGACCCAAAAGATACCGCCCGAGCTACGTCCTTGGAACATTTAGTGGCTGCGGGGACATGGAATGAGATTGGATTGCCCGACATGTCCCAAGCTGCGTCCATGGCAGCGCTCCAGAGTTCCGAAAGTCTATCGTACGATGACGTTGTCACTGCCATTCATAATCTTTCGCGGGTCACCCTGTATGGAACGTTCGTGGGAAACAACGACAAGCAGCTGGGCATTCTGCCATCTTGCACCTTTGCAAGGTCCATCCACACCATTCTGAGTCTGCGGGTGGAATTTGGACTAGAGCAAAACAATTTGGAAGATACCTTGTTGCAAAGTATTGCCTTAACACTGCACGAATGGGCTATTTGCCGTGGAGACTTGGAGGATGCTCGTGCTCTGCAAGGCATGTTGGATTCGCATCTCCATCAAGGACTGGATAACGTCGACCAGCTGTACTTTGACGTACAAATGCAGAAATGCTTCTATTTCAGCCGCACTCAGAATTGGGAAAAGGCCCAGAACATGGCCAAGTCACTGCTACTGTTTTCAAGAAACACTGGTCCATTAAGCAACCAGATTAGAGTCTTGCTTGTCATGGCAATGATGCGACTGGAATCGGATCCCATGCAATGCACGTCGGCTCTCACACCCTTACTGGAAGCTCTGGCCGTCGCTGACGAATTGGAGATGCATGGATTGCATGCTGTTGGAATGTCCATCTTAGCCAAGATCTTTCTCAGACTCCAAAATCCCTCTCGCGCCGTCGCCATTTTGAACGGCGTGCTTCCTACGTTGTCACAGAAAGAACATATTCGATTCCAGGCGGAAGCGTTTTTGACTTTGGCCAAGGCACATTTGAAGATTTCCGCTTCGACCACGAAAGACGCAAAAAACACGGACGAAAATACCCCTTCTCTGAAGTATTCACAAACACAACAATACGGCAAAGCCCTGTTCGCTCTGGAGAGGAGCTCCAATCTGTTTAAGGAGGCTCAGGACATTTTCCGACTACGGGAGTGCTTGTTTCTTCAGGCGAATGTTTACTCTATTCTTGGGGATTTGGACCAGCGAGAGAAACTGTCTGAAGAATTCCTGCAACTTTGCCGGCGGCAAGCTGGGGGAGGGAAGAGAATGTCAATCCTGGATGCTTTAAAAGATCCAGCCGAATTACAGAGGTTAGTCGAACGGTCCATGATATCATAGAGGTGAAGGGGCTTGCCAGTAGTTAGGAAATTCTGCTGAAAGATATCTCTCTGCCCAAGGCCCATGATGTACTAGTACTACGAAATAATCTAACTACTGGATAGATACAAGAAACCAAAACTACCGTAGTTATCTAAATAGTAAATAGGAACTACCCAGGTAGTACTTCTGCCCTTCTGCCACATCAATACAATCAAGATCACAATTCATGACTTGAACGGACATTTGAATTTCCCAGGACTACGATGCATTGGACGAGAGGAATTAACTCGAGGGAGTCAATGCAGCGAAAGTACGTAACTACTACGTACTACGTAGTAATAACACCGCACGGAAAAGTGGGTAATCTTTCCCATCCACGACCTGCGGGTGTATTCTTGCTCAGGTCAACCTCGCGTTCAACTTCCGTAGTTTTGTTCTTGTCGGTATATAAAAGTCACACGTGCGTCGCCAACGGAGATAAGTATCCGATCATATCTAAGTGAGACACTCATCTTTTTCACCAGTCGATACTTTTTCCCGTGATCGTCGAAAATCGCATCTAATTGTTTGTCGCCAATCTTACGTAATAACAATTGAAACCGAAGAGTGATAGTGCGCAATCTGATGCCAAACAGAGAGAGCCATAGAATCGCTCATCAATTTCGTGGCCTTTTGCGTCTATCTGTTGACAACTCACTGTACTAGTTTACACGTAAACAATCACCTTCCGACTTCTGGGCTATCGCCACACTCCTCATTCATTCTCTGAAACCAAAGCAAGCCACGCAGGTAAACAATAGTATCTAGGTAGACACAACTTAAGGACTCGATTGCTTCTCGTCCTCCATTGTATGCTATTCCCATCGTATAAATCCATTCAGGTATTCCTCTCCTCCATTATCGTCATCATGATTCCATCTACCGCCCCCATTCTCGGTCTCCGAATGCAAAGTGACCGTACCGGTCCTCCATTGGAGTTTACGGAAGGATGCGATCATGTGGAAAGAGTCCATGTGATGATTTCCCAGGACACTACCTATGGTTGTGGCGACTATCTCTCGAGGGTTTCTGTTCCGTCTTCTGGGAAGGAAAGCAGTGCCTGTTCTGCCATGGAAGAGGACGACGGTATTTCTGTCGATCCCTCTTTGGATTCCATTGATGCCGTATGCCGAGAACGAATGGCTACCTGGAAGCTCCGGGTGGTAGATCACTTTCATGTTCCTCGAGAGACCGTGGCTGTGAGCTTTTCCTACTTGGATCGTTTCGTCGATCGGTGTCAATGCGATCGTTCGGCCTTCAAGCTCGCAGCCATGACTACATTATACATGGCTGCCAAGATCTTTGGAAGCTCACACAAGATTACCATTCGAAGTCTGGCGGATCTTTCCCGCGGAGAGTTTGAAATGTCTCACATTTCAGAAATGGAGACCATCATCCTACAAACGCTGGAATGGCGATTGAACCCACCCACGGCACAATGTTTTATCAACAGCTTTTACAACTATCTACCGGTGCAGCAAGGTCCGGTGTCCATTGCAATATACCAACGAGCCATCTTCTTTGTCGAACTGGCGCTGTACGATTATTCCTTCGTCACCAAAAAGAGAGCATTAGTTGCTCTGGCTGCCTTGATCAATGCCATGGAGGGTTTGAATGAATCCACGTTCCCACAACAGCAACAAGAAAGCTTTGTGGATATCATTTGTACGACATTTGGCTTGAAGTTCTCTCATGAAGAAATCGAAAGCGTTCGAAACCGACTGTGGTACGTTTACAGCATGAGCGCTCAATACAAGGAGGACGATGCTGTATCACCAGACACTGTAAAAAGAGACCCCCAACGAAAACACAACGACGAAGACGCCATGCAAGTCGAACCGTCGTCTCCTTCTAGCTCCCCCGTTTCTGTTGCAGGGCCGGTATCATCACATCATCATCGATCGTAAATGTCTTGATGGTGGCAATGATTGACTGTGAATCAGGGTGATGGGTTTGACAGACAGACGGATCCATATTGTGAACATTGACATGCTACAATAGATTTGCATAAGAATATATTTTGATAGAAACTGCTTCATACGAAATACGATAAGAGAAGATACGAGATTATGTAGGAAGTTGTGTTATTATACATGTAAAGTTAATTAGCATGGGAGCATCTCCGGTAGCTATCATAGCTATCTATAAGGCATCCTCGTTCTATCATGAACAAATAATATAAAACATTTATCATTATTTTTGTTTACCTTGCAACCAACCAAAGCCGTCATCACACCCGACGTCAACCATAGTTGACTTTGGTCTCATCCAAGTCGCAAAGCCACAGTCGCTCTTGTGATCGAAAACACTCAAACGATGTCCAATCGTTGGGAATCCTAATATCGTTCGGGAAGAGACGTTGAAGCTCTCTCAAGTACACCTCTCGTTGAGCACGATCGGACTGGGCAAAGACCCATATCTTGCTTGTACTGCTACTACCAACATCCATGATGTGTTGGGTCAATTGTGCCGCACCTTGGGCGATTGCTTTGGATTCAAACACGTCAGACATGACGAACAAATCCACCGAGTTCATCCATTCTTTTTCCCATTCCGCTAGGATTAAATCGTATGTACGGGTAGTGACGAAATCACCCAAATTTTGTTCCGTAGCAGCAGCAGCGACCAACTCCAATGCCAGAGTATCAATATCCGTAGAGATGACTTGACACTGAAGTGTCGATGCGGCCGTCAGGGACGGCAAACCGGGACCACATCCCAATTCGCATACGGTAAATGTATCTTTGGAAGATCCTGCCACCAACGACGGTCCATGCATCTCCAGTGCTCGTGCCGCTACACGCGCCGAGGGCCACACTTGTGTTGCAAGAAAGTTGCTACTGGAAGGCAAATCTGTGATGGAACTCACTGCCAAACAATAAGGAGAAGTTGACGACGTATAACCATTACTACTTTTTTCTGTCGACGAAACTTGGTTGATATTATTTTGTCGAAGATATACCGGATGAACTGGCAAGCCTCGAACCGTCCGCGTCCGGGCCATAATTGGCGACAGCTTCGAGGAAGACGATAATCCAGGCTGTGGTTGCTGCATCACACGAATCAAACGAATCCATCTCCCAAACACTGCCAGGAACGGCAACATCCATGCAACCCTCGTCTTCATCGGCATGTCAGCATCGTCTGTGGAATACTCTCGTACTAAAAAATGCGTGACACGTTGTACTCCGAGCAGAGTACCTCTCTAGCAGTACGAATCGTACAAGCAAGCAGCAGTGATCAATCACCAATGATGATGATTTTTTGGTTGTTTTTTTAATAATTGTTTGTATGTGATTGATTGATCAATTATTCGTTTTGTTTGGATTTGTCTTGACACATTCGGAAAGTGTCACTGCAAGCAGGACTTGTTTGGCAAAATCGAGAAGGAAAAAAAACATCCGATACGTTTGCCGAGCGATGGATTTTGAACGAAACGGGATCTCCAACAAAAGTCGGAGGCTGTCGAGAAGCCGATATCGGCAGAGCCTGAACCCTATCATACACGTCGCAAATTCAAAGCTCGCCAGAGTACAGAGTACCATGACACTTAGTATGACAGTACAGTTTGACGACCGTAGAGTACGGTAGTACCTACCGATGGTTGCGTAGCGATCCTACCACGTACTACAGTACTACCGTCAATCTGGACGAAGCCCGTCTCATTGATTGAGACACAGAAATAAATTGACCATGAAAATACTGCGAATCGTAGATCTGCCTTATACACGGCGGTCGTTACCTGATGCCGACAACGAACGTTGATGTTTGCCGTCGTACAGTACACGAGAAAGGTGAACACACTGGGTCAGAAATACCAGCAACAACATATACAATTATTGTGCGACAGTAGGTAGATAAGTAAGTACGTTGCCCTTTTTTGTGGTGAGGCATTTACTCCGATCGTGGCCGGCCATCGATGATCGATGACAACCACCAACACCAACACCAACACCAATATTCGATCGAGTGCGTAACATGAGAAAGACACTGCGAAGATTTTCGACGCCGCAGTATACTGTAACGCTGCACTGTGTGGCAGTGATTTGGAAGATCGTTACCGTTACTTTCTCTAGTGCATTTCTTGCCACTCCTTCCGGTCGCCATGTCAATTTCTGGACCCCCCCACACTATAGCAATTCGAGGCAAGCGATGACCATCCTCGTTCCACGGGAATCTATCGTTTTCATGACAACAACAACAAGTAGTGACTGTGATGATGACACCATCACCAACGCAGTGGACGAAAAATTCAAGAAACGGAACGAACAATGGGTAATATTGGTAGACGATGAAGAGGCTATCCGAATGGCTGTAGGAGACTTTTTGTTCAATCAGGGGTTCCAAGTCACAGCCTGTGCCGATGCTGATTCGTTACTGGAAGTCCTCCAAAGCGAGCACGACCAAGGCCAACGCCACTTACCAGACGCTATTATTAGTGATATTCGCATGCCCCTGAGTACGAAGAATGGGTACGAACTGGTGGAAGCTATACGATCGGTCCCGCAATGGAGCAGCATTCCAATCATCATGCTAACAGCCAAGGCCATGACGCAAGATCGGGTGCAAGGGTACAAAGTTGGGGCGGATGCCTTTCTACCCAAGCCTTTTGATCCGAATGAATTGTTGAGCATTTTGGACAATGTCATTGCCCGGAGTAAGCAAAGTACGGTCATTGCTACAGAGAACGGAACAAGCGTAGAGACGTCCTCTTCTTCGCCCGATTTGTTGGCACTCAAACGACAACTGGATGAAATCAAGGAGATTATGGAACGAAACGCTGCATCGACTGTACAGAAAACCAACGTGGTGTTGACCAAAAGTGAACAACATATGCTACAATTGGTTTGCGATGGATGCACCTATGCCGAGATAGCCAAAGACTGTGACCTAACCGTCAAGGCCGTCAATCGATTTGTTCAAAAACTATACGAGCAGACAGATACAAAGACTAGGACAGAACTTGTCAAATGGGCCATTCAAGTGGGCTATGTAAAATAGCTAGCTGCCTCTTAAAATCTGGGAGCTCGGTTTCAGTTGCTATGCAAAAGATGACGATAACAATACTACGTAGATATGGTCGGAGATGTACAATTATGATAGCCTCCTACTGCAAATTCGTCAGCTGTTTTGTGCACCCTTCCAATGTATAGCTGCTGAGTATTTAATTATTGCATGACATTCTTTGAATGTTCGGAAGTAAGCTATGATATGATATTCACTGCGTGGCAGCCTCAGAGAGACGTAGTTTGGTCAATTAAAAATGGAAGGACACACTCATTCCAAAATATCATCTAATGCGTCAAAGTAGGCTCGCTTGTTGGCTTCTCGCATACGCCTCTCTTGTCGAATGGTGTCATCCAGAGCGTCATCATCTTCCAAGGCGTTGCGCAATTCAAACGCGTTGGTATTTCCTTCGTTGACTGGTACACTCGCTTCTTTGACGCCAGCAAAAGAAATGGGTGGCTCACTAGCTAACATTGCGTTTTCCCCGAATACAGGGGCGTCGTCCGTATTTTCTCTCTCCACCCTAACACCTAAATTGCGGCGGTCGCTGTCGCTACGATCGCGTCGACCTAACATATCTTCTTCCCGCTGGCGCATTGCTTCCATTTGTAGCTTTCTCGTCGCTGCAAGAACATCCTGTTGATGCTTTCGGTATTCTTGTTCCTTTTGCAAGATAGTCTTGTGTACCCCACCCCGAGAATCATGAATAAACCACACGGTAGTCTCCAAAACCAACACCGTGGTGGACCATGTGAAGAAATATGCGTTACCGATGTTGGATGCGAATCCTCCGGGAGTTGTCGCCACAATCACTGATGGAATCCATCCAATGGTCAACAGGAGAAGTGAGATCCCTTCCGCATAGGTCTCCATTGATGGCTTTTCGCTGTTCCGCTCGGAAGAATTTCGAAATATCTCCGCAAAAGTGAAAATGCTAGATGGTGCCAATGTGACACAAGCGACAAAAAGGAGCAGCTCGTACTGCGATTTTGGGATGTCACCCCAGAAGGGCTTTAGCGAACTAGCAACTTTCTCAGGATTCTGTGCTGTGTTTACGTACAAGTCGGTATACCAAAACACAGTGAAGAAAGTGGACACCAAGATGGCAATCCATCCCGGAGCTCTATTTGGCCACCCTTGCACAAACTTCTTTATCGTTGGAAAGCCATACTCCGTCAATTTCGATTCCAAATTAAGAAGAGCGGCTACCGTGCAGAACCAAGTACTGTAGTAGATATTGTATTGCTGTTTGCCGTCTCCGGCGATCCCCCTAACAGTAGTTTGGATGATGGTGGCAATAAACCACCAAATAAGCAAAAAAATCGCCACAAACAGTTCGATTTTGGCCTTGGGTGCAAAGATCGTCATAGCCCACTTATTGGCTATGCAATCGCACCTGTAGGTGAACCAGCTCATGAAGTGAAAAACCACAGCCACTCCCGTGATAATGATAGATATCATCGCAACGGTCAGGCCGTATCCAACTTGTTCGCTGTTCGGTACCACTGCTGAAATATCGCTGGAATTTTGGGAAACAGTGATCGAATGATAGTTGATGATGGAAGATAAAAGCATCATCAAATATCCCTTGAGCCGCGGTGATTTGTAAAGCTTGAACTCCTCTGCTTGAGTATTAGCATTGTTGTTGTCTGCATCTTCCCCGTCTGCATTCCTATCATTCTTGTCTCCTTCGGTATCTCTCGGGTTTTCATTTGACACGGGACTGAGTTGCATATGAGTCGACTTGAATTTTCCGTCAGAGTTGTTGCTTTGAGGTGACAAAGCGATGTCATCATCGCCAGTATCACCGCCGGTTGCTGGAGTGTTGCTTCGAGAACGGTTCATGGTGAAGATCGAGACAGAAAGTGATCCCCTACCGTACCAAGCGGAATAGTCCAAACGATTGGCAGCTTGATTGGCAACAAAGATTGGTTCGATATAAATCACTTGTTGTAGGTGAAATTCAAATTTTGGACGAACGTCGTACAACGCGATGAAAGCAGGACCTTCCGAGCAGCTTCAGACAATGACAAGAGACGGTTTTCGAAACCAGTATCAGCTTTGGTAGTAGAGCTGAAAAGATGAACAGAACACTGAACATGGCAACATAACAGTATTCAAGACGCCTCTACTACCAGTAGCTACCTAGCTAGCTAGAGCTAGATGTGAAGAAGTCACAGTCAATCAATCACTCGTAAATTGAGGACTACAACAGTACTACCACCTACTGCTATTAACTGTAAATTAACCCCCATTCCGAGTACTAATTAACAGTAAATACTTCTCCGTATTACAGCAATGAATTACCGTAAGTACGACGTACCCATACTACTACCGGTAGTGTAATGAAGGTGCGGATAAAAAACTACGTAGAGTAACCATGAACTTGGTAGACTAGTAGAGGCATTACTTCAACTTTTAGAACGTTTTTACATTCATTGGTATACGTACTTAGTTTTGTGTTCATTCGTATTGACTAGTAGCATACAAAGCAAACGCAACTTGGCTTCCAAATCCGGCAGCAAATCGTAGCGCGTAGCGACAGGCGTATGGTCCACCTTTGGAAAGATTGAGATTCCCAAGATATTCATCCTTCTCTTGATAGTTGGGTATAGGTGGGACCTTTTGTCGCAATAGGACCTCGACCGCGGTGACATCTTCAAAGGACACGCCCATGGGATGACCCGTGAAACCCTTAGTGTTGAGAATGAGTAACTTTGCCAACAACTCGTCGCCAAAGGCCAAACGTAATGCGGCGATCTCATTGCCCGAACAACTGCTGGCGCTAGATGCATGTGTACAAGTCTCGTGAGAAAAGTAGACGCCATGCGTGGCAATTTCAGCCTTGCTGATTCCATGAATGAGTTCGACGTCGTTCAAGAATCGCACAAGTTCCGATCCGATGTGCTTTCTATCCAAAGCGGCGCCGTGGTAGGCAGAATTGGAGTACTGAGTTGCCAGTAACCTAGCCTTTACCTCAAAGGGTAGCGTCGAATGCTTTTGACGTTCAAGGCTACTCAATTCCGTCTCCAGAACCATGCCAATCCCACCAGCGCCAAGAAGCATACCCGAACGACGCTTGTCGAATGGCAATGCAGCGTCTTCGACAGCAGCCTTTGTCGTAGCAGCACCAAGCGCACGGAATCCAGATCCTAACCAAGGCAGCAAAGTCTCGCCGGAGGCATTATCTCCTGCCACAACAACAACTCTCTCAGCCCGCCCTGAAATTAACATGTCTTGTGCCATGGCTATCGCTTGGGTGGTTCCAGCACAGGCGGCATTGGTTTGTGTGTTGGGACCTCGGCAACCAGCTAGTTGCGCCAACTGTGCGTTTCCAAGGACCAGCACACGGAAAAGGAATTTTCGGTCGAATTCATATTCTTGATTTACTGTACTGTGACCATTTTCGACGGCACCATCCGCTTCGCCAGCTCTAGCCAACAGACGAGCGAAGGCAGCTTCGTCATCGTCCGACAGCTCCCGATCAGGAGAAGCTCGTAAAAGACGACTTCTTAGCGCAGAGATCAGTCTCATTGTTGGGGCGGCGCCAACAGTCTTGGATTGAAGGAAACGCATCACTTCGCCGACTGCGGCATCCATGGCAGGAAAGCTGGAGGCATACAAAACGCCGGTGCTATCCCGGTATCGCTCTGGTAATTTCCACTCGGAAGCGTCACTTGTTTTTCCGCTCACCAGACCTGCCGACTTGAGCGCTTCCATACCAGCGGCTACTGCAACTTGTGCAGCCACATCCATAGTCTCTGCTAGACCGGGTGGTACGCCGTACGATGCAGTGAGGTCAAACGAACCCAATGGAGCAGCAAGCTTGATCACCTCTGTTTCGCTGTCCACCTTGAGGCGCTTGGAAGTACCATCGGAGGACTTCTTGATTTGCACCACATTCTTTTCCAACATCGCCATTCTCAAGCTACCACTTACGGGGCGGATGCAAGAATCACCAGCAATCAATCGGTTCATATTATCGCTTGAAAAGACCTCGTCGGGATTCCCGGGGAGTCCGGCTGCTATCCCTGTGATGACGCAAGCAACTCGACGTCTCGCTTCTGTATTCTTGTCGGCGCTGCCCTCTTCGGTCGATGAAAGCACTTGCAATATTCCAGTGACCGGATGCGACATTTGATCTCGTTTCGCTAGCCGCATAACAATTGGTGGAGCTAAGGGGGTTCCACGGGGATCCATTTTGGCGTCCAATGGAACTCTGGAATATGTCCTTATCCAGTTTGAGTCGATGCCATTCAAGTAGTATGTTCCGGGGAAAAGGCGACCAATGGTTGGATAGACCGGAGAGTAGGGTGCACCCGCTCGGTGCATTCTGGCTCTGGTTTCCAACGCATGATCCAGTTCGCTTGGATGCACTTTTTCACGAGAATCTAATCGTTCCATTAACTTGAGGGCTTCTGCCATTTTGGGGATGGAAAATCTGGACGAAGCAGATTCGCGACTGCGGTATTGGGTGACAAGCGGCGGGTATTAGAAACATAAACTTACGAGAGGTAACACGTCTTTGGAAGCTCCCTTGTCCTGACTTACACTTTGAGACGATACATGGTCGCCAAGGCACCCGATCCGTACGAGAAGACGGCAATGGACTTTCCGTGTGTCAAATCACCTCGTCCACCTACACGATCAATCAAGGAGGCCAATCCCAAAAAGACACTTGCTGCGTAAGTGTTACCAACACGTTTGCTGGCCATGTTGGCATCTTCTAATCTTCGCTTATAATCGGCAGCGGACATTTTCTTCAACGAGCCTTCCAATCCCTTGTCGGTGTAAGTTTCATGAATTGGTTTGGATAACCACTCGGGATCAATTCCTTCGATATCCTTGTCGCCTGTCCTTTCGAAGCGTTTGCGGGCGTCCATAAAAAACAATCGTCCATAGGATTTCTGCACCAGCTTATTGTACGGGGCATGGAATACAAAATAATCATGGCTCTTGGCTGTGAACATATGCTCGTCGTCTGTCTTGTCCTTTATGGGGGAGGAAGATGTCGATCCCTTCGAGCGTCCGTTGCTGGTAGTGGTTGTCGTCTTTTTCTTGGAGCTAACTTCGGCCAACTTGTCACAGAATCTCGTGTAAACATCTTCCAAGGCCTGATAATAGCATACTTGCGACAACTTCCCGTCCACTGTTGGATATTCTACGGTATGATCGGGCTTGAAAAAATCCCATACATTGGCGGCATGAGTCGCTCGTTCCTTCGGGTTAAATGTGAGAGGTGCGTCGCGTCCTACCAAGACTGCAACCGCACCAGCACCGGATGTGGGACGAGCTCCACCACGAGCATAAGCGGCAATGTCTGCTGCCACGACAATGGCATATCGTCCATCCCATCCGTCGGATTCCACCCACATGAAGGCATTCAAAAGTGCCGCCGTTCCTCCATAACATGCATTGACGACGGTGGCCCCTTCAATGTTCGTATTACCTGGAAACAAATCCATCAAGACCGTCTTGGTGGACTTGGATTTATCGACCAGCGTCTCGGTTCCAACTTCCAAGCGGCCCACTTCCGAAGGATCAATGTTGTATCTACATGAATGAAATGAGATTGGATGAGAGGGGGGAAAATTAAAAGAAATTCGTTTCATCTTTCATCGAAGTCCCTCTCGATTTCTTTTCTGACACTCACTTTTCCAGCAAAGAATGGACCACGGTCAATGCCAAACTGTTGACATCTTCGGCATCACCACAAAATCCCAAACCGTCTTGTCCTAAACCGATCGTATACTTCCCGGCTGGAACACCCGAATGCTCCTCCAACTCCGTTTGTTCGATATACGTGGAGGGTGTGTAAACTTCTAGGGCCAAAATGCCCACATTCTTGTCTTGCGAGGTATCGCAATTGCGCGTCGATTCGTACTTTTCCGTTGCTGCCGGACTTAGGCTCAACGACGAGGCCGACAATCGTTTGGCCGCTTCCATTCCCAAGGCGCCGACGGCAGCTCCAACAGCCAGGGCGCTCATTGCAAAGAGTCGTTATTGCTGCTGATGCTGCAAAAAAAAGGTTACCGATTCCTTCTTTCGGGTGACAACAATGACACTCACACCTTTGGCAGTTCCAAGAGAGAGGATAGAAGATTCTTCTTTTGATAGTTTGGAGGGAGGTGGAGACGAGTGCTGATGATTCAATTTTTTATTTATTCCCGCTACTATTTTGTGTGTGTAGATATAATAACAGAAACCGCCATAAAGCCATGCGACGAATGACGGAAGCGATGTGGATGGAGGGTTTTTCGATTTCATTTTTGTGACGACGATACTCGGAACTCGGAAGGCGACACGGCATTGGCTGTTGGACTAGCAGAACGTTCATTCGAGGGGACGAGGTATCTTTCTGCTGGCGCGAGTTGGCATATTATACACTGAATATAATATTGTTGCTAATTCCTTACGGCGCGTCCGATTGTCAATCTCATAATATGCTAGCTATGTACCTAGCTAGCTGTTCGTTAATCAATAAACTTTTATTCTAATAAATTATTCATCTTGGCGACAAGTCTTCTTTTCTTTGAATTCCCTCAGCATTTTGGCCCATCGACAAGCGTCGTCGTCTTTGCTCGAAAAATGAAACAGTAATGCCTCCAAGTACACCGCCGACGTCGCTGCACCGTCTGAATCGCCCGATTGGATTTGTTGTCGAAGGGTTGCTGCCTGCAGTTCCGTCGCAATGCGAACTACTTTGGAATCGGTAGGCGACGCCAGCGCTACTTTGGCATACTTGGTGGCCATGCTCACCATGACGCTGTTGCTCATTGCTTGTCGTTCTAAAAAGGCGGCAAAGGCTTCCGAGTCGGCATCTAAGGGAGCACGAAGGCATCGATGTAAGTTGTATGCGTGTGGATGACACTGCCAAAAGGCGATGGAATGATCTGGAATGGTATCGGATCTCGGTCCGACCTGCGAATCAAAATGGGTGTTTTGGTCGAGTTGTTCAATCTCAATGTCCTGCATTTGATGCAAGATTTGATCTCCGCCAGGATGGATAGGGGCGACATGATCCAGATTAACGATGGTACCCCCGATTTGCGATGCGACACTGTGTTCCTGGAGAGTTGTGCTCACACCGTAACTTTCCACCGTGAATTCGAAGACCATCCCATCTTTTGATACCATGTCCTTGAAGGGTTGGATTGCACCATTCACTCCTCCACAGCAATAAGCCAAGTTGATAGCACCTTCCAGATATTTTTCTTTCAGTCTTCCCTTCAGCAAAGGACACTCAGAGTAATATGCTGACGAGCTACGTCTTCCGAGAAGCGTGGTCTCCTCAAAGGCGCCATTTTGAATGACGTAGCGCATGGGACAATTCCGTTTGCTGCGGTCTCCCGAAATAAAGCCCATGACGCAGGCGCCAGGATTGCTGGCCGTAAAGTCTAGCCACTGTTGAGAATTGCAAAGAAACAATTCAGAGCTTTGGCATTGGTGGACAATGGTCGTAGTTCCATTACGAGTACCAATTGCGTCCGATAGGCCCACAAAAGGCGATATTCCTATTGCAATACACAAATACAGAGAAGGAAATCAGCAAGGCACCAACAACGAAAAAAAGACGAGTCAAGAAAGAACAAACCAAGTCGCGAGGACGAACCTGTTCCAGAAGCGATACACACAAGGTTAGCTTTCTTTGGTGGAAGCAAGAAAGTTGTGCCGGGAGTAATAGAGCAGTGTACATGTGTGATGCTGATATCAGACATCCTCTCATATCCGTGATGACGAGCACCATCTTGCGGTTTCGACACAAGAAGAAACACTCGTTCAGTCTCAACACCCGAGACAGAGTATAACCGCGGTGAAACAGGCTCGAGCGATAGAACCTGAGAAAAGTCCAACTTAGGGGGAGAGGCGAACAATCGTCTGTCTTTCTTGCTGCAAAGATCGAGAGGACTATTCACCCACCGCGTCTTGTTCCCCTCTTCCAAAATCTGACCTTTTTCAATGTAACGAGAAATCACTTGAAATGGAACCCCTTTTCCATCGTTTATCTCATACCTGAACCATCCGAGAGCTTCCCACAGATCTGCCCAATCCCAACCGTTTCCCGAGTTCTTTTGAAGTTTTTCCATGTCCTCCAGCTTGTAGAGCTTCCCCTCTTTCTTTTCAAGTGACAAAGACCAAGAAAAAGCTGTTCTGTCATCATTTGGAAGTAAAACCTTTACAACGTCGCCGTAAGTGTATGTCAAACCCGTGTTTTTCAAATCAAGCGCAACGGTTGTGTATCCCCCTGACTCGCTTGTGGAGTAAACGATCTTTTTAGTTTCTGTCATCAACGGTGGTATTCGAAGTCTCCATCGGTCGTAAGCCGCTACTCGCATATGTTTGAACATCATTGATGCAAACATGTGATTGTCGTGCGCCTTGGACATGACCTTACGAGGGGTCCCGTCTTTCAAAAATAAATGATTCGTTCCACTGGTAGAAAACTGAACATCGTTGTGCATATAAGAGTATAGCTTTCTGCAATGAGCTTGAAGAAGCCCCCCCTCGCCAGCATAACATTCAATGAGATGGTTGTACGCGGCAACTAGCACCGGAGGGCGACCCATCGCATCAAGGAATCCACGAAGCGTTGACGACTTTTCAAGATTTCCCAGCGCGTTGATGTACTCGCGTTGTGGGCGTGGAAAGGTATCGTCGATAGCTGCTATCTTTGCCACCAACCCGTCGTCTTCTCCTGTACCGAATTGGTGCCTTCCCAACAACCAGTCCAAAAGGTGGAAATACGGAAACTGGGTACCAGTGACGCCTTTGGCAGGAAGTGGTATGCCCCCTTTCTCTCGACGAACCAAAACACCATTTGACATAGGTTGTGTCTGCCGAATCGATACGTGCTTTGAATTGAACCCACGCTTACTGCAGTCGGTAGACATGAGCTGGAACTCTTCTTTGCACCGTGACACACAAAATGCAACCGCATGAAGCAGTTCCACAAGCTGAAGTGTCTCGAAATTTTCGGCGTGGGGCGACTCTTTTTCCCAACCTTGAAGCTTGCTCTCCAACGTCGAGTACATGGAACCAAGGATGTCGACAATCAGGTAAGGAAGCTCTCGCAAAGCATAACCCATGCATGATGGGACAAGCTGGTTCACACGCTCGTGGTTGTTGCCAAATGCAGGATACAACATGTCGATATTTTCAAGACGAAACTCCTCTTCATCCTCGAAGCCACTAGCCATGGACTCATGTGATGACACAGAACCGGCCAGGGATCCATTACTCCCCGCATCATTAGAACCACAATCCTTCAACATATCCTCTTGAATACTTTTTCTTCTGCCATTTTTTTGGGAGATTACAGTTGTGAGATGAGATAGATCTTCGACTGCGTCCGTTTGTAGTTGCAGTATTTTGTGGAACGTGTCTGTGAAGCGAAAAAACAAATACTGCGATCAAGATAATTTAGTACAGACTATTCTGCAAACGGAAACAAAAAAGGTTTAACGTTAGCTCACCTCATCCTTTAATTCATGGTCCTGAACAACGTGCTCGAAGAGGTCAAAGTGGGCGTTCAGTTCTCGACCCAAAGCCACCGCTTCAGCTCTGGTGTTGGCGCATTCGTTATCCATTAATACGTTGATCAACTCTTTTCCGACGAAACATTGCTTGTATACTCGAAGACGATAGCGCCTATCTTCGACCGGCACTTTGCTCATCACTGCGATTGCAGTCATTAAAACGTCCGTGTAATTGCCATCCCGCCAGGCTTTGTGAGTCTCTTCTTTCTCGGTGACGCTAAGGCTTGGGACCCGAATCGATGATTGATTGAAACCCAACGATTCGCTGATTTGTGGACTGAAAAGACGCGCTTCTGAGGGTGGCGAAACTTGGATTCTGGCAGTCTCGGAGAGGCTATTGGATCTGGTCATGGACGCGTTTCTAGCCAAGAACTTCAGAGGGCGAATCATTCTGCTGGCAGCATAGAGTTCATCGTCCATATCGATGTCTTTCTCGTCGTCTGTGGTCTCTTCATTGTTACTTTCGATGTCGTCATCGAGCTCCACCGGTTGCTTATCCGATTGAATTCCCCTCCACTTCTTGTGAAACCGATAGAACAAATACTTATCCATAAGAGAATGATCACCAGTCACGTGGTAAAAGAGCTTGTATCGATGGTTGAACCGTCTTGCTAGGACTACGGCTTCATCTCTGGATTTTACAAATTTGTTTTGGATGAGGATGTCCACCAGTTGTGATCCAATAAAGCAGCTGGGGTAGACTTTGATGCGGTATCTTCTATCTTCCACCCGACATTGCGTCAGTATGGCTTGCAAAATGGATCGATTCAATTTGCTGTTTTGACGTCGGGGAACGGATTCATAATCAGAGGCCACAATGTCGGATGCCCATACCCAGTTTTCCTGAACTAGAAAGTGCCCCGTCAGAGTTGGCTCAATCTGCAACCTCTTGGCTACATCAATGAGGGGCTCTTCGATCCACGCTGGTAAACTGGCAGTCTTGAGGTCTGGTGCCGAGTTCCCACATAGGTGAGACAAGGTGCCAAGCAAAAGAAATATTCGGGCAGCCGATTTGTAATCTTCGTAATCCTTTTCTTCCAAAACCACTTTCACTTCGGGAGGTCGCATTAAATATTCGTGCAACGGAGTATTGCCGGGCAACTGCTCCGCCTCGGGCGGCAAATCCTTGACAACTTCTGGGTCTGCTTTGCCGTAGGGTTTCTTCTCCATGGCTTCATATGCTTCAACGGGCCAGAAGAAGGAGGGCACACCCTCTAACTTGTTCTCCCATGGAGTGAACTTTCCTCCCAACTTTCCACCCAAACCATTTGGGGCAGTGAAGCCCCATTCTCGAGTAATGTAACCATAATTCCCTTCTCGATGATCTTCCAAAACCTTTTGCAAAGTCGTCTCAACGTCGGCGAGGTTCCTCAAAATCTGTAGCGGGTTGATCGTTGTCTCTTTCAATGGAGGATAAAATCTTGACATGGGATCAATTTAATGACAGTTGAACAGCATTGGACCCCAGATTGGCTGTTTTTCGTTCGCACCCAATACGCTTACAGCACCATGGAACACAATCGAACAATAATTCGTGTTTTTTGCCCACTCAGAAATTGATAAAAATGCTCAAGTAATATTTCTTGTACCGTGTGAGAGTACAAACAAACCGTTCTTGTTTGCTCGTCCGAAAAGTGAAAATGCCCTCTTCATTACTCTAGCTAGAGCGTGTGTAGTACGACTCTAAGTCCTTGGTCTTGGTATTGCTCGTGCCCCAGAGGTACTTTTATAGAAAAATGTCAACACTTCACAGTAGGACTTGAATCTTGAATTGCGAATTTTGATGATGCGAAGAAACACAGAACTTCAAAATCATTAGAGATAAGGAATAGATTGACGATGCAGCCAGCAAGACAATAAAATTTGTGGATCTGCAGTCAGACGACGAGTGGTGGCTGCTTTTTTATGCTGTCGTAGTAGACTACTATTCTGTGGTAAGAATGGGAATACCTAATAAGATCTTCCTACTCTACTAGCTAGAAAAGCAGAGTTGCAGAGGATAAGTTATGAAAGTGAGGCCCGAATGCGGTTCCAGTTCAAAAAAAAGAGAGATAGATTGTACCATTCGGCGTAGACACAAGATTACTACGGGTGTACCCCTTTGTACTTTCTACGACGTTCTACCGTACCAGGTACTACCCCGTACCGTCGGAGCACAGAGTATCATACCGTACCACGTACCGGTATGATAGGTACCGGTGCGTACGTACTCTCGGAGTAAAGGGTTGATGGGTACTCGAAGAAGTCGCACTGTCGAGGTCGAGAAATCGTAAAGCAAATCTTTATAAGGCCAAAAATCGCCAGACATGGATGAGGTTTGCCTCATCGTCAACGAGAAAGCCATAAGTCGTGGGTAAGTACTGGTCTGAAACCGTTGCACGTAGCCCTACCCTTTGTGGACAACCGAACCTGACACCTGCCTACCCTTCTGACGTAACACACAGGTTCGAACCCCACCGTGAGCAAATTTCGTTGCTTGCGTAACTCAGAGGTTAGAGTGGTGGTCTTATGATTGGCCGGTCGCAAAACATCTTTTTTTGTAGAAAGCATTAGATGATCTCTTTCCACCACGATAATTGCTGGCCACTGCCAAGAAGACATCTCTGTTTGTCACATTGATTCCAGGAGCAAAATATCTTTAGCCACGACGTAGCTTGACAGTGTTGTAACGTCAATTTTTGGGACCATTCGGGGCAGCAAAGTTGCTCGATCAAACCACCATGACTGCTGATGGCGAAGCATGCAAATTCAACGACATCATCCGGAATTGAAGGTTCCAAAGATTTTTACTTTCAAGTCTGTTGAGAAGATTACAGCTGATTTTTGACATTTTTTCATTTTCTGTCTTGGAACTGTTATGTAATAAACACTCACAAAAGTAATGTAGTAGGCAACACGAGAGTTAAAAAGTGATTTGTTGTTAGTGCTACCGCGTCCATTGAATTCCTCAACTTGCTATTAGGAGAAAGATTGGAAATAGCGAGGGAGCATCTGTTCTCGGAATGATGCAAGAAGTTTCGTCAACGAGGCGGGGGAAACATCCCACTTTACGCCCACCAGACAGGGCTGGGAGTGATGTGAGCCACTTTCTCAGATACGGAACCAGGGAGCAGTCGACATAGCCATGAAAATAGAATTTATTTCTTCGTATTATTTTAGTATCTGCAGCATTTTTTCATTCATAACAATTTTACCAAGTGTTTAAATACCATGTTTGAATGTAGTTACGGCTAATGCCAACACCTGTTTCGGAGCGTGTACCTACGGAGTACCGGCACGATTACTCGTATCATATTTCCTGGACGTTTCGTCAGATCTACTACCTATTGTTTACTTCGTACTCCGAGTACTACGTAGTATTATAGTCTGGCGAGTCAATTTTCGTCTCGACACTCGACACTCGACACCACCCATCACCAACAACAAGATGATCATCATCATTCATTGTCATGGGCAATTTACTCTCATGTTAGTAAAAATACGCAGCAATAACCAAAATAAATCCACCAACTACTCCGCACACAGTAGATTTACACAGGAAGTCATCTGTCTACCACTCGCCGTCTACAAAGAACATTTCCGTGGTCAAAAGAGGAAAACAACAAGAGGTGAGTGCGTTCTAGTGAAGTGGCCGATGGTGCTGCCAATAATAAGACGCGCAGGTGCAACTCCCTCAATTGATTTCGTCCGACAGTTGAAATGCCATTGGAGAGACGATGATGTGATCCTTTCCTCCTCCGACTCAATCCAGCCGCTGACGATTAAGATTCATCGCTAGATATGCATCTCCCATGCGATCATTATCCTGTGCGAGTTTTGAATCAGACCACAATTTTCTGAGGCAGCGATGATGTCCCGGAGAGAAACTCGGATCGCATACCACGCTATACTAGGCGAAACATGTCCAGTTTCCATTCAAAAAATACCAATGATTCCTTTAAAGTTTGAGATCACGATCGCCTTCGAAACTCCTTCGTCGACGAATTGAGTGACAGCATATATACATTGATGAGGTATTTTCAATTTCACCGAAACAATATTTCTCAACCACAACGACGCGTTTCGAACAGGTGGCTTCGTTTCTCAGTTGTTTCATCTTCTAATTCTTCTCCTTTGTTTTATCCATCGTACTTTGTTTTATCCATCGTAGAGCCAAATTGAATAATCTTTGAATCGAACGATGCGTGCTCTTCTTCGCATCGCCATCCTTCTTTGGGCCTCGTCAGTGTCGGCGGCTACAGCGTTTGTTCCACAAGTGTCACCGACATCAAATAATGGTCTCTCAGGTCGAAGTTGGCTGAAAAGGCACAGTGCTATGCGCCTTGATATACATGGAAGTAGTGTGGTGAGCCGCATGCCGAGAGGAGGGGAACAAGAAGAGGGGATAGGCAATACTAAATCAGCGGAAGAGAAGGGTGGAACTGAGACGCTGACATCCACTAATGTCGTTCCTGCCGACAGGGTCATGTCGTCCACAGCGGCCGCTTCAGTCCCTTTGCTATCTAAAATTGTAACCCTTTTTGCAACGATTGGAAAGGTATACTCCCACAATTTGGAAGCAAGTCCCATTTTGACCAAGAGTTGCACAGCAGGTTTAATCTTTGGACTTTCCGATTATTTGGCACAAATCATTGAAGGTTCGGGCGAGGACGCAGCCAAAAGCAAGAAGTCGCTGGACTGGATACGTCTGATTTCGACCACCCTGGTCGGATTGCTGTACTTTGGTCCTGCAGCTCATTACTGGTACGAATGGATCTTTCGCCTTCTTCCCGGTACGGGCCTTGCGTCGACACTTTACAAGGCATTCTGGGGACAAATCTTGTTTGGGCCATCCTTTACGTGCATCTTCTTTGCTGCCAGTCTGCTACAGGCTGGGGAATTTTCATTGAAAGGTTGGTGGAACAAGATTCGAAGCGATCTTCCTGGTGCGTGGTTGGCAGGGGTGGGATATTGGCCCATTGTGGATTTGATTTCGTATTCTGTCATTCCGGTCAATTTGATTCCTCTATTTGTGAATATGGCTTCATTGGTTTGGACCGTGTATTTATCGATAGTTGCCAACAAAGGAAAGGGGAAATGAAAACGTGGCCTTGGAACCAGCTAATAAATAATAATTATAATGTATAATAACAGTAAGTAGCTATTCCTTTTAGCACTCTTGGTAATGTAGTGTGTGAAGTGCTGTACTGTCGTTTGTATCACTATCATACGGTAGATAGAATTTTGTGCTGTACGACTTCGTATGATATTTGACTTCGAAGTATTTACGTAGTGGGATGACAGTCTCAAGGGAGAAACAGTTCATAGTCAGTGCGACTCTATCGACCACAAAAGTCGGGACTGATAAAACGATAAAACACGACTCAGTGCAACGCGATACACCCAACGGTCATGCCTCCACACTCCGACGCAAGAGGATGAGGAAAGCATCGTCGTGGACATGTTATGCATACAGTTATACAGTTAATATCGGTACTGTTCGTCGTAAATCATGGTCTTGCACCTTGCACACAATAAAAAAAAATAAAAACACGAACAAACAACGAGACTTGCAGTTCTAATTCCTCTCTTGGCCTCGTCACAAAATACGACATTTTCACATATATTTGTCTATCTCCATTGTCCTTCGAGGAATACTTATAAAAAAATATGGAAAACTCCTTTATACCGCAGGCCATTGATGTGGTCGGGAAAGCCATCGAAGCAGACAACGCAGGTGAATATGAAAAGGCGCTGGCGTTGTATCGCGATGCCCTCAGTCGTTTCACCCTGGGTCTCAAGTACGAAAAAAACGATGCTCGGAAAAAGCTGATTTTGGAACGTGTTGAAGGCTACATGAAACGAGCCGAAGAGCTACGGGACTATGTCACCAAGCAGAACGAACTCGACAAAAATGGAGGTGGCGGGGCTGCTACTCGAAAGGCCGGAGACGGGAAAGACGAGGATTCTGACGCCGAAAAGAAAAAGTTGCGCGGGGCTTTGGCCGGAGCAATCGTTCAAGAAAAACCCAACATCAAATGGGAGGACGTTGCGGGTTTGGAAAATGCCAAAGAGAGTCTCAAGGAGGTGAGTGTGGTCGTCATTTTCACTACGGTCTGCCGATTGTGGCGTCATTTGCTGACCAAATCGTATGTTCCTCGATATTGCAGACCGTCATTCTTCCAACTCGCTTTCCGCAACTGTTTACAGGAAAACGTCGACCTTTCAAAGGTATCCTCCTCTTTGGTCCTCCCGGTACAGGTGCGCATATTTTTTTTACGATACCCGGCGTCGACGACAAATTCACCGAATCTGACTTTTTCTTCGTTTGCAAATTTACTACTGTCCTCAGGGAAATCATATCTTGCCAAGGCAGTTGCTACTGAAGCAGATTCTACCTTTTTCTCTGTTAGTAGCGCAGATTTGATTTCCAAGTGGCAAGGAGAATCAGAGAAACTTGTTCGAAACCTTTTCGAGCTTGCCAGAGAATCAGAAGGCGGTCGTGCCATTATTTTCATTGACGAAGTCGATTCCTTGTGTGGGAGTCGTACAGAGGGAGAAAGTGACTCTATGCGCCGTGTCAAGACAGAATTCTTGGTACAAATGGACGGTGTCGGAAAGGAGGAAGGTCAGATCCTCGTGTTGGGTGCTACCAACATCCCGTGGGAGCTCGATGCAGCCATCCGTCGTCGTTTTGAAAAGCGTGTTTATATTCCACTTCCAGAAGCTGAAGCACGCTCTTACATGGTGAGATTGCACCTTGGAGATACTCCAAATGACCTTACTGATGAAGACTACGAGCGTCTCGGTGAAATCACCGAAGGAGCAAGTGGATCGGACATCAAAGTGTTAGTGAAGGAAGCACTCATGCAACCATTGAGACGGTGCCAACAGGCCAAGCAGTTTTATGTCGACAGTGAAGGCTACTATCATCCATGTGAAAATTACCCTAATTGCTCTTCTTGTCCTCCGAAATTATCATCTGACAAGCCTGGTACGGATTACACTTGCAAGAAATGTGGAGCTATCCGGATGGCACTCTGGGATGTCCCGCCTGACAAGCTCAAAGCGCCAGATGTACGAGTAGAAGATTTTGAAAAGGTCATGAGGTCTTCCGTCAGCACTGTCTCCCCAGAGGAGCTCAAGCGCTTTGTCGAATGGACCAAACAATTTGGTCAAGACGGAGCCTAAATTCAGTCAATTTGTAAGTTTACGACATACCATCATATTATTATTATTTCAGTAGTAGAATTCTGTACTTACAGTTACTTCATGTCATTTTGATATGGACTACTTGCATACAGAAATTCTGTAGTCGAAGAATGTGTCGGGGCAATTTTAGATAGAGCGTAGACTTCAGAATACAAACAAGAATGGAAGATCAGAATCACAAACAGCGCCGTCAACAAGTTGGGGAAGGGTTGCCAATCTCGAAAAAATAATCCCCGATTGAAAGCAAGACTGAAGATTTTATTTTACAGTTACGTCGTGCTTCGTTCTATGATACTACCGTACCAGGAACGTCGTTCTGTTGTACCGTACTACGAGTACGTATGATAGTACGACCGACCTTCGTGCCATTCTACGCAAGTCGTACGCGGAATACTTTTTGTTCTCATCCTCGACTCGACGATCTACATTCCGTTCAGATCTATTGCTACTTTACATTTTACATCAACCGCACAGTGTTGCGACTTGGAATCATGATGCAACATCTGACGACTTTCCTTTCCATTTTGAAGAACCCGCCAATATTTGAATCCGACGACGACAATGAATCATGTTCCGAGATTCTGGATACGTTTACAACGGAAGAAGTCGAGGAAATTGCCTGCACATCGTACGCCTACTGGATTGTGTCTACCAAGATTCCCGAGCAGCTGCCAGAACTTGCCAGGACTAACTCAGCTTTGAAAGAAATCCGACGTTTCTATATCGGTGAGGGGAAAACCATTGCCAAAACCATCGTGAGCCTCAAAGCAGCGTTGGAATACCGGAGAGAGTATCGCGTTGATATTTTACGATCTTGCTTTTATGAGAACGAGAATGGTAATATGGACTTGTCCAACAACTACAAGACGCTCATTTTCCAAGATTTGGAGCGGCAACCCACTATTGTGCAAGGTGTGGACAGCAAGGAGCGTATTGTTGTGTACAAACCTCCACGAAGATCCAACCCCGCCGGTGCTGACGAGGCCTTTTTATTGACACAATTGTATACATCTGAAAGGGCAATTGCCAACGCCGAATTTCAACAGAAGGAAGAAAAGCTTTGCGCCATTTTCAATTTCAAAGACTATTCCTCCTCCCATTCGCCATCAACGACCACCATGGTCACTTTGGTCAAGGTCTTGCAAACATGCTACCCCGAACGATTGGGGACACTGACCGTTTTGGAAGCACCCTTTTGGATGCGAGCCATTATCAACATTGTATGGCTGTTTCTGAGCACTGCAACGAGCGAAAAGATCCAAATGACAAGCGAGATTCCCGACGATCTCTTGAAACCACCTAACGATTATAAGTTGCAACAGATGATTTCACATCCCGATCAAACCCATGTCGATCTTAAGGAATACACAGAGCGACCGTTTTATTGTGTCGACGAATAAAACAGAAACAAACTGAGGTGGTAAAAGTCGATTTTGTTTTCGGCTGTAAACTTTTTCCTAACTTTGAAGGGGAACTAGATGATGATGCCCAGTATTTACCTCTGGAAGGTCACAAAGGCCGCCGGCAGAGGGTATGATAAGGCCTCGTTGAACCAAGAACCTGCTAACACATCGATGTCTACACGGCCAGGCGCGACTCCGATTCACCTAGGTACTCGTTACTCGTTTGTATCATAGCAGTAGGAACCATCATAGAGGGAAGTGGCCCCGCCTACGGATCACCAATGGACTCCTACCGTGCTGAAGCATATGGGAAATGCAGTTTCTGTTCCTGCTCAGAGAATACTACGACTTGACCCTAGCCCAATGCAAGTATACTGCGACAACGAAGCCTTGGTTAAAAATGTTAATAAAGCCCGTGAACAATCTCGCCCGCAATTTCCCAACGACGCCCTTAAAGCCAGTTGGGACGTTCTGCAAGCGGTTGTACGACTAGCCAAACTCCTCCAGCAGATAATTTTCCACCACATCAGAGGCCATCAAGACACACAGGTACCCTTAGATAAATTAAGTCGGCCCGCGAAACTCAATGTCCAGGCTGACAAACTGGCTGGAAGCTACCAGCGTCTATCCTCGCACAAGACCATCCAGGCTCCAATGATCGACGGCACCAACTGTCACCTCATCTACGATGGACAAACAGTTGCCTCCAAACACCGCAAGAACATCAGAGATCATCGCCGCACCAAAGAACTCAAGACCTATATCAAGCAGAAGACTGGAATGTCGGAAGCAGCATTTGCAGACATAGATTGGCAGAGTCACGAACGCTCCGTTAACACCTTCAAAGACGGTCCACACATATTCCTGGTCAAGTTCTGCATGGTTGGCTCCCCGTGGGAAAGCTAGTATCCAGATACAATCCGATCAAGTACCCCAGTGCTTGCCCATCCTGCGATGAGCCCGTTGAAGAATCTAAACACTTCCTCACATGCCTTAACCCAGAGCGTCGCAAATGGCATGCGACCCTCACGACATCCCTTCGGCACAGGTGTGAATCAGTGGATACAGATCCAGCCCTTCTAGACCTCCTCCTGTGGGGCCTGAACCACTGGCTCCAAAGTGCACCAATCCCAGCCCATAGAGTACCCGAACGGATCTCCCATCTACTCCACAGTCAGACTACGATAGGGTGGGACAACTTCCTCCTAGGCCGGTGGTCCAAGCACTGGACTACCCTCCAGCTGCAATACCTGCAACGGAACCACATTGAGGTCAAGAACAAGTACCATGGTCTCTCGTAGTCTATTAACATTATCCGTCTCATGTGGGATCACTGCTACAAGGAGTGGACAACGAGAAACAAAGCTAGGCACGGTAAAGATGCTGAAGACAAGGACCAGCGACGACTAGAAAAATCCCACCGGAACATTAGGGACCTATACGAGCTCAAGCCCAAGTGTTCCCTCCAAGCCCAGCGACATTATTTCTACCCCACAGTAGAGGACCATTTTCGCACAGATCCCGACGCAAACAGCCTTGAAAACTGGCTGGAGACATATGAGCCGATGATCAAGCAAAATATCAGGCACCGACGGACAAATTCAGATCGCCGCCTCCGACAAATTGACGAAGTCTTTCAATTAACCAGAACCGCACCTCCGCACAACCCGACACCAACGACAGTACCAAGACAACGAACGCCAACACTGACAACTCGCCCCATCACCACATATTTCCCTCCCGACAGAATCACATCCCCCACTCCAACTTTGGAGACAACCACCACCACAGCGAGAACAACCATCACACCAAACAACCCGACCACCATATCCACCCGACTACCATAAAACCAACTGACAAACAAACAAACATACAAACGCATAAATATGCTCATACCCATCTCACATCACCTCCTCTCCACCCAGATGAACTTTTCCTCCTCACGTAGGAGGTTTTATTACCATTACCACATCCCTGGAGTGATCTCCGGTCACTCCCTGCAGTGCCTCGCCCTTCGGGACCCGGCTGGTGAGTCAACTTCTTAGATACGGAACTGCTGGTAGCTAGTAGTTGGCATAGCCATAAAATAGATTTTATTATCGATCTATATCATAGCAGTAGGAACAATCACGTACTACTTTTACAGTTAGTACGGTAGTCCACTACCATACTTCCTCTACGTCGTACGTCGTACTGTAGTAGGTATTTACAGTTATTGTTGCACAGGGGAAACTCAAATCCTACTACTATGATACCGTAGCTGTATCATAGCAAATAGGTACGAAGGCACATTTAGCGTCACTCACCCACTCACCAGTACGGTAGTTCGGTGCGCAAATACCTCATCGTCTCGTGCCTCGTTCATACCGGTAACACTACCGGTACTTCTCTACTACCTAGCTGGTATATTACCGGTAGATGGCCGAGCCTAGCTAGCAGCGAGGTGGGAACGAACCATGAAGGAGCTGCCAAACATGGTGTGGAGAGTGGACAAGAGCCCTTACTTTTCCAATGGCGAACCAAAGCTACTAGCAGAAGTTGAATCACCACCCAACATTGTAACCTCCAAAAGATTCAGAGGCCGATCAAGCAGCGATTACTTTTTGAAGGCACCTTCTTCGGCTCATGGAGCAGTGGAATCCTTAGGGCCGATGCTCTTGACATGGTGTAGCAGTGTGGAGCACTGTAGTTTTTCGTATCAGCAATGTTGTGAACGGCGTCTTCGACAAGCCAGTAATACAGCTGCTGCAACAATACTGAAGGACGATGCATCACCATTTTCAATCTGCTCGTCATGCCATCCAGTGATAAAGGATGCGTTTCGGCGGTTTGGTGATTGTCCAATCTTTCAGAGAGAGGAGGGAGCGATGTTTCAATCGTTGAAGACTTTTGTTGTTGCCAAGGGAGATAGAGATCTTTCCTGTGTGGAGATAGTGGATCAGCTGACCAAGAACAAGCACATGCTCCGACATCTCTGCGACCAACAGTGTTACCTGCGAGGATTTGCACCGCAACGAGATTGGTTGGCACTGCGAAACCTCGTACAGGAACACAGCACCCGGTCGGTAGACGAAACTCTCAGAGACTGGACCTGTTGTTTGGCACTGGAGGACGATAGAGGTGCGAAGGAGAAATATGCGTTCGGACAACATGACAATGAAACAATGATGCAGCCTCGGAAGCGTCTTTTCAAAGAAAGACCCAAACGAAATCCTGCATGTACCGAATATTTGCTAAAGAAATCCGGCGAGGTGAGTAGATGACATAGATATGTAGAGAGTTTTGTGGCGACTCAGAAGAGTTGCTACTAAACGATCGAAAGTCCTACAGTCTTACTGACCCCTTCACGTTCCATAGCGGTTTTCGAATTCAATGACCGTTCTGCGGCATCTTGACAGTCTCAAACGTCCCCGAGATCAAAAAGGCGAATGTTATTTCGGGTTTAAGGATGATATGCGACAGCAGCGAAGGCTCTTCACGCATCGAAAGTTCAAGGGTATTAAACGTTCTTTCCCCCAGACTGGAATAGAAGACACAAGCAGCCCATTCGGTCTCATGGAAGAATTGTTTGTGGAAGATCCATGGCGTTTATTGATCTGTACGATATTCTTGAATCGAACGCAGCGGAAAATGATCGATCGAACATTGCATCTCTTCTTGCAACGATGGCCTACTTCCGGGGAGGTTCTGTGCTATTCGGAAAAAGAGGATTCTTTGGACGAAATGATTCGGATGATATCTCCCTTGGGACTGACTCATAAACGAGCAAGAGGGATGGTGCGATTTTGTAGGGAATTTGTGGCATTAACCAAAGCCAAGTCGGAAGAAATGCCAGGACTTGGTCCATCAGTTCCATATACATTGACGAGAGATGAGATAACTTCCCTTTTCTTTTGCGGCGACTATGCTGCCGACGCGTACCAAATTTTCATTCAAAGAGATGTCCTATCTCCTGTGATATCCAACGATCATGCCCTTGTGGCTTTTGTGGACTGGAAGAGAAGTCAGCAGGTATGACGGGCAAATACTAAACAACAGTTGAGAGACAATTCTTCAAATTATTTATTTTTAGTGTGTTCTCTGGACAACTCTGTATGCCAGATTTATCAGAGCATCTCTATGTACGCTGTCGTTCCACGGAAGCACCGCTTCCATGGCTCGCTCGGCATGCACTCTTGCAAGCTCTTTGGTCCGTTCGATTCCTCGACTCTGGAGCACTAGCTCCCGAGCCTTTTCTAGATCTCCCTCTTCCTTGAACTTTCGATCCATCATTACCTCCAGCTCTGGAGATTCCTCTGCCGCAAACAGAACCGGAGCTGTCGACAAACCGGCCCGTAAATCGGCAAAGGCCGGTTTCCCCATCGATTTGACGTCGCCCTCAAAGTCCAACACATCGTCGACCAGTTGAAATGCCATACCAAAATGTTTCCCGTACTTATACGACGCCACCACCAATGGTGCCGGACAATCCGCTAGGAGTGCTGCCGACTTGCAACTGTTGGCCATGAGACTTCCCGTCTTGTAATAGTTCTTTTTCAAGTAATAGATCATTCGTTCGTTTTGGCTTCCTTCCGACGTGGTGGTACCACGCATTTGCATGACCTCACCGCGCACCAAATGTTCAATGATGGTCGACATGCATTCCACCACTTCGACGTGTCGAAGTCGAGCCAGTGAGATGGACGCCCTTGCCAAGAGATAGTCGCCCGCCAAAATGGCCATTTTGTTGCCAAAGACCATGTGGACCGACGAAACACCGCGGCGTGTCTCGGACCCATCAATGACATCGTCGTGAAATAGAGAGGCTGTGTGAATCATTTCGGAAATCTCTGCCAGCCGACGTTGCGCTTGTGGCAAATCCTGCCGTTGCCAGGATAGCGGATGCGTAAAGAGGGACGTTTCGAACCCAGTAAACAACGAAGGTGACGATGAAGACGGTGATGACGACGATGTAGTGGTGGAAAGATTCATATCCATTTCGGCATTGTTGTTGTTGGTATTGTTGGTAGTGCCCAAACCGGATACGGTATCGGACAATGCCCGAGACAAGAGCATGACCATTAACGGCCGAATCTTTTTTCCGCCATCCGCGGTTCCAAAAAAGTACGATGCCGCTTGGTTCAAGACGGGGTGGTCCGTCCCGAGCAAATCGGTTCTTATGGAGGTGGACAAGCTGTCCACGTCCAGTTGCGTCAACGCCATGGGATCCGCAGTTTCCCGCACATTGGGTGGCAGATTTGGCCAATATGTTGTCGTTTCATCTTTCAAGTAAAGATCATCTAAGGGATCATGATGCCAGGCAGATATTTCCTCATTGACGCTGCCCAGGATGTTGTCAGCCCGTGAGTTGATGTTGCTTGTGCTACTGTTGCGACCATGTTCACCATTCCGGATGTTCTCATTGTATTTGCCATTGACACCATTTGGATACGGCGCTGACCATATCTTGTGGTCATCTCGTGTCACCTTGTCCAGAATGGATGTCTTGACGGACTCTTGAAGAGAAGCGGGCAGCGGAAAGTTGGCAAACAGTGAGGATTTGTGTCTTTGGATGACGTGGTGGTGGCTGCCTTGTGTAGTAGTAGTTGATGTTATTGCAACTTCTCCCGCTGCCAACCTCCTTAGATTGAAAGGGATACGTCGTAATCGTTGACACTTGGTAGCCACGGAGAGTGTCGCCATGGTGATCAAGTGGTTTATCTTCTTTGGTTGGTCGTGAAAAACAGCAACGAAAAAAAATGGTATATGGGGGAGAACAAATGAACAGAACGGAGTAGGAAAGATAGCTGGAGATGTCGTGAAGTGCCGAACTTCCTGGTCTTATAATGTCTAGAGGGAAGGTTATTGATGATTTAGACAAGAATGTGTGGCAGCTGAGGAATGGATAGATACCGTAGATGCCTTCAGTTGATAAACGCACTCCAACAACCAGTTCCCAAACTCACAACATGCCGATGATAAATAGAGTGTTATTTTTTTTACTGTACGACATGTAGGATGCTGATGATGATGCAGTGGGAATTTCTTCATTCGTCGTCGTTGGGACCTTCGCGTTCGCCATGCTGTTTCGTCATCGCCTCTTCGTTGCTGGTGAGAAAAATGTAATCCCGAACTCTAGAGTAGTAACGATGTGGAAGAGCAAGTAAGGGACTCCGCATTCGTGAACCAAACATTGGTTTGTTCTCAGCCATGCACCGAAAACCAGAACGACAACAACAACATCATGATCTTTTTTCTTCCTCCATGATCTTTTTTCATCGTCCACAACAAAAACAACAAACCAATCATCATCTTCCAAAGCATAACACTGTATCTCTTTCATAGCTATACTTTTTACAAAAATGGCTAACACAGAGGGACTCCCAGATGAGTTCGTGGAATCACTAGCCCGTGCTGGAACAGGGGATGCGGTACTACGACGGACGTCACGACCACGTGTCTCAAGTGGAAACAATCCTGTTCGACAGAGTTGGCTCCAACAACGCATGGATTTACCAATGGGAGAAAGTCCTGCTGCTAAGGTGATCCGAGCCAGTCCTAGAAACAATAATACAAATCATGGGAACGATAAAAAGGATCCTGTGGATGGTATTTCGAAAGGACAGTCTACGCGAACAAACAAAACCAGTGCACATTCTCCTCCGTCTCCGCCGATCGACGACCCTGCTGTCATGGCTGCGGCGACGCCTTTGGTGGGTGACGTTGTGGAGCATCAGCCGCAGTCGTTTTCAAAACCAAATCAACAACTATTATCATCGGGAAAATCCAAAACGTCCCGTTTTCGACTGCAGAAACAGAATCATCCCCCCACAGGCTTTCCGTCTTTGAACATACCCTTGGGGACATTTGTTGCCACACCCAAAAAGGACAGACCACCCACAGATAACAATAGCAGCCAGGACGGTGAGGACGATGATGATGATGATCTACCAGCGCTGGATCCCGCACCAACTTGTCGAAGTTTCTCCCAGTCTCTTGGCGTAACAAAAGACACACTGCCCACACTAGCACCAACAAACATCAATTACGACAATGATTTGATACACGCCAGTCGGAAGGACGCCCAAGCTATGATCACCAACATGTCCACAGAGGAAATCCAGCAGGCCCAACAAGAATTGCAAGAGGCCATTCCCCCCGAACTGATAGCCTTTTTGAAATCAAGGGGGAACAAGAAGAAAGGTCAACACCAATCCACTCGTGCTGCTGTCATGGATCAGTCTCGCAACTTTCAGAGGAAGGAAGCGTCATCTACAGTAACTCGCATAAAGAAACTTCATGGGAGTCAGGAACAACTAAACGAACAAAAGGAGAAAGAACGAATCGCCAAACTCGTTGCATCTGTCAAGACCCACGAAGATTTGGATGCGGCATACTCTGCGGAGATGCAACAATCTCATCCATTAGATCCAAACGATGATGACCAACATCCACGTGACATGGTAAATGACTACAATGAGAACTTTCGAATTGCCTGTGATTTGCTTCGATCCACGTCTCCACGACAAACGATGTGGGCTGTTCGAATTGTGTGCATACAACTCGAATCCATGGTCAAAGAATCAACGGCCAAACCGATGACAACACCCACTTTACCGGCAATTCTCTCCGTATCCCTTCGATGTCTTTTGGACAAGACCGTGACATCGACGTATTTGTTGCACACGTATGCGCTCCAGTCACTGTATTGTTTGACATTGCTTTATGCACATCCAGCGCATGTAGTGTACGTATCCAGTGATATGCCAAAGACGGCGTCCAACCTGTACCAACAGAATTTTCTCGACGATGCCGTTCCCACGCCACCCCTAGATACAGCCTATCCACCCCTCTCGGTGCAACCGCTTTCTATCAACGAGGCAAATGGGCAAGAGGCAAACCAACAACCAGCAGCGTACGCTGCAGCCTCTTCCACAACATCGGCTCTTCAAGATGGAAAAGATTTTCAGCGTGATCCAATGTGGACATTGCTATCCAAAATGAAGATCATCCCGCGATTGGCGTATTTATTGGAACACCATCAATCATTGATGCCAGTGGAAGCATGGGTTGCTGTGTGTGGAATTCTTTGTATGGTAGGACAACGGTCTCCTGGAGCCGCCTCCGTAATTGTCCAGCACGAAACTTTGATGCCGTGTTTGGTCAAAAAGACCTTGGAACAAATACATGGTGACGTCAGGGTCGATGTTGGAGAAAGAATCCCCCATGCAGTGCTCGTCTTATGTTGCACCCTGGCTCGTCAATCCCGGGTTGCAGCCCAAGGACTACCGTTGGAAGAATTATTGCCTCCGATCTTGTCTTGGACAACCACTTCGACCGATATTTTTGCTACACAACAACTGGCACTGACTCTGTGGCGAATTGTCTTGAGATATGGTCTGGGGTTGGAGGCCTTGGCATCGATGCTGACATTGTCTGCTCGACATCTAGCACTTCCGTACTCAAACAGATTTTCCTTGTCAACGGAGTTTCTGTCATCATATGCCCAAATGTTGCAGTGCGTTAAAGTCTTCCGGGCCAAAAGCCTCAATGACACGCCAGAAGACAGTATCAGTCAATCCTCGATTGAAGTCCTTTTCTCGGCCTCGAAGTACATGTCGTCGTCAATCAAAATCATCATACCGCAATGCTCAACTCCGCCAGATTATCTAATGAATGACGAAGGAGCGAACTTGACACTCCGATTCCGGTACAACGCTGCAAGATTAATGTATCTGTCATGCTGGTTTCAACTTTTCAACCAAGAAGCGGGTGAATCTGACGGGATGATATCTATCGACGACTATTTGTCGGCAGAGGATACCGAGTCAATTTTGTTGGCTCTTGAAGGTTGGACGAATGAAAATGGAGATATGGATCGATCATGGAGATTAGTGATTCCTACGTCTTCTCTTTCATCCATTGCAGTGCAGCCGTCTTTGGAGCTAGAAGCGGCGGCAAGTGGTTTCATTAATGGCTTCATGGCATTGTGTGCTTCGCTCTCAAGTAATGGTGGTGGTTTAAGGCCCGAAACTCAACTTCGATTGAAAAGTCTACAGACATTGGTGATACAGAGAATTCTGCAATCTCTGAGAACTTATCTGCAAAGCACCGACTCTACGTTTAATCGTTCCGAGGAAGGCGAAACCTTGGTGAGGTCGGGTTGGATCAATCAGTGCCACTTTGCCATCGCCAAGTTCTTGTTTCATGCCATTTCCAAAGGTTTCACTCCTTCATCATCCGAGTTCACTCTCATTAGAACCATGTCATTTTCGCTGTTGGCTCGGCTTCACCAAGGTGACGAAGCAATCGCAGCTGTCCTATTCAGTAGTGATGCCTTGTTTCAGACCATTGGCAATCCTGCAGAAGGAGATAGTCCTCACCAAGAGTCTTCTCCGATATCCTCACTTTTTCTTGGGGAGCTCTGCGGGTCGGATCGCTCTCGCAAGCAACTTGATCACAGTTTCAAACTTGGTCACGGATTAGGATTGACACCAGCCGGCTGGGGACCGTTCGCTTTGGGTTCTTTGTTGAGCACATTAGATCAACCTCAAATTCCCACAGATTCACAAACTATCACAGAAAGTCCCCTCCTCCCATTGGGTGGAATTTGGCTTTGGAAGACCCTTTCTGGATCTGTTCGAATGCTCAACAGCGAAATAGCTGTAGGTACAAAAGAAGCGATTGATGTTATTGCTGCGGTCCTGCGACTGTTGTCAGAGCAAGAAGAAATGGAAGATCTGTTGGGAATCTACGGGTACTGTCATGAAAATTCAATAGGGAGCAAAATGTACTATTTAATGAATCTCTGCTTACAGTCGGATGATGCTCTGAGCGATGACAGAGTCATCACTAGCGCTGATGCACTCTTGGAGGGATACCTCAAATCCTTTGGCAACTCGGAAGACGACGCAATGTCCTTTTCTAAAGAATGTTTCCTACATTCAGAGCCAACCGGTAAGGCCAAAACTGTCCTACAGGATTATGAAAATGACGGCGAGGAGGTGAAAGGTGAAGGCATGTTGGAGAAATTTGTTGCAAGTGAGGGCACTTCGCTAACTGCACCACGATTTCCACCGGAGCAATTGCGAGCCTTGGAAGCGTTTATTGAAGACACTACCAATTCATTCAAGGAATACGGTGCGCAGTTTGACTTTTGCACAAAGTGTATCCGTAGTCTGCTGAATCCAGGCTTTCCATCTTCTACAAGATGTCGCTTGCTGCAAGAGCTGGATGGCATTCTACATGTGTTAACGCTTCCAAAAGAACAGGAAGACGACGACGAGATTTCATTGCCATTGGAACGGTGTATATCTGGAGGATTTTCTTTCATCGACGGCTCACCCCCCGACAACGCCGATATCATTAACAAGGTCTCCTCCATTTTAGCTCGGACACATTCCCGATCATTGGGAAAGTTTATGACAGCATACTGCATCGCGGTGCTCGCTCGAAATCTTGGGAACTCTTTACGGGACAGCACACTTCGACAACCTGCCAAATCCAGAATGGAGAAACTCGATGCAAAATCAGTCGAGACGATATGTCGAGCAACTGTCTTAACAAGAGATGAGGGCGGCTCCAAATCGTCCCTCATCGACGGCGTCTTGAAAGCAATAGCTCAGATTTTTTCCATCCGCGAGAACGATGGGACAGTCGTTAGTGCAGCTTTGGTGGAGCGGTGTATCAAGGAATGTCACCTTTGGGATTAGTGCATCATCTTAGACAATCTACAAAGATTCTGTTACTATAGCAGTACCACCTACGGTAATAGACGACGGTACCTGCACAGTCTACAGTAGACTACCTCTAGCTACGGTATTCTACTATTGTTACAGTATTGTGTTGTTTGACTCCTCTTGAGTACAATATTAATACTACGTCGTACGGAGTCTAGTTGCTAGATCTACCTCTTCTAGCTACGGTAGTACGTATCATAGTATTCTAGTAGTAGCATATTATTTTGGTTGAGGCAGAAGGTCCGTGACTGACCTCAGAGGCGTGACTTGAATCCTTACAGTTTTAACAGTGTATGATACGACTGAACAAGGCTTGGGCCGCACGGCACCTCGATGTTCCTATCGTACCGGAACTTTTACGACTTACGGAGTACGACTACCCTCTCTACTACCTAGCAATAGTGAGCAACAAAAGCTGCTGTCTTCACATGGCAATAGGCCCTGTCATTCGCATGGCTGTCCTTTCACGGCTGCTTCTCCGGAGAAGAACGCCTCATTAACGGACTCACAGCCAAAACGTTGGCTGTTGTGAAGAACAGCTTAGTACAACCATGACTATTCGCGATTCCAACGATTCTAACGATAGAACTGACTCAAACTTTCTTACACCAGTCCCTTCGGCTCCGACCGAAGAAGAGCTTAGAGCCGGATCGGCTGTAGCTGCGACTGACCCCGAAGTGATTATCTATGCAGAGCCTGTTTATCCTGGAACCTATAACGCAGACGATGTACCCTTCGTTCAGGCTACTTCTGTTGTGCCCGAACACTCTCCCTACGCCTACGCTTCCTCATCCGTCTACAATCCTCATGGATCAGGAGGAATTAACAGTGCTACGTCTGGCTCGATTGCCGTGGCCACGGGACCGGCACGACCATCCTCCTCCTTTGCTGTGGCAACTGGTCCTCCACGGCCACCATCATCTGCCGTAACTCCGGGTGTTTCGGTCGTCACAGGTCCTCTGGGAACAAATTCTAGGCAACCCGTCCATGCTACCACGCAGTACAATTCACGGTACCGCGATTCAAATGGTGCTCTAACGTGCTGCGCTGTTTCCATTTTAATCACTGTCTCTATCTGCGTATGCTGCTTTTTGCCATTCATTGTGTTTGCCATTGCTTGGGCAGCAGCAGCCGAAAACTGGGACGAGGCTTACTGAAATGGTAGTTTGGAAATCCAACAGTGAGCCCAATGGTGGGGGATGGCGTCGGTGCAGATTTCTCAAGGAAACAGTTGGAGTCAGTACAAGATGATGTCGCGGTTTTGAGCACATTCAGGATGCAACAAATCATTTTGTTCTTGCTTCTCTACTAGCGAGAGCCTGATCCAGTGGGGAGAAATGCGAGAACCACAGTTGAAAGAGTCCTTCAAAAAACACGGCGATGCGTTAAGTTGAGCATTTTCTACAATGATCATGATTTCTACAACCTGCATGTCGTTTCTTTTCTTTTTCAACTATTCTTTTTTCATCCCCGTTGAATCCCCCCATTCCTTTTCTTTTGCCCAATGCTATCGTACTCAATCAATACACTGCCATAATAGGAAATATTTTTATTGACTGGAAGTCTTTTGCGTTTACATTGGCAGTGGGACAAACGTTTGTCGTTTTTCGACAAACTAGCTACGGTAGTAGACATCGTCTTCTCGCCTCCTGATCCGAAACTGCAATGACGTGGTTTTGTCATCTACGGGTGCGATGGCCAGAATTTCCAAAGAAGTCGAATTTTTGAATAATTTAGAAGTGATCAATGATAAACAGAAATGGAAACTTTTCGACAAGGGCTATGTATACCGTCCCTTTCACCTTCCTTCTGCATCGATCAGACCAGCAATTAATCGTAACAAGACAGCAGCGTTGTGCGAGACGTGCCTCTTCTCTTCTTTCGGAAATTCAAATCGCATGGTCTTTGTTTCCTTCACGGCGCTGCAAACGTCAGCGTCGAAATACCAGTCTCTCCACCATTTTGTTTGTTTTGTTCCTAAAATTCCTTTTCACCGATCACAAGGATTACATCCGGTTCTTGGAGGTCTCCTAGCGCATGTGTCACGGATTTGTTCCAAACGATTTCGTTCACATATCGCAAGTCGCCAACGTTAGGTGCCTCTCCAGTACGAAAATCCGTCGAGGGTGCCGGATGATCTTATCAGAAAGGTTTCGATGTTGACAAAAAAAGCGGAAAAGATGTTCTATTTCTGGTTGTGAAGATAGAGAGGCCAAATTGCTGTCAACAATGACACGAATCACAGCCTCATTTATTTCACCGCATCAAGATCTCAATTATTACCCGGTTACCCGGGGAGCAGATTTACGACAAAGAGTATTTGAAATCTCGGCACGAACTTCCGCGAAGATACCGGACTCATCTGCATGAAATTCTGCAGCGAAGCCAAAACTCCCTTTCCTCCATCGGCATCTGTTGACACCCCATTACCGAAAAAATAATAAATTCTACGTAGTAGCAGCAACATCTAATGAGTTGTGGCGGTATCTTTCGTTTTGTATGAACGAAACAGTAATATCATTCACTCCACGAAGAGATGATGTTATTGATTTGGCTACTTTATTATGGACCCAGAGTCATCTCACAATTTGCATTCACTGTCAGTTGATCGTGGTCGTCATCGCTCTCCATAATATCAATCCTCAAATACCATGTCCTTGGAAACCGAAAATTCGCCTCTCGTGGGTGTCAAGAACACTCTTAGCAATCATCATGATGGTTTGGCAAAGTTGAATTCGGGTCTATTAACGACCTTGTTGGGTTCCGTTCAAGCAGGAATCCTCGTATTCTTTGTTTTCGGCACTACTTACAGCAACGACGACTATTCTCCATCGGAATATATGATCTTTCGTGATATCATGGTCATGCTTTTGCTGGGTTTCGGATATCTCATGACCTTTCTGAAACTGTACGGGCTCGGTGCCGTGGGTTTTACCATGATGATTTCCATCTTGGCCATTCAACTCAATATTGTGGTCGAACTCATTATGCGATTCGTCTTCGGAAAAGCTGGCGATGCCGATACAATCTTGCCTCTGCCGCTCAAGCTCCCGATGTTTATCGACGGTGAGTTTGCCGCTGCTACGGCTCTCATTTCCTACGGCGCTTTGATTGGTCGAGCTTCTCCCGTCCAACTTGTTCTAATGACAGCGTCGCAGAGTATATTTTATGCCTTGAACAAGGTGGTTGTTGTCCTGGGATTCTGCGCAGCCGAAGATGTCGGTGGGAGCATCACAATCCACATGTTTGGAGCCTTCTTTGGTTTGGCATGCTCCTATGCCCTCGGACCACCCAAGTCCACAACTAATGCTGATCCGAACCGTATTTCTGACATCCTCGCCATGATTGGATCGACATTGTTGTGGGTATACTGGCCGTCTTTTGTGGGTGCTACAGAGAGCGGTGTTCCTCTCAATGAGAATTTTTGCGTCGTTCACACAATTTTGGCCTTGATTGGCAGCACAGGTGCCACATTTTACATGAGCCAGCAGCTGGGTCACGGCAAGATGGATCCCGTGCATATTGCCAACTCCACCTTGGCGGGCGGTGTGGCGGTGGGATCGTCGGCACGATTGTCGATGACCCCTGCCGGAGCTCTTATTTTGGGCGTCATGGCTGGTATGATATCCGTGTACGGATACGCGTACAGCACACCTTATTTGGAGAGTAAGGGAATCTACGACACATGCGGAGTAGGAAATTTGCATGGATTGCCCAGTCTTTTGGGCGGCATTGGCAGTATCGTCTTTGTCTTGTTGGATTCGGATGCTGAATTTCTATCGTTTGGTCCACTGCAACAAAGTTTGCGGCAATTACTCGCTGTTGTCATGACAGTTGCTCTAGCGTCATCGTCGGGCTTTTTGACTGGCAAAGCAATGACGAAAGCAGCTCCTGCCATGGACGAGGAAGGATACGAGGACGCCGCCTGGTGGGAGGGAAAATATTTCAACTGCACAGGCGGATCAGAAACGGAACCTTAGATATTCAACTCACCGTTTATCTCGGTGTTACCTCACTCACAAAGTCACCTATGCGGTTTTTCTTACGGTGTTTTTTGCTCCATGCAACCTTTTGAACTTTTTACATCCTGCAATACAATAGTAAATCTAGCATCTTCATGAAGATCAGATCGGTCCATCACATTTGGTCTGATGGTCCGTCAGCATACAGACCATCGCAAGAGAAGCCGTAGATATTCAATATTAGCCGGGTCGAAAGCTGATTCCGTACTTGGTATGGATTGTTTTGCAACAGCACTTTTTGTCCTAGCTTTCACGGTACCGTGAATAGTACTATAGTACTGTAGTATGAGTAGAACTCGTAAATGTTGTCGTCTAATAATGGGTATTGTCCACTTTACGACGTATTACCAGAATCCAGAGTAGATTCGAGAAAGATCAAAATAACAGCATATTACTACGTATTATTTACTACGGTAGTATTATACACGTACCAGGTACGGTAGTCTTATTAGAGCTATCATACCTACCGGAAGAGCTACCGGTAGCCGGTAGGCCGGTAGCTACTTCATAGCTAGGTAGGTAGGTAGCTACCCTATCTACCGGTGGTATGTTACTACGTAGTGGTTTTTTCCCCCCTAAATTCCCTCTGTACTTCACTCGTTCACTGTCAGTGGCGCGCCACGCGCCAGTGACCGAGCTTCTTTTTTGGGACAGCAGACTCCAGACTCCAGACGCATTATTTAGAAACCCTTCAGCCAATCAGAAGGTCTCATTTTGAAGTTCAGGCGCGAGGGAGATGGCCTGGTACTGCAGTACTCTGTACTGTGAGTACCAGCAGGTACGTCTTTCTACGGGTACTACCGTAGTTGCAAGTGATGTCGTCACACCAACTTTCGAAACTCCGACTGTTAATAGTTAATAGTGATCGTTCGCTGTCTTCGCCATGAGCAAAAAGTCATAGTCGTTAACGAGAATAACGGTAGTTTCACCAGTATGGAGAAAATATATGTTATGGAGTTCTCGATTGCTCCTCGGTCGCACGTGTAGTTTGTTTTTTAACAAGATCCATTTTCTTGAACAGAAAATAATCCCTAAAAGATCCAAAATCTTCACCTTCTTGTGACTGTGAACGCTGGATGAAAAACACCGCTGTACGTTGTGTCAACTCCGTTAGTTCGAATTATTACTGGTGGATGTGAACCAATATTTCGCTTCTGAAGAATGATAAATTGCTGCCATTCCACTGATTACGAATCCACCACACAACTTTCTTGTCCATACACCAAATTGCAGCCACACATCGCTCCATCATTATGACTGCTCGTTTCTTTTTCGTTCTCTCGACACTTGCCGTCCTTGCTCAACCGGCCGTTGCCCAACCTGGTGCTGGCGGTACCGATCAACCTGGCTTTCCCGGTGTTGCGGAGTTGTTGGCCTTGTTGCCTGGAGACTGTCTGAGGGAAGTCCAATCAGACGTCATTCCTTGCTTCACCGCAAACCCAGAATGTTTGCAAAGCCTTCCTACCGCCGAGGATATCGGTTCTCTTCCAAATGGCGCCGACATCACGGCTTGCGAAGACGTCTCGGAACCTGTCTGCCCCATTCTGACCCGGTGTGAACCCTGCTTGGAAGAACTTGGAGATTTGCTCGCTTGTATACTTATTAATACCGAAGGCGTTTCCAAAGAAGTTGAAGACTTGATCGAGAGCTGTGCATTCGATTGCGAAGACGTGGACATCGAGATCGACACGAACACGACTGCTCCTGTCGCCTCCCCAGTCGCACCTTCCGATGCTCCTGTTGAGAGCCCAACCAGCGTTGCTGAAACGGCTTCGCCAGTCGCTGGGGGCGTTGACGTTGACGTTCCTCCCGTCGCTACTCCTGTTCCTTCCACAGCTGCCACTACCATGGCTTTGGGAATCGTCAGTGTCGTTGCCGTTCTATCCACATTCTTGTTGGTCTAACCTATCTTTGTTTGGAGCTTAATTTGGCAATCTTAAGAAAGCCAAAGAATCTGGGTCGAAATGGTAATCCTTTAATGTCAAGAGTCCTCATCTGTGCTCTGCTTGATTTGGTTCCATATCATCATGACACATGTTGGAGTGAATTGAAGAGAGACGGACCATTCTACTTTAGAGTACTACTGGAACATTTATTTACAGTTAAGCAACGCATGTCATAGTCGCCAGCAAGCTTTAGTGAAACAATGGCCTTTGTGTAGTCCTTCAGTGGTTAGCTACAATCTTTTATTAGTGTGATGGCAATTCCACGACATCTCATACAATGTGACATGGTCTTCACCTTCCAAAAAGAATCGATCGGCTCGAAGTTCTAACTACTATCATACTACTACGACGTATGAAGCTACTGCGAAGTGAATATTCATAGGGATTTTTTGTCAATGATACGACTATGTACCTACCCCTCGGTAGGTAGTAATGTAAACAGTCATTCGACGAACGAAGCCTTCTCTTCGATTTCGTTTTGAAAAGCCTACCATCTACCGGTATCATGCCAATACGTCGTACTATGAATAAATTAATGGCAACTGACCGTGACTGTGAATAAGATCAAAAAACATACTTACAGTTAGTAGTACATTCTAACACCATTCCTTTTGAAAGGCTCCTTTCCAAATACCTACATCATGCTCCTGCTAAGGCTGTTGATAGCGTTTCTTTGGGTAGTAGCATTTGGATGTGTCGATGCCGCTCTGACGGTAAGTGCCAAATAACGACCAACAGCTTGTGGAACATTTTTGGTCCTTAATTTGCCCCTGACAGTTTCCGTTCGGGAATTCCTTTTGTAGAAAGAAAAGATTCTAGAGAATAGAGAGAAGCGTGTGCGTCAGATACAGCAATCGCTACGAGTGGTACAAAAGCAGATTGATGGTCACACCAGTGGAACCAAGACGATCGACGACGGGAAGTTGCTATCGTTGAAGAGTCGAGTGGAAAAATATCAATCTGAAATTGCTGACTTTTCAAGAAAACTTTCTGACGAAGTGAGTGCATTCATGAATCAACTCATTTTTGTGGCGAAAGCGTGTGATGAAACTTTGCAGCTAACACGTTCATTTTTTCCTTGATTTGTGTCCTTCAGGAAATCGATGAGATCATCCAAGAATCGCAGTCGGAAGCGGGAGAACTCTAACTGTCCCGTCAGGCTGCATTTGATTTACTTCCAAGATGTCTCAAAAGAAAATCGGCACATGGAGTGGTATTGTTGAAGGTAGGGTGAAAAATGTCTCGCGACGAATGGTCTACTTGAACGAATATTGGACAGAAGTCTTGATTCATTTATCCCCCCCCGCCCCTCCTTGCGTCGTTGTTTGCACTGCACCAGTCTCTAAATACATGCATAATGCTTGGACAGTTGAAGCAACTCCACCATCTTGGTAGAATACTTGGCTTACTCGATCACCTCGAATTTGATGCGACTCTTCTGATAGTTTCTTTTTCTGCCGCTCGGCTTTCTTTCATTTCAACTTCATTGGTATTTTGTAATTTCATCATTGAAAAGGAGTTGCGAATCCATTTCAATGTTACTTTTTCCATTGAAGACTTGGGGCATCCCAGCAGCCAGGTACAAATCTACAGGATGGCGGTGGTCGGGAATCGACTGTGAGACGGTAGGCTATTGTTCGATACACTATTACGATGCTGTAATTTGACATTGTGTTATTTCTGTTACTCTTTCCAATATCTGTATTGCTGCAGTAGAAATTGGAACCTCGGTTTCGCTTCAAGAGAGAAACCGAATTATTTTCAAAAATACAATCATTTCGAGTAGTCTACGTAGCAGGTGCTGTTATCCGTTATTATACCATGGCTGCCTTTAATCTCTGGAATACTTCGTACTCCGAGTAGTACACATCATTCTGGGAGTACATTTATTTGGGGGGATGACACTCCCCCTTAAACATCATCAATAACTTCAACGCTCCACCGACTCGAAAATAAAACAGAAAATCCACGATCATCTTCCCCCTCATTCTCGAAGTCTGAAGACATGCCGGTAACTTCTGAGCAATTTCGTAGGAACTGTTATTGTCAACGGCAGAAGATCAATGTTGTGCAGTCGCTGTTTCTGCAGCGTAGCGCATCTGCTAAGAACGAGTGATGTAAATTGACGATTAATCCTTTGCTTGAGAAATGCATACCACTCTTTCATTTCATTGACTGTTTGTTGAAAATGTCTCACACTAGCAAGGATGGAACTTTGCCTAACGCAACAACGTCTGTTGGCTGCGGAAGCATGCTGAAGTCTGCCTTTATTGGAGGGACGAGTGCAGTTTTGTGGGTGGCCGCAGAAGTGGCGGCAAGCCGAAAGTCCGGATATCTCTCTACGGATGACACAGACGAAAAAACTCAATTGTCGACAGCTATTAGCGCCATTTTCAGAGCCGGTATCATCTTTCCACTGGCCAGTCTTTGTTTTCTCATTCGATCGGGGGCCTGTAGAGGGTTCTCTGTGACAGTATCTGCGACCAGCAACCAAGACATTTGGTGCATCTTCGTGCCATCCTTGTCTCTGCTACTGATCTTTTTCCTACGTCTTGTTGCGGCGCAACATCATTTTCAGACTTACCCTCCTGGTCTGGATTTCGGTCCCAAGTATGGTCTTGTGTACACAGACGACGGAGTGGCCATTGAGACTAATGTTGCCTTTGCTCCCGAATTCAACACATGGTCACATTGCCTCCAAGGTGTCTTCGCCGCCGTCTTGGCCTATGTTGGTGCAATTTCGTTGGAGAGTGGACGAAGATGGCACGGGGTAGTTTCTCTGGTTGCCTCAGGTATGACCGTTTATCCCATATACAACTTTACGAAGCGCGTCATCAAGAGTCATGAAACGTTCGCAACGTCCTCTTATTCCAACAATGGCACGGAATGGGCATTTGGCTTTTGGGGTGGTATGGCGTTGGGCCAATGCATGTACTTTATCTTCCTGACTCGGAAAGAGGCAGCAACCACAGCATTGAATTCGACTCTTCTGGAAGGTGATATTCCAAACGACACCGAAAAGTCCAAATGCGCCGTCGAGACGCTACGAATTGTCACGATTCTCCGATATGTTGTGGCAGGTGCCCTTTGGGTTGCAGTTTACGGTTCCGCTGTACTTTATGGATACACTTGGAATAATTGCCGAGAACCAGAAGATCCTGACGAAGAGGAATGTATCTTTGATCCTTCCGATGGAGCAAACATTGCAGCCATAATAGGACTCATTGCAGTTCCGGTTTTCGTCACCGCAACTACGTATTGCTGGCTGCGGCCGAAGTAGCAGGATTCAGAGTTGAAAAAGATCCTCGTCGAGTCAATTCTGTGAATTCTTCATTACACCACTATGTTCGACTCACTGTTGTGGCAGTAGCCGTTATAGGACACCAGCGTCTCTCTAGAGTCTCTAAAGAGTTTGTACTATATTGTGTGATAAGCAGAGCCCCAAATGAATTCGACCAATTTTTCAACCTCTACTAGCTAGCGAGACTACCAGTGTATCGTAGTCCAGTTCCGTGTTCATCATTCATTTCTCTCTCAATGATAGTCCCGCGTGGCCTGGGTTTTTGCCGAGGTGAAAATGAAGAATCTTCGTCGTATCTTTTACGAAGTATGTAAGTACCTGTACCTGTAGGTACATACGGTGCGTTACTGCGGAATTGAATTTCGAAGATGTTAGTCTACTAGCTGAAAATCATTTCCCTATCTATCGGTATCCTCGGGCAGTTCGTTTCAAACTTCCTCATCACAACCTCTGTCTATGCTGTTCACGGATAAGCGAACTAAGTAGTTCTACAGCACGTTCAAGTCCGAAGTTCATATGACTAGAGGCGGACAGGAAAACAGCCAGGAAACCAGACATGACGCTGTTTGGTGAAACGAACAATCGAAAAGTGCAAACCTACAATACATACGACACTTGGCACGTAGACGAATTGTACGAAAAGACAAGGGCCGTGGGGGAGAGATCTCCTGCAATGAGTGGTCGAAGACGAAACTCCAAGTTTTTCCAGCACATATCCCCGCGGTGGATTCCGGGACAACTTGAAGACGAGGATGACGAACCACTCAGAGTTCACAAACGCAGAAGCAAAGCAATGGACAACAACGGAGACAACGACGACGATCCCCTCTTGAAATCCGAAAGTGGCAATAATTTTTTTTCTACCGAACGCCATCGAGGATTCCGACGGCGCTTTTTTTTGTTCTTGACCGAACCCGACACGTCGTTTGGCTCGGCTGGCTTTTCTTTGTCTTAATTTTTGCTATTTCTATTTCCAATGTTATTATGATCATCCAAACGATGAGTTACTTTCAATACACTCCATCGGATTGCCATATTTGTGGAGGGGATATCACCTACTTGTTTGATGACGATATAGGAAACATTCCGGCAAAATCGCCGCTGCCGTGTCAATGTCCACCGGAGCCCTACCCTTACTTGGAGCAAGCTGTCGACTACTTGCTGTACTTTTTTGCTGTTGAATGGACTTTGCGTGTTTTATCTTTTCAGGATGCCTATCCAAGTCCGACTTTGTGGGGACAGGTCGGACAGTGGTTGAGCTTTTTAACGTCGTCCTCCACATTGATCGACGGCCTGGCCATTTGGCCATACTTTTTCGAATCATTACCCAAGGGACTGGTCAGTTTGCGTCTGTTGAGATTGTTTCGAGTCTTTCAATTGGTTCGATTGGGACAGTACAACAGCATGTTTCTATCATTGACCAATGTTGCTGAGAAAGGCTTGAAATATTTGAGGCTTTTGATGTTGGTACTATTGTTTGGCGCTGCCTTTTTTGGGAGCATGTTGTTTTGGTTGGAACAAGGGACTTGGAAGTACTGGGAACCAACCGGCGACTTTCAATACATTCGCATGAGTGTCGACGGTGTCAATGAAGAAATATCGCCCTTTCGATCCATACCAGTTGCCTTTTGGTGGTTTCTTGTAACGGCGACAACAGTAGGATATGGAGGTAGGTCTAGGAGCTTCGAATGGGTCTCGCTGGAATTATGGGATACTAATTACGTTTCGTTGTTGCAGACTACTATCCTACTACAACCGCGGGGCAGTGGGTGGCGGTCTTTGCCATGCTTTCGGGGGTTCTGGTAGTTGCGTTTCCAGTCAGTGTGTTTTCTGATCTGTGGTCCGAAGAGCTGAAAGAGGTCAAGGGGTTCAACGACCTTTTTGAGAATAATGCAGACGATGAAAATGACGAAGCAGCTAACCAACAAGCCGCTGGTCTAAACGTTTCCAGTTCGCCGCGGACACGGCCCTCATCAAATAGTAATACGGACGACGTCGAGTTCTTGTCCCACAATCCTGCATATGTTGTGATGGAGAAAGCAGACTTGAACGAAATAGTCGCATCTCTTCGTACGATCCGCCAAGAGCAGCAGCACATTAAGCGTCTATTGAAGAAATACTATGTGGTGAAGGAGGATTAGATTCGACCAAGTTATCGGTGCAGTGTGCCTATTCCAAACTTCTTAAAGCTGTAAATACATCGTAGGTAAACTGGAAAGTAATGATCGAATTTGGTCTCTAGCATTTTAGCGTACGGTACATACGACTACCGGTAGGTACCGTAGTATACCGGTACAGGTATGCGTATACGGTAAGAAGGTACCGTAACTACCGGTACCTTACAGTTAATTCAAGAGATCATAATGATGTACGTATGCATACGTCTTAGACTACGTAGTACGGACGAATGTATGTTCACAGTCAATGTTACGGTGCTACGGTAGAGAGGTACGATTAATACGTAGTGAGTACTACCGATAGACTGTACAACTACTCCCGACTCCCGACTCCCGAGTAGTAGTATGCAGGAAGTCACATGACTTGTTGGGCCTCTTTTGGTCATGTTCCCAAAGGTTCAAAGCTGATGAAAACCAATTCTCTTTGACTGCAAGCACGACACAAATAAATGGTCGATCAACCTTGAGCTGGACTGATGGCTCTGGAACACAAAAAGCACATCTCTACTAGAGCACTTTTTCCCCAAGACCTAAAAGTAGACAATAAAAATTTGACAAGATGAAGCGATATTCAACACCCCAGCTACTTTTGGTTGTTTCCTTGCTTGCGTCTATCGCATCGGTTTCGGCAGACACCCGGAAGCATCGACGCGACGAAGTCACCGGACACGTTCCTTCCACCCATGAAGAAATTCTCGCCCACCGGGAACGCAAAAAGATCCACTTTGGAGGAAAGCTAGAAGAATTGAAGAAGCAGATTGAAGATCATATGAGTGGCAAAAGTCTTCTGACCAAAGATGAATATGAACGAGCACAACGAAAAATCAGGGCATTTGAGAACAAGTTGGAAGAGTTAAACCGGGAATTCGACGAGCGACACTCCAGGAGGTTGATCGCTAGGGAGGAGCTGTTGAACGAGATGACCAGAGCTCGGTTTGCAAGTAGAGATGAGTTGTAGTGCGAAAAAATGGTATTCCACTCTATTGAATTTAATAAAGAAAAATTTCATTTTTACTTCTTGACGACTGTGACGGTACTCCGTCTTCGTGGCATCCGCAGCCTTCGTTCCTCCGCTGTCTCCATTTTACTTTGTAACATGTCAAAAACGGTAAAACTAGTATACATTGAGTGAGGATGCGGTGACGGCATAATGAGTAGATAGTGAGCAGTTGTGGAGGATGTGGTGATCTACAACAAGAAGGAAAAAATAGAGACTTCAACCAAGAAAAGAGAAAGCCTTACCTGATTGAGAAGGCTAATGGCCCTTTGAACCAATTCATGGAAACGCCCTTGAAGAAGCCGCGTATGCCCTGCTCTAGATACAACTCTTTCACTATGGCACCCATCGTAGGAGGGTGATCAGGATGCAACGCTCGAATAGCTGTCTCGGCCGTAGGATTTCTTCCATGCGGTTGCCCAATTATATCTATCGCAGCATCCTTCCCACTGGTCGCCACAATTCCAATCGTTTGCATTCGTCGCCTCGTCACCTCTAAAGGATACGTCAATGTTTGTGCTAAGAGTCCAGAAAGCGCTCCACATTGCATCCGCTCAATTGTTGTCACTTCTCGCCCAGTCATTGATTGAATCTGCAGGATTAAATGTTTGTAACAGGAAAAAACAATTTGTTAGGAATTGGTGCGAGTAATGGTGCCTCGTTCAACCACAGCATCGCCCCACCCAAACTTGCCTTTCGTTTGGTTTGTTCGTTGAAAGCAAAGGCCAAGCCAGAATATGGCAAAATTCCCATCAAGGTCGGCGTGATTCCCCGAAAGAGTCCCAAAACTCCTCGATTTTTGTAGTTGCCGTATAAAGCCCCGGCAAAACCAATATTGTCGGGTCCCTTTTTGGTTTTCAGAACCGCCAATTGCGCTCGAGTCAAGTCCAACGGATATGTGGCAATCACAGACACGGCTCCGGCCGTCATACCGGCAAACAGACTTTCAATGGGCGACAATCCCCATTTTGGTTTGGGAGTCTGCGGATTGATGGCCTTTTCTTTGAGGAATTGTGATTCTTGTTCCCGCAACAAAAATGTTTTGCACCGATCAAATACCATGAACTGAATTCCTGAATAGGGAAAGACTCTAATCAAGGTAGCAGTATTGCCCTTCCACAAGGCCTTGACACCTTCTGTTTCTACGATTTTCTTGGCAATGGACGGTAAATGGGTTATGTGAAATTGCGCTGAGGAAACTTGGTACAGAATTTTGATGCGATCAAAGGGTGCCACCACGGACTTGGCAATCATTCCAGCTAGTCCACCGGCAATGATATTTCTAATTTCCTTGGGCCACTGCAGAATGCGTTGATGGATTTCCTGAAGCTGATCCGTTTTCGTGGCGGAGGGAAATGGTGCGGGGCACCTTTCAGTGTCGGTGCTGGTAATGTCGTGTTTGACTTCAGTTCTCGTTGCTGCCGGGAGTGACGACGGCATACTACTTCCATTACCGTCCACTTCAATGTTGTTGGAAGGGATGCTTGTCGTAATGCCTGTCGTGGACATGGATTTCAATCCAACCGCAGTAGCATCGGCGTACATCGACGACTCCTCTTCGTCAATGGCTGTAACTTCGAACGACATATCGTTGGGATCGGCTTGTTCCATTATTGTGCCGCAGTAGTTTTGGCCGAAGGGACGGTCTTGCGCTTTCAACTTCGCACCGAATTGGGTTGTCGGAGAGAATTTTTTCCCGTCGAAACTTGTCAGTGTGTGAGGCGAACGGGAGCTTCACCACATACAGACGACAGAGAGAGAACGAGAAGGAGCAGTTGGACGAATATTATTTTGATGCTTGCTGGGAGAAGTTGGTCCCCCTGCCAACGCAACCAAAGCGTTGAAATTTCTATCTTCCCCCTGTAGGTTCCCCCAAATTCCTTTTGAAACAACGTAAACTCTAACTGACGTAACAACAGCACGTAAAATGTTTCCATACGTGCAGAAATCCACGTTCCGAACCAAACCTTTTCCAAAAAAAAAACCGACACACCACTGCTCGGTTTGCAAATGACGAAGAGCAAACGATCACCCTTCCGTTTGCTTTCATAATTTACAGAATGTCGACTTTTTTGAAAACCATTACAGTCCCTCGATAACAAGCTTACCACAAGAATTTATAACACGACTTCATCATGTTCGATGACATTCCGGAGGAACATCGCGTTTCTCGAGTAAGAGAAGCGTCAAATATATTTGAACGCACCATGGTTCTGATGAAAGAAGTGTTCGGTACGCCAGACCATGCGAGACTTTCTTTTGCTGTGGATATGGACTTTCAATTAGTGGTATCACTGGAAAAGAGGCTCGATCGATCGTTGGGAATCACGATTTATGACGACCGTCCCACGTGGCTCAGCTACACTCGAAAATGTGTTGCTCTTTACTTTGATGCATGGGACCCTTCTAATAATGAAACAGACAAACGACTCTGTCGATGCCAGATCACTGGCGAGAGGGGAGACCAATCAGAGATTGTCTGCTTCAATCTATTTGATGAAGTCGACTCACTACTGCCTGAAGCAGAAATCAATGAACGAATGAATGTCCCTGAATGCAAATCTCCCAGAAATTACTTTCTTCTCTCGAAAGGAATCTTGCAAGCGTATCTAGACTTGCGTGTCTGTTTCTTATTCAACGAAGCAACAAACCTATTTTATCTGCGACTATTGGATCCGAGGTTGCAGTCGGAACCTATTTTCGAGGGGTCCGATCGAATGATTGGAGAATATGACCGAAGCGTGCTTTGTATTCCTCGGTACTCGGAACATCCATACAGAACAGCAACGGAGATTCTAGCATCCGCAGCATATGAAAACGCAATGAATCTGGAATGGCTGAACTCACGGCATTCGGCATCTCTGGCATCAAGAATGAAAAAGCTAATTCCTCGCACAGTCCGAAGATCAATGAGGCGCATCTGGAGATGTTTTGGTGGATCACACCAGGGACAGGGAACAACTAGCGATGATGCCTCTACGGGATATGCCAGTGTCGAAGAAACAATTAATTTGAGTGATGAATCAACTACCGGCTCGCAACTTTCAGATTCGGAGATCATCGATTCTTCATTTTTTGAAGACGGCATCGATAAAGACAATTTCGATCGCATCTCCTACGAGGACGAACCTTCATTCGTAAGAGAAGAATCGAGAACCGATTCGTTTCTCTCAATACCCAGCTTTGCTTCTTCTCATACAGAAGACGATGTAAATTTCGAGCATTTGCTTCAAGGAGCTCTACGCCCAGAAGATCCTTCGACCTCCACGCTCCTTCAAAGCAAACACGAATATGCACGTTTAGACAAAACATCCAATTGTGACCTATGGGTGGAACTAGCTTATATCGAATATCAGCAAGCGCAAAAACTATCAATGGAAATCGCTTCCATCGATTCACAGACCTGCATTGCTTCCTCAACGACAACAACAGTGGCTGGGTCAGACCGGTTCGGCGCAGATCTGCTTTCAAGCCATGACTATAGCCTTGCGAAGCTTACTGAGAGGTGTGAACGACTTGAAAAGCTTTATCTTGAGTATGTGAGGCAACCCCTGCAAGATTAGGATGAAACCAACCCCAACCCTAACCCTAACCCTTTTATTTTGATTTCAGAGTTGTTGCAGAGGCTTGCAAGACTACGAAGAAAAAATCAATGAATCCGTAGAAAATAGCTATGTGGACCTCGAAGACCTCCTCGACATGGATGTGATAGACGAGTGCGGCAATTCATCATCTAAATGATTCTCTCGAGTCCATTTGACGCATTTAGAATGTTGTGAGAAGTTTACCCCCTAGGCTAGTCCCTCTAGGACCGGCTCCACCTCTCCCACATGGTGCGGTGGTCACTCTCCCGTTACTGTGTTGTCTAATAATGCATAACTCATAGCAGTTGAGTCGACGAAGGTTGTAACTTCATGACAATTTGAAATGTCCATACTGGTTCTATATAGGCAGAGAGAGATGAGGAAACTACCTAGTCCGAGCTTAGAAGGCGTGGGTTCAAAGTTCAAAGGGTGCTAATACCTGTCGTAGGTCCCTTTGTACTCCGTCTTACTCGGAGTAGTATGTAGAAGAGGTGAGTGAGGAACTGTATCTCCACTACTCTGGCCTAAGAGTCTAGTAGAGTCGTGCGTCGTAGCTATGGAATGCTCTTACTGTTAATATTTCAAGGTTTCGAACGTGGAATACAAAAAAAAACAATACGTAGTACGAAGTACGACGTAATAATATATATTATAATCCTATGACGTCAAAAAGTGACAGGTGGAACCTAACCCAAGAAGATACCGTCATCAGCATGTTGAAGGCAGAGAGACCATAATCATGACAGGCAGTGTGTTGAGTGTATGGATGATGTTCTCGAACCAAGCAGAAATGAGGCACATCAACGGCATTTCTATTTCCCATCGCTGAAACCAACAACGTAAATCATACGACCATGAAGCTTTCAGTTTCGAGTGCGGCGCTTCTGCTGCTCGGCGTTCAGGCTTCGTCTGGCTTCACGCTCCCTACCCGGACTACTGTTGAAAGGTCCCTCCAACAACATCCATTACGTTCACCCGCAATAGCCACAACGCAGTTGTTTATGTTTGGAGGCGCCGGAGCCGGATCACCAGCCGAAGATGACGAAGCTGGAGAAGAAGCGATGAAGAAGACGGCGGCCGCCATGGGAATGTCTGTCGGTGAATACAAACTGGCTATGCAAGCACGGCAAAAGTTAGTCAGCGCAATGGACGACAAGATTGTAACTGGCGGCAAGGCCGACACGGTCCTTGTGGAACGAGATGTGAACAACCCACCCAAAAAGTTTGAAATCAAAATCACGGAATCTGGCAAGGCGCTGGGCAAAGAGACCGTGGCCAAGGATTTGGTAGCAGCGTTGAAAACCGCCTCGGAAGCTGCGCGAAAGGGACGAGTTGAAGCGCAACAGGAAATGATGAAGTGGGTGCAAAGTCAATCTCCAAATTAGAGAAATAAAATAAATAACTTATTTGTGCTACTCTATGTCAATACTGTTCAAGAAGGAATCAAACAAACCAACAACTCTGCGGTTGAGTTAGCTGCATCTGGGGACTGAATAAATTCGAAAATGTTGCTTCCAGAATCTCCATCGAGATTCTACCATCAAGGCAGCATGAAAGAAGGCAATTGTGCTTATCCGAATAAGTAGGAAATGACAATATAACCAATGATCATCCCGTAAAAGCCAAGATTGGAAGATTTGTTTTCCGTCTTGAGTGATTGAACAGCTTGGGCGACGTTGGCGTTGGAATATTGCAATCGATCTTGTAACTCTCGAATCTTTCCCGTTGGTGTCGCCTTGGTAGCGACTGATGTGCCATCTTCGGAAGCTACCGGTAGATTGCTGGTTGTTGGAGCTCCAAGACGAGGTCCACCACCGCCACCACCATGGGCTTGAATGTTTTGTACCCCAATCTGAATGTCCCTCAGTACCAGCAGAATGTCCTTGTTCTGTTCTTGAAGTGCCAGCAAAAATTGACGCAGTTGCGCATCAACATCGACGTACAGGAAAGCCCCCAAAGAACGACAGCCATTCATGAACGCCGGGAATAAAGAGTGCATAATTTTCACCAGGTCACTTTCGGTCATGGTCGGGAAGAGCCACGACGGAATTGGATTGGTTTGTGAAGTCATGACCACGACTTCTACCACCAACATTACAATCAACCCCGTAAAAGTCCAATCTCGAGCATTACCGCTCTTTTTTCCCATGGTTAGCAGAAAGGCCATGACAGCCCATGAGACGTAAAAAATAGCTACTTCAATCAGAAATTGTGTCTCACTGTATCGCTTGTTCTGGGCAATACCTTCTTTTCCAAACTTATTGTAGACATCTCTCAGTTCCAAGTCCATGAGGACATCGTACGCTTGTTTGACTCGGTCAAATTGATCCGCGGCATCGGGAGAAGGATTTTTGTCGGGGTGCAATTGTAGTCCAAGTTTCTTGTAAGCACGTTTTATGTCCAAAGGACTAGACTCGCGGGTGACATCCAGCAACTGATAGTAATTTGGACCTCTCTGCTGGATTTCCAGACCTGTCAGAAGAAACGAGGAACAGAGGATGGATGTGAGTTGAAATTTCACGTGGCTTCTTCAAATTGTCGATGCCTTGGATTGCCAGAGGTGTCGAAAATCCTCATTGAAGTGTGGAATAATGTAATGGAGAAAGTGTCTGACATCGAAGCCATTTGATTCGCCTTTTCATTTAATTTCCGACCATGCTCTAAAACACAAATCTCGTCACCGATCATCGACAGCGTTGTCATCGTCATCATCATTACTCCGACGAGAAATAGACTACACTCACCCGTCTTGATGGCCGCCAACGCGGCAAGAAAGGCAATCGCATACATGATGCTCTTTTTCCGTTCAAATCGTCCGGGTCGAAGAATCCATGCTGTTATGGGGTGGACGATAAAGACGTAAAAGAAAAATCCACCCAAACCCGAAAAGTCGTCGGCCGAAGCATCTTGTTCGTTGCTACTCATGGTGCTTGCAGATTGCTGTCGTTATTTCTAAACAGGGACTTGGTTGTTTCTCGGTATAAAACGCAACGAGGTGGTGAGAAAATGACAGAAAGTTTTTACTTTGCGACAACTCAACCGTCGGTTGGAACACTGTTGTTCGATTATCTGTGACCTGATGCGGGAGCCGTACTTCTTTTGGTGTGAGGTGTTGGAGATGTTGTACAGATCAGATATCTCCATTCACGCTCTCAACTACCGTACAACAGTGCATGAAGTACTTCAATTTCTCTTGGAACGACATGACGATGATTGGGTCCCCGTCAGTCGAAAGTTCCACGCGTTACTTATTCGAAGCTTCTACTACGTACATGCTCATGATTCATACTAGTCTTACGTTAGTAGGTGCGAAGAATACGGCCAAGCATATCAAACTCTCCTCAAGGACTGCTATCAATTACTACTGTAGTCGTACTATCGTAAGAAAAACTATTCTTCCCTCGTCGAGGCAATTTACGCCTAGCTTTTAGTTAGGTACTGACGCTACTTTATTTCGAAATGAAAATGCTCGTTTCCAAAAGCTTGCGATTCGAACAATCCATTGCTCAGTACTGTAGGCCAGCTGCAAAATGGAGATAAATACAACAAACAAGGATCGGCGGTACAACGGACGATTAAATAGGGAGAGACCCAAACTCAATCCGTCTAAGGATGCCACTTCGTCATTTGTTAGTTGAAACGATTGGCTGTTCGTTGCATCTAGCACTTGTTCGACACTCCGACAACCAATCAAGGGAATGGCGCCGTGGCCACGGACCCAATTGATGGCCACTTGTGCCATGGAGCAGTGGTATTTCTCACACAGCGACTGAATCTGTGATCGCAACGGCATCAACTCGTCGTACTTTACACCTGTCATTTTGACAGCACGGATGCTTTGGAATTTCTCGGGCGTCAACGAGTCAGTTAACAATCCCTGTCCAATGGGCGAGTAGGCCGCAATAGTAATACCCAATTCCTGACAGGTCCGCACCGTCTCTTGATGCTGCTGACTCTGCCACACCAACAAGTTCAACATGATTTGATTGCATGCTATGTGAAGGCCGTTGCGTTGAGCCACGGCCTCGGCTCGTCGCACCAACGAAGCATCGCAATTCGATATTCCAATCGCTTGGACGAGTCCGTCGTGGACAGCGTCACAGGCCCACTGCACAAAACATTCAATTGGCAAGGGATGAATGGGAGTATGAATGAAATACAGGTCAATCTTATCGACTCCCAGGCGTTGCATCGAGCCTCGCACGGCACCATAAAAACTCCATTTCGTCCAACGCCACAAGGTTGGCAAATACTTGGTTGCTACAATGACATCTTTTTCATCAGCTTGGCCATCTAGACACTTATCTTGATACCATTCTCGAACTTGTCGGATACGGACTTCGCTGGTGCCGCCTCCATATCCTTCGGCCGTATCGAAAAAGAGGACGCCGTTCTGTCGACACGTCTTCCAAATGTCCCGAACCGTGTCATCGGACAAATTTCCTTTGGGGTTCACAACAGAATTGTCAATATGAGTCGTCCCCCATTGCATCAAACCTGCCCCTAGGTTGATTCCTCTCAAATTGATTGAAGAAGATGAACTTGAAGACATTGTCAGGGGTGTGGTCATGGTAAATAAAACAATAAGAAGACACGAAACCAGTGAAGATGAAGTTTCGCACGAATTTTGTGGCGCATGGCAAATTCGAAAATGGAAAAGAACGGCTCTCAAATCATGTTCGTGGCTCATTTCAAACTAAAAAAAACGAAAAGGAAAAAAGAGGAAAGAAAGGGGGAGGGAGAAAGGGAGAAGAAAAAGAAGAAAAAAAGAAAAGGCAAAAGAAGAGAAAAGAAACCAAATCTTCTAGGAGAGGACCACAACAACTGCTTCCATCATGTTTGGACGTTATTCTTATTTTAGTAGACAGAATATTGCACTAGCAAGCGGGATAGGTCTTTATATCATACAAATATAACAAAACAATACAACTGAGATTATTTTGGTATGCAATTACTTTCTCGGACATTTTCCTCCTAGCCATCTTCCCGGACAATCTTTGGCTGAGTTGTGAACCTCTGGATCAGTAGAGTCTCTACAAAACCCACAAACAGGAGCTTTTTTGGGCCCCTTGCCCTTTCCTCTTGTTGGTTTCTTCTCTCTGTGGAGACCGGGAATAAATCCTGTCATTGCTGCCATTGTCTCCCCAGCAACTTCAATCGGCAATGCATCTGCAGGTCTCTTCCCATTGACTGGGAGTGGAATGGGCATAGCCACCGGAAAGTATGGTGCTTGCAAGTGACGTCGCATGTACGATGCAAACATTGCCATTTGATGTTTAAGCATTATTGCTTGAAGATTGAAGTGGACCCTATTGACGTTTCCAACAACATTGCCTTGTTGTGCTGGCGGTGTAATGTCATCATGCTGTAGCTCTCTGCCCAATCCAATACCAGGTTCCTCGTCAACAAGCTCAACTTCCTCATCTGTTTCTGCAAATGCACCTTCAACAGTGTTGGAGCCATCCTTGAATTCCATTGGCACCTTTTTTGCCAAATAAGAGTTCATGAGCTCAATTTCACTTTTAGCTCGCTCCATTGCATCCTGGATCCTTCTGTTTCTCTCCCAGTGTCGATGATTTTGTTTTGATTGTACTGGAAGTTTTGGAAATATACCTTGCCCATTGACATGCGCGATCCACAAGTGTGACATCCTGTTTTCATCAAATTTTTGCTTGTCATCGAGCATTAGCTGGCTGAAGAGCCGGTACTCAACACGTCTCATGACTGGCAAAAATGGCAAGGGAACCCCCCACGAGTTGCAGATCAACTTGACATCCCTGCTAAGTTTCGGATTGTAATCACCAGCTTCTTGGAGCTGCTGAACCCTATTCAGAAGTTTATCATGTAGGTCACTGGTATGCAATGGAACTGTAACGAAGCTCTCATCAGTTTCCAAATAATCACTTACACACGTCCATCCCGGGTAAAGCAATTTCCCAGTGTTCTGTTCCACCAGCTTCTGGAGTACGTCAATCTTCCAAGTGTCATAATGTCCAACCTTGGGAAAATCTCGGTATACCCGCTGAGCCATGTCAAGGTTATGTCGGTGCCTGCGCTCAGCCACTTATTTGGGCACCTCCCATTTCAATACCAGCCTTGTGCCTGAAAGTTGTATTGTACTGTCGGTGTACAAGGTTGGTACCCCGACAGCACCTAAGAAATGGTATCCCATGAGAGGGATCCCACTCCAGAAAGGCTCCACGAGTACATACCCGTCATTAACTGACTTTTTAAAAAGTTACCTATGATCTTCGATGCGGCAGACATCCGTCTCTACTTGAGCAAACAAAACCGAATAACGACTACGACAGACCTTTTAAAGCCACAATTAAAGGCTTCTTGGTTCGTCAGTTCCTATTTCATCGATACAGACCTTCTAAACGGCAATTAGGGTTTCCTGATTCGCCAGACGGCCGTCATTAACTGACTTTTTAAAAAGTCACATAACATCTTAGATTCGGCAGACATCCATCTCTACTTGAGCAAACAAAACCAAATAACGACTGCGACAGACCTTTTAAAAACCTCAATTAAAGCCTCCGCTTTAAAAGGTCTCACGACAATGATTTGAGAGCCAAAAGAACCCTGATCTGACAAGGAGAACTATGATACCGGTAGACTAACTGTAATAATAACAGTAAATAAATATCCCCAAGATGAGAACCATTACGATGTACTACGTAGTACTACGTACTACTTCACTGCCATTTACCGTACTGTAACTACCCCCGTAGGACGTACCAGTGTGTAGGAAATTTGCATGGATTGCCCAGTCTTTTGGGCGGCATTGGCAGTATCGTCTTTGTCTTGTTGGACTCGGATGCTGAATTTCTATCGTTTGGTCCACTGCAACAAAGTTTGCGGCAATTACTCGCTGTTGTCATGACAGTTGCTCTAGCGTCATCGTCGGGCTTTTTGACTGGTAAAGCAATGACGAAAGCACCAACTCCTGCCATGGACGAGGAAGGATACGAGGACGCCACCTGGTGGGAGGGAGAATATTTCAACTGCACAGGCGGATCAGAAACGTAACCGTAGATATTCAACTCACTGTTTGTCTCGGTGTTACCTCACTCACAAGTCACATATGCGGTTTTCCTTACGATGAATTTTGCTCCATGCAACCTTTTGAACTTTTTACATCCTGCAATACAATAGTAAATCTAGCATCTTCATGAAGATCAGATCGGTTCATCACATTTGGTCTGATGGTCCGTCAGCATACAGACTATTGCAAGAAAAGCCGTAGATATTCAATATGAGCCGGTCGAAAGCTGATTCCGTACTTGGTACGGATTGTTTTGCAACAGCACTTTTTGTCCTAGCTTTCACGGTACCGTGAATAGTACTGTAGTGCTGTAGTATGAGTAGAACTCGTAAATGTTGTCGTCTAATAATGGGTATTGTCCACTTTACGACGTATTACCAGAATCCAGATGAGATTCGAGAAAGATCGATATGAGAGCATTAGCAGTACCGTACCATACTTGAATGGTGACAGACTGTGACATTTGGAACGCGAACCCTAACTCTAGCCTCTAGCTGGTATGATACGGAGTAGATGTAAACGATCCAATTACTAAAGGGGATATCACCCCCGATATTTGGCTCGAGGACAACTTTTCCGTTACACATTTTACGTGCTCTACGCGGCAATATTGTCTTGGACAACTCCCGTTCGATACGACGCAAACGCGATCACATATCAAGCGTGCCAGCCCGCCCGGTTCGGCACCCCTCCGCATGATGACAAAATCTGTAAAGCTTGGGGTTGAAACGATAGCAACAACACCAGCAACATCGGCAGTAGTATCAGCAACTACGGAAAAAATGGAAAGATAGTCAAACAATACTACCGGTAGTTAATCGATAACAATCACATCGCCGTCGTAGAAGAGGAAGATTACCAACTCATGCCGGTTTAGTTCTCGATCCTTGATGGTGGCAACGGATACGGTGAACGGCAATTCTCTGAACGACATCAACGGAAGAAAGCTATCAATGTTCAAAGCAGACTTCAAAGATTCGGTCATCTAATATCCACTAAATTATGAATGCTCTTGTGAACCACCATCCACGGCAATAGGATTTCGGTTTCTCTGTTGCTTAGACAGGATACCTCGAGCTTGGAGTACTAAAACAAGGAGGGAAGGTGTCCCTTTTGCGTCATTTATGTAGAAACCATTGTATTGCTGAAGAATACTGTCCTTGCTTTCTCCTTTTCCAATTCGGTCCAGTATTGACTGACAAATGCGTTGGACACGGGAAAAGAGGGTCTTTTGGGCGCCTGTATATCGTCTCCTCCACTGCGACTTGTATCGTCTATTCAATTCTGCAATACCACCTGCAACTGGGATGTTGTAGTAGTTACCGGTTCCGTTCCACTCATCAAACATTTCCATAACCGAGACATACTCACCACGGAGTGGATGGTTGTAGCCAGGATATGGTAATACAGATTGGGTAGTTTGGGGGGGATCAGGTGACGTTACATCACTTGGAGAATGCACTTCTGCGGGGCCGCCATTGTGTACAGGTAACTGTTGTAACCTAACATTGGCGTAGCCTGCAGCAGCATTCCACATCCCCACGAAAATATTTTGGTAGAGATGATTACTGGAGAGAAAAAGTTGACGGAGATCATCCATGCGTTCATCAATACGTTGTATTGCGTACTGCTGATTTTGGTGCAATTGTTGCTGTACTTGTTGAAGGGTGTCAAACCGTGCATTCAGTCCAGGAAGTACAGTTTCCAGAGAGGCATTGTATGGACTTGTTGCGTGAGTCAATGAAGCACGCATAAGTTCAACATAGGACTGGAATTCATTGGACTGGAACACTTCCACGCTGGAAAAGAGAGGATGGTGGATGCGATTGGGGTGTTCAACAAAGATGACAGCGGCATCTTGAATAACAACCTCACTCAGGACCTTCATGAAATGTAGAAATCTGGTTGCTGTGACCTTATCGTCTTCTGGTGAAATCTCGGATAGTCCAGTAAAAGCCTGGAAAGTGTCACTCAAACAAGGGAATACTTTCTCCGTCAATGATGTAGGGGGTATAACTGCAACTCTGGGATTATAATGCAGTCCGTCAGCTTCACGAAATCCGGCCTTCTGTAGAAGAATCTTCATGGGAAGCTTATTCGAGTATGCTTTCTCGTTCTGTTTGGGATCCCAGTTGCCAAGTGTCCGTCTAAGGTTGTCATCGTCTTCCATGATTTCTGATTCCTTGTTACCAAGGACACGGCCAATGTGCACAAAGTGCCTAGTAGTAATACCTAGTGATTTACACACTTTCTTGATCGCTTTGGCGTAGGACTTGTCAGATATTCGTTGGTTATGATTCGATGGGGACCCTCGTCGGGAGTCACTGGCAATTAAGAGTTTCGTATCAAACCATGACTTGCTATCCAAAAAGTCAGGAGGATTATCCCACTCACCAGTATAGTGGAAACGGTACATGAGATAGAAACCAAGAGCACCAATGGAGCACAGGTTCACATTTTTGTGTCTGGCCACCCTTCCATACAGCTTGAGGTCTTTGTTGGTCTTTCCAGTGGCCATCTGTAGAATCATTACAGTTACAGGGTGAGGATCCCGGGTTCTCTGAACAGTGGCATGAAGCAGGTCCGACAGTTCTGCCATGTAGACCGATTCTCCACGTAGGATACCGCCTGTAGTGAAGAGGAATGTGAAACGATTTCGGAGGCTTGAAAGGATCGACCTACTGTCGGAAATGCACCCCATTTGAAAGAGAGCATTTTCGATTTGGTCAATGTGATCAAGTGCGCCATATGGCGACATTTCGTGGTCGACTTTTTCATCATAGTTTGCCCTCTTAACGCGCTGTTTCCGACCTTTTACGACCTTGATCAGCTTCTCACATTTGGCCAACCAAACATGATCCTGCCATGAACAGTTGTTTATGTTGTCATCACGTTGATCAGCATGAAACTTTTGAAGAGCTGCCTTGTAGCTCATTATCGACGCCAAACCAAGACAGACCTTGGGATCATCCACTCTCTGGTCCGGGGTCAGAGACGAATATTTGCTGTGGATGGCAATATAATCATCATGGTTGAAACGTGGAATTTTAGCACCTCGTGACGCAGGCGCTTTCTTCTCTCGGAAACACTGGTAGAACATGAATGGGTATATCTTTTCATGTGTGACAGTATACCTGCGTTCAGGACCTAGACCAGAAAACACGACGTCGCAATACGCCTTGAATTCCTCCACCCTTGGTTCGTATGATCTTGCGGTATTCGCTCTCATATTTTCATTGTAGAGCTGATTGACGATCTCTGCTTGTCGAAATCGGGCAACCTCTCCAAACGTCTGCAAAGTGCTTGGATCGATGATGCCTTGATTGTTAGATGAGTTGTTTGGAGACATGTTGGTGCTTGATGACATGTTGACAGGAAGGCAGGAGTTAAAAATGACATCGTCAATGGCTTGAAAGGAGTGTAAATGAATGATGAGAACGACGGTAGTTACTGACACTGCGTAACATTTGTGACTGTGAATGTGGTGACAGTTAACTGGCAAGTGTGAAAGTGTGAGAAAATCAGATAAAATATATATATATATATATAATATTGTTAAACTTCTTCACAGTGAGAGGTATGTAGCAGTTGTGATACTCGTACGAAACGACGTACGAAATGATGCATGTTGTAGCAAAGCGCATCGCACCTAAATGAACTGTTCGCTTTAAAATTGTCTGGATGATATCATTAAATGCTTTTATTAAGAGGCGCCAGCACATGGTAAAATAAATTTTGTTTATCGGTACCAATAAATGCATTTTACTTAATGGTCGATTCTCTGGGAGACCCTCCTGTTCCGATTTGTCTCGTTTTATTTGGTTGTCCCAGCCAAATTGGGTATGGGATAATACGTAGTTACCACTTTGACACTGTCAATCTGTGGAAGTTTTTGGACTCACTCAAAATACCAGAATTCCAGATGGACTCTGGTTTTGCAGTTGAGTTCTCTTGGAGACTTCTAATGGATGGATGTCATTTGAGGAGTGGATGCTACTACTACTACTACACAGCGAAAAATAATATACAACCACACCATGGCCAGTGCACTTGGATACTGGGGCTGAAAATCAATGCTGATTGTATTGAGCTCCCTCACAAAATCAAGGCAATGTTGTATGAAGAAGATGTCTAGAATCTAGAATGCTGAGGGACCAACGTCTATGACAATTCATTTCACTCCTACTATGATCCAGGACAAAACTGGCACAAAAACAGTTATCAACCCAAATAAATTGACACTCCAGCAGCTTTAAGCAGCAGAGAGCCGATGTTATTATCCCAATACGGTACGGGTTGTCAAGCACCTTAGCATTAGCGATGACTTATTTAAGTATGGATATCAAGAAGTGTTAAACTTTCTTTACGAATTTGCGTCTGCTAACAGTAATAAGTGTGTGAACTTGTACGATAGGCCCAAGATCTGGTTCGGTTTTGAAAGAAGGGGCAAACTTGCATCAATCCCTGAATGTATCACAGTGTGGTGTATATCATACGAGTTCCAAACATGCGCTTCGGTGAACGGCTCCGCGACCTTAAAAAATACTACATAAGGTTCGAAGGCATTAACTGTCACATTCAACATGATGTAAATGGCCTTCCCAGTACAACTTCACTGTATGTAAGTACTGTGAAATAAGTACATTTTAGTGATGTGACATCATGAATTCGTGCCGTCGGCTCTTTGAAGCTCTCTCTTTTCAGTCATCACTCTAGCTAGAAGAAAGAAACTTTACGTACATAGCTGGCTAATACAAATACGACAGTAAAGAGAACGCCAAATCCTCACAAATTCAACTCAACCACCAAACACTTGATATTATTGAATCGCAACCCCACCACCACTATGATACGATCCTCCTCTGCTTCCAGAGATTCTCCCGGCTCTTTTACACCCCTGACGCTACAGAGATCGAACTCATCCCCGTCTACATCATCGTGTCCAACGCAACCAGAAAATCCAACAGTAGCCGTGCGACGAAGGTTCTCTAGTGATCACCATTACACGTCTACAGTTGTTCCCAAACCTCACCGACGATGCTGCACCCTTCCAATGCTTGATTTGGTGAGAACCAAATCAGAATCCAGCAACGATGATTCTATTTCTTCTGCGGCTTCTTCGGAAATGAGCACCCGAAGTGTGAATCTCTTTGATTTGATAGATGAAGAATTTGTACTCAATCGCTGCGTGGCATCGGCACCGAAAAGTGAAGTACATCGCAGAAGACGAGTAAACATTCTGGATATGATTGACCGCATCGTGGAAGAAGACGAGGATGGCGAAGTCACGCATGGTAAACGCAGCAGCACCAGTTCTTCTTCATTCATGACGGAACGATCCTATCCTCGGGGAGTCTTTGTCGTACCACCCACGTCCAATCGGTATCTCAAAGCGGGAAATGTTGGCTTTGTAGCGGCCGAAGCCTTTGATTTGTGGACAGAATGATTTCAAGAAGATGAAGACCAACGACTTAACGAAGAAATGAGATTCGAAATCCTACATGCACCATGCAGCGATCATCGATTGATTCATGCCTAAATTTTAGTCAAAAAGGACTTAGTGATTATGTCTCGCCCAAATCGACCCACGTCTACTTGCCATCCCATAGAACACGAAATGCTAGTGTGAGTTGTGAAACTACTACTTTCACCATCAGATGCCGATCCATTTTCAATTACAGCGCATAGAATTCACAATCAGAGGTTTGGATGGAAAGAAATCAGTCCCGGAAGACCGGGATCAAGATTCATGGAAGGTGCGTGGAGGACACGCGAATTTCCTCGAATCGGAATAAAGGTAATTCCGGACTTCCGACCTTCTTCCGACAGTAAAAAATAAAAAAAAATACTACTACAGTACTTCGTACGAGCAACTACAGGTAGACTACCCGTAGTCTCTACCATCATCATCTGTTTTGGCTCATGAGTTGTTGTTGAGACACATAGCGAGCGGGAAGGGGGCAATGCACGATGTTCGGAGTCCGATTTAGCAAACCCAGTTGGTCAATATTTCGCTAGTAAGTAAACACAAATAGGCGCTCTACAGTACGACGTAGAACAGATCAGAAGTGGATCCGCTACCAGTCCCAATTCTATTCATTCATGAATTGTGCAAAAGCGACATCTATTGGTGTTAACAGACCTACTTGCCATCCGTATTGGGTCTTAAAAGAGGAAAGGCTATCACGTCACGAATGGACGGAGAGTTTGTCAAAAGCATGATCAAGCGGTCGATTCCTATACCAAGTCCTCCTGTCGGTGGCATGCCTTGCTCCAAGGCTAACAGGAAGTCTTCGTCCACATCACAAGCCTCTTCGTCTCCGGCAGCCTTCTTAGCCGCTTGAGCTTCAAATCGTTTTCTTTGATCCACCGGATCGGTCAATTCACTGAACGAATTGGCGTGTTCTCGTCCAACGGCGAAGAGTTCAAATCGCTCTACCAATGCAGGCTTACTTCGATGGGGTTTGGCCAAGGGACTCACTTCAACAGGGTAATCAATTACGAACGTGGGTTGAATCAATTTTGGTTCACATAGTTCCTCGAAACATGTATTGAGTACTTCTCCAACTGAGTTGAGTTTAGCAATTCCGTCCACTCCGGCGGCCATGGCGACCTCTTTTGCTTTGTTCAAAGACTCGGGATCGTCCGGATCGAGAGCGGCAAAGTCGAAGTCTGGGATTTCCTCCTTGACAATGTCGTGCATCGTGACACGACGCCAAGGTCGGTGTAAGCTAACGGTAAAGTCGCCGTACGGTAACTCCAAACCACCGCAAACTTCTTCAGCAATGGCTGTGGAGGAGGAAATCAGACGCAAAAATCGAAATGAGGTAATCGCGGCTTGTTAATCAAGAAGCAAATTGATGTACTCATTTGACTTACTGCATACAAGTTGTTCGGTCAAGTCCATCATATCTTCGTAGTCGGCGTATGCCTGATATAATTCAATAGAAGTGAATTCTGGGTTGTGTCGCGTGGAGATCCCTTCATTGCGAAAGATCCTTCCTAGTTCGTACACCTTTTCGAATCCTCCGATGATGAGACGCTTCAAATGCAGTTCTGTGGCAATTCGCAATGTCAAATCCATATCCATGGAATTGTGAAAGGTTTCGAATGGCTTGGCCTCTGCACCACCACTTTGTGTATGTAAGACGGGCGTTTCGATTTCCAGGAAACCCATGTCATCCAGGAGCCGTCGCATCATTGAAGTGATCTTGGCCCGTTTGCGAAACGTGTCGCGAACATCTGGATTGACAATCAGATCTACGTGACGTTGACGATACCGTTTCGTAATGTCTTGCAGTCCATGGTACTTGTCGGGTAGTGGCAACACCGCCTTTGTCAACATCTTCCATTCCTTGGCATAGACTGTCAATTCACCCTTGTCAGTTCGCCGCACTGTACCCCTTACTCCCACAATGTCACCCCCGTCGGTCCAGTCTTTCAGACCCTGTTCCAAAAAGAACGACAAGAGTAGGTTCTTCTTTTTTAGTTTCCATCAATGCAATATCAATGCCTCAAATTTGGTGAATCTTTTTGATTGTACGCACCTGGAATTCCTCTCCCAACCGCTTCTTGTCAAATTGCAATTGGATGGTTCCACTTTCGTCTTGCAAGGAGAAAAAAGCTAACTTTCCAAAGACCCGACGGGTCATGATACGACCAGCCACGGCCACATCGGACGTTTCGTCTTCTTCGCCTGGTTCTAATTTGTCCTTGTAGTCGAGCATCAGCTTCGCAGCGGATGTGGTCACATCAAAGGAATACTCGAACGGTTCTACTTTGGCGTCTCGCATGGCCTCCACTTTGGCCAGCCGAACGGTTTTGATTTCCGACTCGGTCAATTCTTTTTCTGGTTCCTTTTCGTTTTTCTGTTTCTGATGAGTCTGTTTCAGAGTGTCCTTTTTCTGTTTCGATGTTGGTGTTGTTGCTTTTGTTGTCTCCTCCGGAGGAAGTTGTGCCTTCAAGGCGAGGAGTTCTTCGACATGTGGTGCCAAACTGTCCTTGTCCACAACACCATCGGCTTTCAGTTGACGGATTTCGTCTCCCTTGTCCTTGATTTTTTGATTGAGCTCTTCCAGAGAGGATGACGAGGGCGTTGTTTCGTGAATTTCCGTACTGCTGTTGCTGCTGCTGCTGGCAAGGTATCGGAGACGGTTCGAAAAACCGTATGAACCTCTGGAAGATCGTACATGGGATGCTGTTCCTGTGACTGTTCCCGTCGTCTTTTGACTGACAATGCTTCGCAGTTGCGATTGTGGAACAAAGGCAGTTACAAAAAATCCTGGGCGACGGAACAATATCTTTGACGACGACAGGATCATCATCATCCAGAATACAATCGCCGAGGACTTTCTGGATATGCCAATCATTACAATTACGGTTCGTCCCACGTTCTGTGAATGGATCGTTTTTGTTGATTGAGAAAACCAGTAATGCAGTACAGGAGATAATGTTATTATGGAGTCTGATAGTCCTAGAAACTACAACTTCCTGGTTGCTGCTGCTACCAGTGTTGGGAAGAGACGAAGTGATGGGCTGTACCACACGAGGAAAAAAATTTTACTTTCAATTTTTTTAGAAAGAACACCTAAAGTCGGGGTGACGGTTGGATGGATGAGAGAACGTCAGTGTGGAAAAGCTTCTTTGATCTTCCACGTGGAAAGTGAATTGCTTTATACGTCTTGCCAGTATCTTCTAAACTGTTACGTACGACGTAAGTACCGTACTTTGAGAGAGTACGAAATAATTATTTGAATGATCAGAAATACCACTTCGCTTCACCACTTTTGTGTCAACCCAAAAGGACCCATCGTTGCAATGACGCCGGCTGCAGCAAAGGTATGATACCTACCGGTAGCTCCTCTCTACTAGTAGTAGCACATCATCATGACGACAGATTGGTATCATAGAAATATGGTAAAAATGATACAAACACACAACACACTTCTCTCACTACGACTGTTGTCGACTGTCGAATATATTTTTTGCTTGTTTGCACAACAATCGTCTCTATCCATTTTATTCGGATAGGTTCCTACATTTCATATACACAAGTTCCCAAAAAAACTGCTGACGATCAGTAAAAACACGTCAACCCCTCTTTACCTGTTTTTTTTCTTAAACCAACGACCATAATCCAACTATGGCCGAAGCGACGTTATTGCAAGTGTTTCGCTCTCAAGCTGATGCTACCGCCACCGACTCATCTACACCTTTCTCTGCCAACAATGCCTACCTCTGTCCCTCCATGGATTTGATTATGATCAAAGATTCGTATTCTCCCAAATCGACGACGGCCGTCAAGATCCTTAACACTATTGATCGACGGGAAGTGGCCACCTTACAGCTTCCAGCATCGCCTTCGGAAGGGGAATCGGTCCAAATTTTGTCGTTTGCTTGGAGTCCCAATGGACAGTCTGTGGCCGTAATAACAACATGTCGTCATTCTACAACACAACAACAACAACAGCAACAAGTCAACAAAATCAACAGTCCAAACAACACCACAAAACAACAACAATGTCAAGTGTCACTGTTTCACATTTTAGCGGCCCAAGCAGGAGGAGAGCCGCTTGAACCGTATCATTCCTTTACTATATCTGGAACCGTTCAAAATGCCACATGGTGTATGGTGGGAAAGGATCATCCCTCCCGATGGAGTTATAGTTGTGAAGAAGAGGAACAGGAGATAGCCTGGAGGTGAGTCATGTCATCATCATTAATTATCATGATGATCATCCAAGTTGGTAACAAACCTTGGCTTACTGAATGGAAGTCATCGAATCATTGCACTCTCAATAACATGATTTTTGCTCTTCGTACGTGCCTTCAGAACACAACTTCGCTATGTCGATCGATCCAACCTCTTTTTGCCCCAAAGAGGGATCCTAAACCCTGACGGAATGATGGATTCGTCCTTGGCCATGGCGGGAGATTCTTCCTTGATGCTGCTACCACCGGACGAAGACATTTCTACCCTTATACCAAAGGCACGCAATGCCTTGACGGCACTATGTTTGACCAAAGATATGGGGTATGACTTGTACATCCATGGGAGGTCCTGGTTGGGGTCTGTACGGGCACTACCTCCGTCGACCCGCAACGCGACGGTCACTGTTTCGAGTCACGACATGACATACTGGGTGTCGGCGTCAACACTGCCATCTTCCGATTGTCATCATCTATCCATTGCCCATTTACCGTGGATCAAAGACCAACAGTCCAAGTTGAAACAAGTCAGCGCCTCCATGGCGGCCATTCAAACCAGTCTGTATGTATTGGACCAGTCGGTGGTGGCTGATGACTGGAAGACCAGCTTGAAGCGATTGGATGTATTGTTGCAAATGATGGTGGAGGAGCTGAGAAAGTATGGCGTTGATGTCCATGGTGGCAAACAAACTTCCGACACACATGGCGACGATGATGCCTTGGAACTGGCCGAGATTATCAGAGTGTACATTACTACTGGTACTTCGGCGGATGGAAAATCCTACGACGAGTATTCCAATGTGGCCAATGCCATGGATACCTTCTTCACTAAGGGACAAATGCACGATCGACTATTGGAGCGGCTTGATGAATCGCTTCAAACAGCCTTGGCCAATGTCGAATCAAACGTTCAAAAGTTTTTGGTACGGCCAGCGCAAGCCCTGTGTGTTCAATTGGGAGAACTGATGAGATTGTCTCTTTGGGATCGACAAGTGGTGCACGAACTCCACAACGCCGGCGGCGAATTACTCGGCAGTGTAACTGAGCTGCAAAAGCGCGTCGTCTACAGTCGCACTGTCGTCAAACAGTTTTGCGAGTGGCTACGGAGTGCAAGAGCACTGGTCCAATCCAAGGGGACGACGGTAAACCCTGTCTTGAAGAAACGGCGTATCAAGCCTCAGGTGTTGAATGGGGTGGTAACTGCCTTGACCAATAGAGACGTCAATGCGAACCAGAAGACAAAGAAACGACAACGAGGAGGGCTCACAGAATGTTTGCTGAGTTTGGGAGTGACGGTACGTACAAACAGTGATAGGTTCTGTAAAGGTCATGACATTTTTTTCTGATACATCACTTTCTTTTGTTCTCAATGGCAGGAACTGATCATTGGGGATGGATCAACAAGTGAGAATACAGATCCATGCGCCAAATCTATCTTGATGACTTCTCCCACTCATGTGCAGCCATCGTTAGAAAAAGTAAAAGAAATGTTTGAATGGTTCCTCTCAAGACCCTTTCTTGATGTACCGGAGGAGATAACATCAAATGACAAGGAATTTGTCTCAACCGTCACTATTCCTGCGATTGGAAATTCTAGAATTTCGTTTCACACGAGGATTGGCAGCGACATGGATTCAAACGATTGCATCATAGATTGGTTGGAACAGCAACATGAAGTCGAAGATACATTTTTCTCACCCCAAATTGTTTCATGGCCCGATGGTCTCATCCGAGGCGACAAGCTTAATTGTCGGCAGTGGGTGGTAGCAGCAAGATGGAATGATACCACCATCCAATTGTACGGTATGCCACTGGGAATCGAAGAAGGTGACGGGTCCTTTGTTTTGACATCAACATTAGAAATACCAGAGGGCCATAAGATTCTTACCCTCGGTTTCTATGGTAACGATGGCAAGTCGTTTCTCTCATCGGGCAGCGATGGAGGAACTGGAAATGATGGACCGTATGACGTTGCATTTCTTTGTCAGAGTGGGGAATCGACCGGTCCAATTTTAATGTTTGTTCCGTATCAAGAAGTGCGTTGGCAGGCCGTTCTGAGGGCGAATCTTTCGGAATATGAAATCAACGATGAATGTTACTTCAAGGTCGTTCAAGCTTCCCGTGAAAATGAGGATGACGAGGAAGCTGAAAATACGATCAAGGCTCGGGGTGGGTATACTTTTCACACGGAGGAGTGACTTTTTTGTGAACAATCCCTCACATTTTTTGATGTTCAATCATTTGATCTTCAATCTCACAGTTTTGAATCTTCCCAACAGCATCTCGGCTGATGAGTACTTTATAGAGTTTAGTGCCACCAGAGGAACTACCATGGTGACATCGATTAGGGCCGACGAAGGATCCATCACTCATACCGTTCTGGACGTGGCCAAGAGAGACGAGGAGGAGGAAGAAGATCAAGACGACGATGAGGACATGGAATCCGAAAACTAAAGCACAGCAAAAGAAACGCCAATGAGGAGATTTTTATTGTTATCCATTCTACAGCAAATTGTATGGTAGATGGTTCCAGTTAGCTTTACAAATGCGCTCCGTCGAGACTATGACACACCAACGTATTTCTCTTCATACGACTACCGGGGACTTTTCCTCAGCCGTGAGGTATTTCGCCTTTCCAGTTCTGAGTGGTGGGCAACAGAGCACAACAAACTGAATGGATGAAAAGCCGTTCCGTGATTTGCCCCTTTGCCCTGGGGCCAGGCGGGTGAGCCAACTTCTCAGATGCGTTGCTAACCGGTAAATAGAGAGACTACTGTACGTTACCAGATGTCGAATTTTTAGTACGAGTTCGTAGGTACCGTACGTGTTATGGTAATGATACCGGTACTGCTTTGGCACTCCGCCAGTACCTAGGTACAGGTATGATACGTCCCGTACTACGGTCCCGGAAGTCGAATTTTGCGCAGAGGCCGTTAAAAGGATGCTCCAATGCGCGATCATATTGAATCAGCTTGCGCGAGGCTTCCGAGTGTTTCTTTCCATCGGTGCGCTCACAAAAATACCTCAAGTACTCCGGGGCTCCGGGGTACTCCAAACAAGACCTGGACGACCGACGATTGTTGCTCCGTCCCATCTCCAGCGAAAGACTTGGAAGGTACTGTGTTGCAAACTCCAAAACATAAAACTACCACCATAAATCAATCCAGTAGTAGGGTATCCTTCAATCCGCAAGTCACGTATCATGCCTCTTCCCGTTGCCGCAGCAGCCCGGGCGGCGGGGGCCGCTGGCAACGTCACGGCGACAGCCCTTGGCCTGTCGATGGGAAAGAGCGATATGGACTTGACCCGTGATCTGTTTAAGTTGCAGATGCGACAAGCCAAGCGATTATGGACCGCGGACTGGGCCGAGGCATCAGTACGGCACGGCGAATCGATCATGCAATCCGCCCAGCAACATGCAGAAGCGCAAGCAATGGCAATGGCATCCTACTACCAGGCCGAAAAGTTGGCGTCTCAGTCCATCAAATTGACTAGAGACCAAGACAGTCGCAGTTATGAGATGGCTTGGCGTTCAGAAGTGAGAGAAAGCTTAAGAGACGAGCTTGGAAATCAATACAATCGCTTCAATATTGTGATGCTTTGTGACACTGTATGTTTGGGATGCGTCTTTTCGCTGGTCGCCGAAGGAACGTTGCCAGAGGACACAGATCAGTTGATGATAAATTTGTATGTTGCCGCTTTGGGGGTATCCATTACGCTGTTTTCGGTGTCCCTTTGGCTTGCCGTCATTGTGGTGCGGCGATTGCACGAGCATACAGCCGCAGTGCTGGAGCGGAAACTCTTCTTTCAAAGCGAGGATTTGCAAAAGCGATGGCAGTATCAGTTGCAATATAATCTACCAACAGGACCGAATGAAATGTATTTAATGCATCAAGCGTATGAAAAGTGGTTACAGCGGTATTTACACCCGATTGGGAGCGCTTCAATTCACATGATGACCTTAGGGGTCGTAGCCATGTTTTGTACCGCTGGACTACTCACTCATAATCGTTACGCCGTTGAATACAATTCTACGACTGCGGGATACATTTTTTGGTCGATGGTGATTGTGACATCCTTAACTGTTTTGTGTACCAAATTTGCCGAGGACCGAAAAGAACGCCGCAAGCAAGGTGTCTATGACATTTCTTGGCAAGACCGTGCAACTGCAGAAGATTCAGGTCCATTTGCCAAGATCACCCGTGCTGCCAAGGAGCTCTTCACTGGCAAAGCAGTGGAACTTGCTGACACAGAGCGCATGGAATATTTATTAAAAGAAGAGGAGGAGCAAAGGAACTTCTGCAACAAAACCGAATCCTTGCATTCGCGTGTAGGTAGACTAAGGAAAGAATCGATCAAAAGAGCCAAGATCCGAACAGAAATCTTACAATTATTGACAACAGCGGCCGAGGAATTGGATGCCTTACCCGAAGAACTTACATCGCGACTGAACAAACTTTTGCATGACATCGACGAAGCGGATCGAAAAACGGCAGATCTGGTCACAATCCATGAAGAGATGGACACCACACTCAAGATCAGAGGTAGCAGTCGATCAGGGTGGAGTCGTCTTCCCCTCGACGCAAGTCCACAGTCTCCCATATCACCACACCCGACCGATGCACAGCGCATACCGGTCTCCCTGGGAGCTCTTCGGAGGAAACTTGGTGAGGCCTCATTGTCGACGCTGATACGAATCAAAAACTTGTCCAATGAACCATTAAGACTCAAGAGTGGTGTGCAACTCAAAGAAGGAAAGTATGTTAAGAGCTTGAATACGATCGATGAGAACAATCATTCAGTGTGCTATCATCTGTACCCCAGTACTGAAATTCCTCCGCGATCGGAAATTGTTATCGCTGCTCGAAACACTGGTGGATGGATTCCAACATCTAATGTCGATGGCGAGGTTGTGTACACTAACAAAGACGAATCATGGTTTTTTCGCATCAAGTTCGCTAATCATCTCCTCCTATCCAGCCGCAACTGCCATGTTAAAGCAATTCACGTTGAATCTGAGCAAGGACATGATTACGAGGAAGATTTGTTAGATGACAAATTTTGGAGCATTGAAAAGAAGGAGTTGGACATCAAAGCCAACAACGAAGTTCAAGTTGTGATCAATGCTGTGAACGGAAAACCGGGTCGAAGGGCCTTGAAGAGCCACCGGGAGTCTCAGAGATCGATCAAGAGCGGTTTTCTGTACAAGAACAATTCCTTTGGGCTAAAGTTGCAATGGTATCAAACATGGGTGGAGCTGTCACCATCATTCATCTCGTACGCTGAATCCCCTTCAAGCATGAATGCCACGAAAATTTCTTTTCAAGACATAATATCGGTAGATCCGAGCTCTGACATAGTTAAGAAGAACGTCTTTGAGGTCCGGACCAAAAATGGAGACGGTCACGTTCATAAATTTTCTGCTGCGAGTGCCGAGGAGCGACAGGAATGGATCCAGATTATTAACCAAGTAAGGAGTAATTGGATGTCAGAATACCAAAATATTCTGAACTTGTCGCATCAGAATTCCATGACAAATAGCGACACAACTAGACAGAGTGTTTTCGAGGATGGCTTCGAATGTGTGCATGAAGATACAGGAAGGTACTCTGTCCTCCAAATGTAAATCAACCATTCTAAAATTGAATTTCACCTGTTATGCTTCTCGATTGTGGAAGTCGATCATCCTACGACTTGGCCTCGTTTCCGAGACCAGCTGATGATCATTGTCGTCTGAAACGAAATTTCTTTGCGTAGCCAGTCGTCAAGACGAGCAGAAGTTGATCTGCAACGGATCCAAGATATTGCACACCCCGTAGTCCCGGGGGATCGAAGCAGTACGACACAGGTTCGGGTCAACCGCTGCTTCGCTGCAATTTCTATTCGGGGGAATTTCCTCCTCTAGCAAATCAAACGACCAACTTTTCGGTATACCTTCTTCGTCTGAAATGCCATTCGATCTGTCAATAATAGAGCGCATGGTAGTGTACAAGTCGAATCCGGTCGTCATTCGGAACTGGTTTTCAAACAAGGCAGCCTTTGATGGGACGAGACTTTCGGGAACCAATATCTCTGTCCACGGATGTCTGTGCTCCACCTGGAGAGCATGATCCATAGCCATTGGTCCGCGCTGAAGACCGTGGTCGGACCGTAGTATGATCACAGTTTTCTGCGAATCTTGCCGAGAAATGACCCCCCTCAAAAATTTCGACAGATGCTCGTCGTATCTTTCTGCCAGCACTGTCATTTGTTCCCAATCGAAGCTGTAATCATGCGCTGCGATAGCATTCAGAAAGGCAAATCTGCGGTACAAACAACTGAGTAAGAAGCAGAAAAACAACGCGATTCCTCAGATGTGAATACAACTTACTTCGGGGTGTCTCTGTAGGTTCCCCATACTTTTTGCAGAAACTGGAGAGAGATTGTTGCCTTTTCCGTGTTTTCAGAGCAAGACCAGCCGTCGATACACGGGCCAGCGAGGTTAACGCCCCATCTTTGGTTGGCCGCGACCGTCAGGTTCTGCAGGGCAATCTTTCTTTCGGCGAGTCTGCAATACACGTGGTGGCTTTCTATATCTTGGTAAAACCTTGAAAAGACATTTCCTGCCGAGGGAAAAGCAGCGTTAGCGCACCTTATGATGCGACGATGCAGCCGACACTCATTACGTTCACCATACCTTGTGTGACATACGGCGAAGATTCATAACAGAATTCTTCCCCAAAAAAGTTGATGTATCCTCGATGGTCAAGGACACTGAAGATCCACGGAGTTCTCATGTTCTGTGTATCACGTAGCGGACACCAATAGGCTTGCTCTCCCACAACTCTGACTCGTTCCAGTCGTAGACCATGATGAAGCTGTGCGGGATCATTGCAGATTTCTCCGATCGAACTTTTGTTCAGTCCACACATCTTCTGAGTCGACGAGCTCAGACATCCAGAAAGAGCTGCAACCTGATTTGGAATACTATTAGCTCCGACCAAAGATACGTAGGAAAATTCAGCAGAACACAAGCCCTTCTTGCAATTATGCTGGCCAGTTTTCGCATTTAATCGTATTCGGTATTCTTTCAAGAGCTCCCTTGTTTTTGGAAAGTGCCGATCCGCGTATTCTTGACTGACTGAATCAATTTCAAGGAACATGATGTTGACTAGAGTTCCATTGGTGTATCCGAGGGCTTCTCTCTTCTTTCTGGATCTCTCTAGTAGAACGTCATTTCTTAGCATCCTCACTTCAAGATGCATAGGTCTCTCCGGGCAATCCACTAAGATAAAATATTCTCTGAAGTCTTCCTTTCTGTCCCAAGGATGCTTGGATTGGCAGTCAAACCATGTTCGAACGTTTGTGGCACACACACACCCCTTGCCAATTGCAGAACGCGACGATGCTCCACGTACGTTATCCATGTGGAGGCGAGTCTTTCTCGATTCAGGAATATCTGCGTAAAAGGATAAAATTGAGGGTGGGGAAGGCTTTGTTGGTGCAGATTTGGAAGCTTCTACATCAGTGGACTCGAAATAACAAGTGGATTCGTTGGATTCGAAGGCAGATTCACAGATTGATCTGTCTGATCGATGATGAGAGCTCGAGAATGTTATTTCATTTCTTTGAATGGGGCTATCACTTTCTGCTACCAGACCGCGAAGGGCGCGACTCAAGTCCAGTGACGTAGGATTGTTTTTTCTGACCGCGGTGTCGTTTAGTCCGTTTTTCAAAAATAGAATGGGTCTGTTCCTGACTCCACCGCTAAAAAGAGCAATGATTGTGTTGGACCACTCCTCCGTGGATAGAATTTTGCGTGCTAAGTTGGACAAGAAATCAGTCAACGGAATATCAAGTAAATCAATCAAAGTTCTAGTTTCATCTTCTTGACCTTCTGGAAAAGAGAGGAAAACCGCCCAAGATTCATTGTCATAGCGGCATCTTTGTATGAATTGCATGGCCGACGTTAGCAACACTTGTGGTTTAGATTTTCCTCCCAGACAATGGGGATAGTCATGATCAAAGTCAAACATGTCTTGCACTTGGCTTCCGTGGAAATTGACGTTTGACATCTCATTCGTTGAAACATTATATTTTCCATTCCATTTTGTCGACGATTGAAAGACTTCATACCCTCTTCGTTGCCAGAAAGAAGGCAAACTGGTCGTGTAATTTCCTTCGGAGAAGACAAAATCATGACCCAAGCCGGAAAAATTAGAGTACAACCCAAAGCCCAACGACTCCAGTGACATCATGTGTCGAATGGATCGCCATGACTTGAGTGTTGACGGTGTCAACCCTTTGATCTCAATGGCAATCAAATTCTTCTGCCGAGGTTCATGCTCTTGCTCACTTGATTCATTTTTCATCGTAAAGGCGTTCCCAGGCGTCGACGATAAGCGAGCCTGAGTCACGCATGCTGTCTGTTGATTCCACGATTGGTCGGACTGTTGCGTACACTTGACACAGGCCGCTTCCAGCAGGGACATGTTGGTGTGCCCTAGCCACAATTCAACCGTCGTGACGGTTCCATTGGATGAGCTGTCAATCGGATAAGAATATCTTGGTGTTCGTTCGTTGACATCTAGTTCCAAGGATGTTCCAAAGCAGAAAACGTGTAGGCGTTCCTCGTGAATTGAAATTGTCGCATGTTCAACGTTGGTGCACTGGCGAAAGGGAATACCTTCTTTTTGAACATCAATGACATGGTCATTCCCAAGGCCTGTCATGTCGATGTACTCCCTGCGCGAAGGAATGGCCAGTTCCCATCCGCGAGTCGCAAATAGGTAGGATTGGAACGTTTCTTCATTCGTCGTCAAATTTTGGCCATGTCGCAGAAAGCCTTCGATTTGAGGGACACTTTTTAGTAGTGTATTGGGGGGAAATGGATTGGTGCCATTTACAACATGAGAACTGGATAGGATTTGAAGTTTGTATCCCGCATTCAGAAAGTGCTGGCAAATGTCAAGGCCCAAAAAGTGTTGAGTAGCAGACAATACCGGAAAAATTGCGTACCGAGTGGTGAGCGAGTCAATGATATGCGTGACTCTGTTGTTTAAAGAGATACCCTTTGCATTACTTGATGCTGAAACCACAAAAGAATTATCCAGTACGAGCAAAAAGATATTGTTGGGCACATCACTAGGTGAATCGTCGTCGAGTGCCACAGCAGTATGATTGTACCACATGGCATCTACCAGAAAGGACTCTCCCACCCGAAAGCCTCGTCGACGAATGGCATCTTCCCTAGTGATTGTCCATCTTTTGCTTTGAAAAATAATATCTTTCAGAGCCTGTCGAGCATTTTCCGAGACAACCACAACTGTCCTTCTTGGATGGTTGTCTGTTTCGGATCGATACAAGAATCGATTGGACAGATCTCTCATTACAAAACCAAAAAAGGTAGAGTTACTGCACTCTTCGATGTATCCCGGTATCCGTTGTAGAGAACGCGTCAGTAGTGGCGATTGGCAAGCTGACGACGACAGGGTTATTGACGGAGTTGGTGTATCGTGCGTGTTTGCGGTTTTGCTTTTTGCCGTCGTTGATGTCCTCATTGTCGATTTGAATTTGTGTTCTTGCAGATCGTTGTGAACCATCCGAATGGTATCTGGTGGTAACCTTACCATGTGGTCTCGGTCGCCACCATTGAAGGCAAACTCCTGCAGTGCCACTTCCAGTGCGGTCCGGGTTGTGCTGAACGTCCATCGGACTGATGCCGATGTGATCAACGACACCACCAGTAGGATCTTGACGACAACATGAGGAGCGATAGGTAGGCGTACCATCGTCGTTGTGGCCTATACTTGTAGTCACCCGTCGGTATGGTACTCTGTAGTGTTATTTTTTCTTCTTCTTTTCTTCTCTTTTTATTATTACTGTCGTATTTTACTGCACCTTGGGGAGGTATCATACAGAGGTAATAAAAGGGGAGTCGAGAGTCAAGAAGAGTCCGTCGTCGCAACAAGATCAGAGCAGTCTATCGACAACAAAAATGAGCAGATTAGAGAGGCAGGTTCCCAAAAAAATTATTGACTGAGAATTATCTCATTGGGAGAACTCCGAAATTTGAAAAACCAAAAAAACAATGTTTTGTGACACATTTCAACGCGAGGGGTGCTGATGTGAGTCACAAAGTACCGAATACCGGTACTCCGGCGTATCATCAAGGGTCCAGTACACAGCCGAATCAAGTCCGAAAACATCCGTCGCCGTAGAGGACTGTGCAATACTCTATTGGCAGCACTGCAGTAGGTAGTACCGGTAGTTTGACATCATTCGACGCATAATCACTTCCAGTACGTCGTAGATCCAACAGAACTTTAAAATACGTTCAGCCTGCCACATTCGAACATATTACTATGGAGACCCGACAGCGGCCGTCCCAACATCGACATCCCCACCGACACCCTCGAGGGGACAGTCACATAGCCCAAAAGGCAACGGCACCATTCAACCATTGGAGGGACGACAAGAATGATCCGATGCGGCGGCGGTTCCAGCTTCCATCCAGATTGAGTAGGATTTCTGTCGCTACCCTCGTTGTCGTGATTGGAATGCTTTGTCTCTTTCCCAAAAGATATAATGACAATTGGACTGCGACTACCAGTACCACAGAGGAGATGTCGTCCTCGCCGTACTCCTTTTCCACCGGAAGGGAACTTACCCAACATACCGAAGATTTGCTAGAAAAGATGCCTTCCGAGGGAAAAAACAGTGGGAGCAGCAGCAGCAGTAAACACAGAAACGACAACGACAGAAGTCAACTTCGGAAACCGACTGCAGCCACAAAATCTCAAGTGCATAACACCCAGAACACACCAAAACTCAACGGGACCATGGAACCAGTTATTATTCGACGACGGAACGACGCGTCGATACCATCATTTTGGCAACCGCCCACAAACTGGAATCAAGATGCCTTCCTCCAACGAGTGGGACACTATGCACAATACCTCAAGGATTCGATGGTGCAACCCTATCGTGACGAAAACGGCAATTTTTGTATCGTCAACGGAACCTCAGTGGTGCAAAACCTCCACAACAATATCCTTTTCTTTACCAACAATCAAGAAAACGAAGCATTTCTGAAGGAGCTGGGAAAGGATTACAAAATTCCACCCCCATTGCACCATATTAATGGATTTGAAGTCTTTTCGGCTCTGACCGTCAATCAATCCCATTCCTTTCACAAACATGGGGAATCTTGGTTAGGACAAGTAGAAGGCCGACGGCACTGGTGGTTCCTACCGCCTACGACCAATCCAGCCCCCCGACGGATCAATGCGTGCGGATACCTTAATGGCAAAGCAGAGCTGCCCTCCAATGCAATATCCTTTACACAGCATCCTGGTGATGTGGTTTGGTTTCCCAAGGATTGGTACCACGCCACGTGCGCTTTGGACGAATGGACCGTTGGAATTGGATGGCAGCAAGGTCCCATCATTCGACAGATGTTCCCCCAGCTCAATGTCAAAACTCAGGAATCCAACACGACATTTTCCAAGTTGGGAGAATGCCTCCCAACACAGCAAACCAAAAAGTCTACCACTGCAGTCATGACACCGACATCCAAGACAGCAATAACAACAAGTGCGACACAAGATTTTAACAACAAGGAGGAAAAAGAATGGAAATGGTTTGACGGTGACTTGAATGCCTACTATAATTCCTTAACGACTGATGAAAACCACAAGCGCGATCCCAACGACGTTTCCAGTTATGCCGTCCATCGATGGTTGGGCGATTCCAAAAATACCGAAACTCATTATCAGCTGCTCTACCAAGCCATGGAACGTCATTTGCCAGTCAACAATATTTCGACACAGTCGCTCCGTGTGATGGATGCCGGCTGCGGCCTAGGTGCTGGTCTCATGTGGATGGAACAACACGCACCGCAATGGAATCTGACAGGATACACTATCTCCGAAGAGCAGCATAAATTCATATCCGAAACGCTTCCACCGCATCGTTTCCAAGCCAGACTACAGTCGTTTGATGATTTGAGTGGTGAAAAGCATAACAATTTAGATGTCATTTACAGTATCGAAGCTTTGATCCATTCTGAGAACATGGAGGCGACGCTGCAAGAATGGACCCAACATTTGTCACCGGGCGGAGTAATTGTGTTGATTGATGACTTTTTGGCCTCGGATGCCAACAAAACCGAGCAATCTGTTAAAGACTTTGCCAAATCATGGTTGGCCAACTCGTTGGTGAGCATTCCCGAGTTGACGTTGATGGCACAGTCCATGGGCCTGGAACTGGTAGAGGACCGTGATCTTGTGGAGGAATACAAGATCATTGAGGTCAACTACAGAAACAAGAAGCCAGTCATCCAACCCTTTGGTGGCCGCACTCATCAAGGGTGGATGGGTTCGAAATGGAGGCAACGACTGACGGTGGAAGGAAAGCTCAAGTACGATTTGGTAGTGTTGAAAAAGACGGACGAATCCTACAAGAAGAACACAGGATATGATGACCGAACGACTTCTACTGGAACTGGCGTGATGTGCGCGTCCGTTCCGAAAAGAACCAGCAAAGACGACCAGAATCGAGTGCCTGAAATTCTTCCACAGCTCATGTCTGGAAAAGGTGATGGCGGTGGCCAACCTATGAGCTGTATCAGTGGCTGGTACTGTTGCAACAAGGGAGACGAATGGTACCAATCAATGACCCACAACCGAACAGAAAAGAAAGTCGATTATCTGCACCTCGATCAGTCCCTCTTTGGACACTATATGGAGGTATTTGCGCGACATCTTAATGATCAGTACCGTACTTATCCCATGAATGTAACAAACGGACGATTTTTGGACATTGGCGGGACCGGTTCCACCGCCAGTGGCATGCAGCAGGTCACTAGCAAATTTCAAAACTTTGTGGGGCCACTGGAATATTGGAAGTTGGATTCCGACCCCGCGGCCGAGCAATTGGAACGGACCTTGTACTGCGACATTGACGATTGTCCAGTGGCAGAAACATGCAGTTTCGATGTAACCTTTTCGCATACCGTCTTGGAGCATGCTAAGCGTCCCTGGTTAGCATTCAACGAGATTGCTCGTATGACCAAGAGTGGTGGTCTGACGATGCATTTGGTTCCATGGTCGTATCAGTACCACGCCACTCCTGGTGACAATTTTCGGTTTAGTCACACCGCATTGCAAACACTTTTGGAGGACAGAGGTTTTGACGTATTGGAGGTTGGATACGATATCTGCACCAAGCAAGAAAACAAGAAGAAGACAGTTGACGAGCACTACGATATAATATGGCTCTCCTATGTGGTAGGGCGGAAGAAATAAATGATTAGTACGTATAATAGTAGTTCCGTAGATAAGCAAAATAGAAGATCGGCAGTAATTTTCTTTTGTAGGGTAATAGTATTAGGTATTACTCTTACTGCAGTATGATTAATACGTAATATTCATCGTACGTCGGTACCAAAAAACGATAGAGGGACGGTGCAAGATGAGTTCTTCGAAGATCTTCCACACATTCATTTCATGGAGTCAAACAACACGAAATCATAGCGCTCACAGTACGGTACGTCGTAGTGATATTGACGAATCCCTTTCTCCTCTCTCGCATGATTCGACGACCGCACATAAAAAAATCAACACACACCTGAATTGTCTGCGCTGCATCTCTTCTTCATAACTTCCTTTTCAAAACTTTCATTATCAAAAAGGTTGCTTGACAGAATCATAAAACCATCTAACAATACCATGGTGCTCATTGAAGATATTACCGAAACACGAAACCGAGAGCCTTCACCGTCGCAACAACGATTGTTGGATGCTGATGAAATCGAAGGTCTCGTCTCCCAACTCAAACGTCCGACCGCACGCTTGCAAGTCGAAACTTTGGTCAAGAAAATGAGAAAGGAGGCTGCTAGTCTCAAGGCTTTGGAGGCAACCAACGACCTCCCTACAACCAAGGCAGTGCCTGCAGCTCCAGCTGCAGCTCCTGTACCTCAACCCATTCCCACTTCTCCTGCCACCTCGTCTCCTGCGACTGCTCCTTCTGTTGTGTACACGAACATCGACAAGTTTGCTTTTGATGCCGGTGGTTACAATGAAAAGTTTGTCACTCTATACTTGCCATTACCGGGTGTCGGTAGTATTCCCAAAGACCAAATCACCTGCACCTTTTCCAAGGACGCCTTCGACGTCACCGTCATGAACTTGAATGGTAAAAACTACCGTCTCAAAAAGGACAGTTTGGAACACGACATCGTCCCAGAAAGCTCCAAATACATTGTAAAGGCCGATAAAATTGTCGTCAAATTGCAAAAAGTCAAAGGAGAATACGGAAGCTTTGATTATTGGAGCAAATTGACCGATCCCAAGCGCAAGGACAAGAAGAACTCGGACAAATCCAACCCGGCCGCCAGCATCACCGAAATGATGAAGGAAATGTACGACAATGGAGATGACAACATGCGAAAGATTATCGGAGAAACCATGTTGAAACAACGCAACGGCGAACTCGGGAAGGACTCCATGATGGACGGTGGATTGGGAGCGGATGATTTCTAAAGCAAACCCGCAAGACTGACGATGGCATACTTGTTTTATTGTTATGTTGCCCATTGACTTCCGGATGGGCTGTCGCTGGTTGTGGCAACATGAATGGCACTGGTGGCGTAAATCAGTCCAGAACAAGCAACCGCTTGTATGGAGACAAAGACGGCACGCATAACCAATAAATCAAGAAGACCGAAACCACCCACGACTGTAGCCACAAAAGCAAGTACAAAAAGGGATACCATTTCTATAATACAGAAAGAATGAGATATCATATTAATAAGTTTATCTATCTATTGTGTTTATGAATGTTTGTATGTAATAAAATGAAATCAGTCGATGATTTCTGTATATTCCTAAAGTAAAAGCTATTTTGCATTGGAAGAGACCTCTGCCGTTTACCACTTCATCCATCGGTCGTCCGAAAAGAACTCTCGTTCCATTTCTTCCCCTCGATGAAGGTAGTTTGCATGTTCTCGTGCGCCCAATGCATGTTCTGGTGTCGACTCGTTCCAGTTCAACAAGTTCTCTTTAGCAAAGAATGAATTTTCCATTGCAAATCCGCATTCTTCAAACAAAAGACGAGCTCGCTCTGCCTCCTCCTGCTCACTGCGACGTCGCTCTGCCTCTTCTCGTCTTTGCTTTTCCAGGGCACGTCGACGCTTGGCTTGTCCAGCAGCGGCATACATTTGTTGTACCCGCATCTTGATTGACTCCTCTGTTCGATGCGACAGCCACTGGCAAACATCGGGCCATTTCTCGCCAAGGTTACGGAAGTTATCAGCGATGACAAGATCTTCTTCTTGGGTCCAAGGGTGGTCTTCGGGCACCACAATCAGAGAGATGTGTTGCTTGACGGACTGACATGGTGTAATGGCGGGAAGGGATAAGGTTCGGTACATGAATTTGGCCTTCTCAGAAGGGGGAGGAGAGCTGAGAGGAGGAATGGTGGGAGAGGCTTGGAATGCCCTGAGGAAGTCAAGGAATCGCATTCGGCATTCTGTAGGCGATCGTGTTCCCTTGAAAATGTCACGAGAAAGCAATACCCAAAAAAGGGCCTGGCCAGTAGAATCCTGCTTGTGGGAAACAATGACTTTGTGGAGAAGAGAGTCTTCTTCGGGCGCCCATGGGCGCATCGTGGCGGCATCGTGACGACGAGGAGCGGTGTTGGCATCGGAAGATGGTGGTGGAACGCGAGGGGGCTCATCGCCGGAACGAGCGTCTTCTTCCACTTCGTCTCTGATAAACGAAATTCGTGCTGTAAGGGACTGAGCAGGTGCTGTCTTCGCCATGGTCAAAGATGACGTGAAGCCCGATTTGCTGTCATCGTGGAAAACGATTTCGTTGCCCGTGCGGAAGTGATGTTGAATGGCGGCGATTTCACCGTCGTCCTGGTGAAATGGATCCATGTCGAACAATCCAATGGTGCGAATGGAAGAGATATCAAAAGCAATATTATCACTGAAAGCGGCGGCGGTCCCATGGTCCTGCTGTCGCTGTTCCGTTTGGAAAGTTTCCACGGCGGTGGGCACGATTGTGTTTCTTGTGACCGTATTTCCATGCGAAATGATCGAAATGACATCGTTCTTTCGTCCATTGTTGACAGAAAAAGCAGAGATATCACTGTTAGCGGTGGAACTGTTAACGGTTTGTTCGATCATGGTGAAAGTAGTAAAAGAAGCAGCAACGAGAGCAAATGCGACAAAAGTGTTCCAAATGAATATTTATGTGGTGTTGAAACGGCATATTTTGCAGTGGGTGAAAGAGGGTCTTGAATGATTTGGCGATAATCGATGACATTGTCACGGTTTTTGTCAGAATATTATGGGGCAATCCACGATATCTCTTGACTGTGAATTGACGATTGGTTTGACGGCTGGTTCATAAGGCCCAAGGCCTGAAGCCCGTCTGTACATCAAGATCAAAAAAAAATGGTTTGGTGTCTGTTGTAACAATAAGAATGTGGAGAAGCATTCAGCCTTCCGAACCGTCCTACACATTCGTACTACTACTACTACGTAGGAGACGTATCATCATTTGACGAAGGACGGACGCGAGCTGATACCGGAGTCTACCGTAGTACCGGTAGTAAGTGAACACAGCGTCAGTACCTGGTACGGTAGGTAACTGTAACTACCGGTACTCCGAGTACCTACATGTTATTTCAACGTACTGTAGTACCTAAACACTCACGATACGTAGTCTACGACTTAACAGTAATAAGTAATCGCTTATTAGGTATCATACCTATTTTCGGTGCTGATTGAACTCTCACGTACAAAGACCAGACGAAACCATATCAAAAGAACGCAAACTACTACATAGTGCCATGTATCATACCGTAGAAAAACTATCACAAGTAACACGAAAGGCAATTACGGTACCTCGTTACTATCAGCAATACCCTCCACATCACATTACACAATGTAAAGGTAAAGCTAAGACATTCAACTTGGAATGGATATTGAAGTAAGGTCTCAAAGTTTCAACAAGGGATCCATACAAGTGAGGTGACAACCGTGCTTTGCTCCTTCTGTCATACCTTTGGCCGTGAAGATGAAGATGGAAGGACTATGAATGCAAAGTATTTCAGCTAGCTAGGGTGATTCGACAATTTCAGTTGTCACTTGAAGCAAAGCACAAGTTTAATCTGCCGAAGTTGTCAACATTCGATCTTTTGTCCAGCCGGAATGGAGTATGAAAGCTCTCATCATTGAAAAATTCCAACTCATAATTGATGCCGACATCATCGAGACTCAGATCTCCAGACAACAATGGGTGAATGAAGCAGACACATGACAACATTATATCAACGATTTCAAATTTCTTGCTGCAATTGGTCAGTGGAATATCCAACGTGTGCGCTGAGCGTGACAACCGTAACAACTCATGAGATCAATTACCCCCTGTGCTGCCCTGTGAATTGTGCTCAGTACTTTCGAGATACTTTGTGTCTTGCTTTGGGAGATCAAAGAATCCGACTCAGGCACAAGTTTCCTGAGGAAGAGGTGGAAAACATTGATGAGCCGTTTCGTATGCTGCGTCTAGCATTGAAGGAGCAAGGTAGATTTTCACAAATACTGCATGATGCCCAAACATCTTGTGCTGTTCAATTGTTTGAAAAGTGATGGAGTTCACTTGGAAGTGAGTTTAAGCAATTGAGAATGTTTTGTGGGGCCATTGCTGCAAGCATCATGCCAAGTACAAGAGGTGTTGAGTCCAATATCTCCTTGATCAATTGGACGAAGGATCCCAACTTGCAAAGCCTAAGTGACTATTTCCTTGAATCGATACTGCATTACAAGCAACATAAGAAGCTCAGAGACCTAATGGAATAAAACTTCCAATAGAAGATAGACAAAACATTGACGTTTAAGGCATTTCATAGCGTGCACCTAAAATGAACCGAATTTCACGTTTGAAAGTGCACCGAAAATCCTTATTATCGTTATTTTCGGTGTCCACCGAAATTAGGGAGTCCTGCATACCCTTTTCTCTTAATACGTAGTACCGTACTTTACTGTTTAAAGTACCGTAATGTGAGTACTACGTCGTAACTGTAAGTACAGTTAGTTACTGTCGCAGACGACAGAAGTCGTGCGCATCATGGTGTGCAGATGACAAACTGGAGGAACCTACGACCTACATGCAAGCAAGTCTTTCCGTTCACGGATTCTCGACCTAATAACCCTGCACAATCGTCTTGGGATTGAACAATGTATGTTGCGTCCTTGCTGCGGTCGTTCCTTCTCCTCCATCTAATACCAGTGCATGTGACCTCGTTTGTTGCCCCAACGCGGATACGGACATCCCTTTCACATGGTGTCGTGTCTATAACGTCCGCCATTATCCCTGGTTTGACAACGCCATCAGACACAAAAAAGACGGCAAGTCAAATTGGTTCGTCCTCATCCGACAAAGGCAATGATACTTTTGGGGAAGGGAAGAGCAACAGGGAGGACGATGGTGTCGACTGGGAATTGGAGGAGACACTCCTTGCCATCCATCTCCGACCTCTACCCGGAAAGTCGCTCGACGAGTGCCTCCAACGAGTGTCCAGCTACACACAGTCTTTCCCCTTTGCTGCCGTGTTGCCTGTGCAGCCCTTGCAATATTTACCAGCCAAAGATGGCGGCGTTGATCTGAAATTTTTGCGCAAGAAAACTGATATCAAGAGTGGTATCGATGGCGGCATTCGATTCTTTGTGCGGGAAAAACTAGAAGTGGAAGCTTCACAGGACGAGGATGACACCGACGAAGACGAAGACGAGGACAAAGATAAGAGCGACGCCTTTTTCCCCACGAATGGTATCGAAATTATTGCCAAACGCAACTCCCGAGGGCAGACTATCCCCAAGATGTTCGCGGAGAAGTTGGTGATACAAGCGTTCGTCAAAGGAGTGACTGATGGAGGGAACGTGGAAGACTCTAGCGCCACAGGATCCATAACTTCTTCGTCCGCGGGGACACCCAAAACAAGATTTGAGTCTCCTACGAAGGATATGGTGGCGTTGGAGTCAGTGTTCCACAAATGGATGGATGTTGGTCGGTAATCATTACTTAATGACGACTCTTGGCCTTTTGTACATATTTAATACTGAAGCCTGTGATTGTTCCGCCTCCTTCCAACAGGTCGAATCATAGTTTCCAGGACGACGAGGAATTCACTAGTTTCTAGAAACGAATTTGTAAGATATTTAGAACGATGGCTAATGTATTACGACCCTATCCTCTTATGTAAGAAGTTGCAGGCAGTATCGAGCTGCCTGGCGGGCAGCTTCATCTGTCAAATTGATGCGGACAAAAGGGTCAATTGCAAGCTGAAGACTTGCAATCAGAGTTTCCAATGTATTACCATCAAAGACTTCATCAGAGAACGACAGGATCGTGTCGACATGATGGTTAAGGCTAGTCACACGGACAAAGCGTCTGGCGCAGCGAATCATTCTTTCTTGCTCTTTTCCGTCAATTTGGCCCTGGCAACATCGTGATATAGAATGTTGGAAAGTAGGACCCACGTATCACGAATGATCTTTTGCTTTTGCAAATATTCTTCAGAAATATCGTCACAAAAACGGCACTTGATCCTTTCCCATCTTTTGAACATGTTTAGTGAAAACAAAACATCAATACACACTGGTTGATAAACAGTCTCGCCTCTGTAGCGGAGACCAAGCCCGATTTTTGTGGGTGAGGGACATCCGTGGTATGTAACAAGTGCCAATGAGAATCGCGTTTCCAGGTGCAACTCTTCTTTTTCAACTCCAGGTCGGATGACTTGTTCCCCCTCAACAAGATCGTAGTCATTCGAATGTTGATAGAGTATTTCTACATCACTGGGAGGGAATGTGCATTTCACACTCTTTGCGCTGGAAATCACAATCAACGCCTGAATGGTGACCTCAATGCGAAAATCTTCTTCCCTCCTGTCATAAATGGCCTCCAAGTAGCAGATTGGGTCGAAGTCAAAGCAAAACAAAATCTCTCGTCCGAGTGGAATCTTCATTATATCTCGAAGGTGGGCGCTTGATAGATTGAAGTCGAGAAGGTCGCTACCCATGTCGTTATACAATTGGCTAACTTCGAATGTCTGTAGCGCCCGCAAACCACTGATCAATGCCAAGTTTCCAAGATATGGAACTTTCATGAGATGGGGTTGAAGAAGATGCAGGATTTTGCCACAGGTGAAGCAATAGTTGGTCTTGAATTTTCGTTGTATGAGGTAGCGGTTCTCGGAAGTTTTCTTTCGAAGACCTTCCGTCCAGCTTAAACTAAGGAAATACGAAGGAGGAGACGGGGATTTCAGGTTTCAGGTCCTGTCACTCACAGTCAAGAAAATCCTCTAGGTATCAATCTTGAAATTAAAATGATTGAAATGAACATTGTAAAAGTAGCAAAGGGTGAGGAGCAATTAATCTGGACCGGTACGACTCTGACAGCCTTCAACTAGAGTCATACGACGCAAACATCATCTGAGTAGTCTACATTGGCAGTTACGTAGTATTAAAAATTGATCTGAGTACCGGTAGTCTACCGTAGTCTGTAATTCGATCGAGAGGGGGGTATGGGGGGGGAATTTGTAACATTCCGATTTTTTAGCAGGTTCAACTTATTTAGGAAGCACTGAAGGAGTGACATGGCATCGCCAGCTACCGAAAAAAAGCAAAGAAGGTTTTTGTATTCCCCGTACTACATGTATAGATAATATGTGTATGTATCGATTTTATTTATTGCATTGTACTCGTGTGTCGATTTCACGAAAGTGCAAAATGTCGTGGCGATTTTTCAGTCACGAATTCAAATATCCTGCCCTTCCTCATCTTGCGTCATCTCTTCATATCACATTTATACAAATCCTTGAAAGAGGAAAACGAAAATCTCTTAGTCATTTTTAACGTTTTTCAACCATTGACATTTTTTGTTACAATAAAGTTAACAGCAAAATAATCGTCTTCGCTCGCGGACGTTATTTCTAAAGCAATTCCATTTTTGTTCCGAACACGTTCAGATCAAACTTGATCCGGATTAGTAGTGGTAGATAAACCCAACTGGATTTACTTTTTTGATCTGTTTGATCGGGAATACAGTTATAAGGCCTACGAAACCCAGGATTTATCACAGGTATTATGAGTACGCACTTGTGGGCGAAAACACCAGTAGTTCCAGGTATTGATTGACAAAAATGAACCAACAAATGTTATCACTGTCCTACAAGTCTTCTCCATGAAGAAAGACATGGTCACGCTTTTTCATTTTCCTCAAGCTCTTTATAAATGCTCATACCTCCTCTGCCATGGCTTTAGTTTTACTTGGATTTAGTGGTTCACGTAAAAATAGCCCTTTCATAGTCGTGCATCGTGACAAGCAGACGTAAACCCAATTGTCTGTGTAGTCCCAAGCACTGACAACAAGATGATGCATTGACCGCCCTTGTAACTTGTGAACTGTTCTGGCATTAGCACAATTAACAGGAAACTGTTCAAAGCTGATACGTCTTCGTGTTCTCATGCTTTTCTTGGTAATTGGTCCTGTAAACGGCACTGGAAATTTAGCTGATGCATAGATCACTTTTGGACTTAGTTCAATGATCGTTTCTTTATTCCCTCCTTTACGACCATCCAGCATGTTAACAAGTTATAGAAACACAATTCACATGGTATCCATCAATTATAATAGTTTCAAAGTCCTTTTGTGACACTGCTGGATTCAGTTTTACACCTCTAAATTCACATACTGCGCCATTTGCAACACAACCAGCGACATCTTCATTGTGATGAATGTACAAAGGGTGCCCATACTACAATTTCAAAAGAGGGTCATGACGCTTCTTGAATTGGTCTTCCACATGAGCTTCCCCAACAGCAGCATACATGATATCCTGTGCTTTCCTCTTCATGTTGCAATATTCATGACTAGTGCCTCTTACATGATATCTCAAATTACCTGCCTTAATACACAAAGTGTGCATCGGTGGCTGTATACCTGGATTAGTAGAGTATGTGCTTTCCAAATATTTTTCAAAAATAGCATCATTGATTTCCATTCTATCAACATTTGTTTTAGTTACATGTGCTGCATCAACAGGAATATTTCTTTCCCTTGGGCCACTTCGAGTACCAACCACTCGTGTATTGATTATGGCCACTTCCTTAGTACTCAATCCAACATCACAAAATCTCCCTAACATCGCACCCCAATTCACATCTTTGTCAAATCTGTGATTTGTTCTCAGTTCCATGAATGCATTCAAGTATTCTTTCCATGCAACACTATGTTCACTTTTGTACAGAGTTCTCCCACCCACAGGTGAAAGCTGAGCAAAATCTCCTGAAAAACAATAGGGACTCCTCCAAATGGTTCCAATGGATTATCAAAAATTTGCTTTATTTTCTCGTTCAACAGTTCCATATCCTCAACAGAAGCAAAGGATACTTCATCAACAATCACCAGATATATATTTTTGAACTCTTCTGGTTCATCTTTTACCTTTCTTTTGAAAGCAAAAGCTCCCGCTGTTGTCTCCCCATTAATGGAGACAGCAGCTGCACTCGTGAGTGCAGTGACCACAATTGTTCTTTTGTCGAATTTCACACCAAGCGCTTTGCATAATTTTTGGGCGTATTGACATGAGGTTTTAATGACATGGCTTTTCCCAGTCCCACCTGCACCGGAAAGAAACCCAATCAATTGTTTATGATCATTCACTTTTCCAATTTTCTCTCTCTCATCATTGAACTTTCTTCTTTTGAAACTGAAGGCTCCCTGGATTCAACAACTTTCCAAGTCCCTTCTGCACTTTTATTGCTTTCTTTATAAAGCCGGTCAATAAATGCGCACATCATAATTTCAAATGACTTTTTCTGGTCAACATCTTCAGAGAAGTGAATCTCAGCAAAGTCGCGGATATTCTTCAATGTTCCATTCGCTTTGATGTCTGTGATGTGACCATTTTTATCTACGATTCTGTTCACAATTTTCAATGCTAGTTCATGCAATGCACAAATATGCAATTTCTCATTGGATTCACTCTCTTGAATGTGACATGTATTTGTGTCACTTCCATTGATACTTGTTTCTGTTTTTTCAATTACTATCATATAATCACTGTGTGCAACATTTGGACAAATAATTAAACTTGTCCCACACGTGTGGCTTCCATGACATCTTGTTAAAATTGTTGGATATTGAAGATGATCAGTACTATCACGGAATTCACAATCTTGTTCCATTCCAGGTGTATCAACGAGAAGAAAGTCATCCATTGCATTATTTATAAAATCATCGTCATCTTGTTCTCTTTCCATACAAGTTTTATCCATACATTGATGTTCATGAGGTTTCAAAAGTTGATCTCTCTAGAATGTCCAAAGGACGTGCACCATGCAAACTGTTTCTGCAATTTTGTACATTGGTTAACAGCCTTTCATGTTGTTTTGATATTCTCCCATCGTCTTTCTCATTTCTCCATCGTTGCATATATGATCCATTCAATTTCAGATCAATTTCTATATGCAACATCGCTTTTGTCGAAAGCATTACAGGTGTAATACTGCTTCAATTTCAATTTCACTTTTTTTTGGAACATTTTTATCCCATTTCACCTTGTTCTTATTAACTGTAAACAATAATCTCATTTTTTCCTTTTTTAGAACAGCTACTACCGTAGTTTCGGTGGTATACCCCTGGGTTTAGGAAGCACCCCTCGTACATCAGAACTTGCCGTTGAAGGACAGACGTACTTCGGAAAAACTTTCCGAAATTCCGAGATTCCATCCGTGCTCAAGGACTGCAGTCAAATTGGTCAAATCAAAGCCACAATGTTGGGACCAATTGCCACACAAAAACACAAAATAACAATGAACGACAACACAATCGGTTCTTTGGTGCCCATTTACGGCATCGCAAGCCCAGATCTTGGTTGTTCCTGTGAACACCATGCTATTTGCGGTTCGCTGGTGCACATAGACATGCTGGTTAGGTTCAAAAAGATGGTTGTATACAGTGGTCAGTCGTCAAAAGGTCACTTTGAAAAATTCGAAATTTGTTGTTCACCTTCTTCTTTCTTGTTCCAGAAAATAATAACTATAAGACAATTATGGCTGCTGTTTGGGTCACAGAAGGAGCGAATCGATGTGTAATTGGCCATGTGCCTGAGAAGCTCTCAGAGTACTTTCATCGTTTGGAAGGACGAATCGCCCAAGTCTACACAATTTATCACCTTTCCAAGGACTCCAACAGAATGGCGTTTTCCAACAAGAATGATGGTGTATGCCATGCTATTTTGGTTGATAAAGGGATTGCGTGTGACGAACTTCTGGATGACCTAGTTGAGAGTATCGCTAGTGCATCAGATGGTGAATAAATGTGATAGATTGTAAATTTTTATTGTAATTTGAAACGAATTTGAACGACATAAGAATAGGATTCACTCCTCTTCTGGGAAGTAGCTGAGCCCAGTCTTCCTCCAGGCGTTCCTAATTTGAAACGAATTTGAGCTACATAGGAATAGAATTCACTCCTCTTCTGGGAAGTAGCTGAGCCCAGTCTTCCTCCAGGCGTTCCTAATAGTGACTTCTGTGATTGCCTCCCAACTTTCGCTTACCCACTTAGTTCCCAGCTCTCGGGAGGCGCTTACAAAGGTAGATCTGTCAGCACCTTGGTCCATCATCCACTGCCACCATTTCGACCTCACTTGGTCTTTGAAAGGCTTACAGATTCCAACATCAAGCGGCTGCACAAGATAAGTGCAGCCTGGAGGAATTTTGTACGGCGTGATACCAATTTCTTCCAGCCTTTCTTTCACATCGTCCGTCCAATGAGCGCTGAAGTCGTCCATCAACAACAAACAGGGGACCCCATTGGCCTTTTCTTGTAGGTAAGGCACCAATATTTTGTCAACGTAGTCTTCCATGTTTACCCCATCTTGCCATGCCTTCTTCTGGCAACAAAGAACAACTTGTTCCCTGTAGGGGTTCGTCGGGAACTCGCGAGTTGCAATTCTTCCACTTCGTTCACCTTTAAAGATGAGGAAAGGTTTCAGCTTGTCCCCGTTCGCCGAGACGGTGCATGTGACTGTGAAACGAGATCCGGAATCGGTCGTGCGTCGGCCATTCACGGTCCGCTCCCCTTGCAAATTGAGCGACGAATGGGGGCACATTGAAAGAAACATTGGCGTCTGGTCCATGTTTAAAATGAACTTTTGTTGCACATCCGGCGCACTTACAATTGGCCTCATGATGGCTAACCAATTCTGCGCCTCCAAAACCATCTCATTTGGGTCCGTTTGAGAGGTGTGGGTGATTCTGCGAATGGCGAATTTGTTCCTCTGACAGAGGCGGCGAACGGTGTGATATTGTTGACTGTCTGTCAAATTTCGGAATTCCGGCCAAACCTGCCCAGCTTTGATTACCAAATGCTTATAAGCCAAGGGCACCCCAGCATCCCTTTGATAGAATGCCCAAGTCATGGTTTCAGAAGACGACCTTTGGCTCCGCGAGACGTTGATTTCTTTGTGGATTTCGTATTGGCAAGAAGGAGCTGGTGTTTGTCTCTCCAATTGCGGATTTGTTTCCCTTGCAACCCATAGCTTCTGGCTATCGAGCGCAAGGACTCATTATTGGCCAGCCTTTGTTCGCAATCACGCACAATTTGCAGCTTTTGACCGTTTGTTAGTCGTTTTCGTGCCATTTTGATGTGTTACGAGTTGTTGCAAAAATGACAACTTGATGTTTGAAGACATGATTATCGTTTTTCGGGAGAACGACATGAGTCCCTGATTTCGCGTCAGTCACGACGGAATTTCAAATCGATCAAAGTAGTAATTTAATTTGAATAGTACATCTTCTACATACGTGAATAATTCGCTGGCTTTAGTAACCACACCGGCGCGCCACTGTACATTTGGCGGGTACTATACCGCCGAAATTACGGTAGACTTATTTTATCCTCATCGTCATAACGGATCAAACAATCGTACTTCGTACAGTTTTTTGTAATAATACGGTAATTTGCTTGTCTACTACTACATACTTATTTAGAGAACAAAAAATTGATACTACGCCTTCGGGTTATGGTGCTACCGAATGAGTACCTACCGGTAGGTAGGTATTTACAGTTAACGGTAGTTACAGGATTTCAGATACTATCGTAAGGTACTACGGTACTTTGGGATACGATGGATAATATTGTAGTAATTACTGTTAATACCTACTACCCGGAACAACCCACGCCGGAACTCGACGGCCCCCTGGGCAGAGGCTAAATCTCTACATAATTTGTCTTGGGCGCCTTCGGCCTACGAGGACTTCTACCGGTATTATACGAAGGCAGTATCAGGTACTTACCTACGGTAATAAGTTGTGAGCGAGAAGTACGGTATGATACTATGGTAGTATCATACATCATAATATTGGTACTACAATCGTAGTCGTATGTACTTACGTTTACAGTTACCGTAGTATTAACAAAACGCGCTCTCTCGGAGTACGTCGTAAGTCGTAAGTCGTAATAAAAGTGATGAAGCGTCTGATTCGATGGATTCATTGTGAGCCACACTTTCAGTCGACTTCAACTTTCCATCATCAGTCGTCCATAAAAACTCGCAAGTATCATACCATTCTCGAAGACCACCTCTGTCTAATTCTTCGTCGTGATACGCGTGGATCTGATCAACGGAACAGTGATTGCTATTCAAAATAGCCCCAGAGCTTGTTATTGACTTACATCCCTGGACTTTGTTGCGAGCATCGTACTACTGAATATCACACAACTTTCCGCCACCCTCCAAGACATTTTTCCCTGTCACTCAATCCTTCATCTCTGGATCTTTTCTCCTCGAAATGCGCTTTCCATCCCTGTCTATCTCTTATTGTCTGGCCTGGTCTATTGCATCTTCATCAACAAGGGCCTTTTCCACAACATTTCAATCGAATCATCTGAGTACTCGGATAACGAGTAAAACATCCAATAGACTGCACACATCTGCAGCACATCGCGAAAGCACCAGTGCATTGAAAGTAGCTTCCACCGATACGATTTCCATAGCCGACATGGAACGTGGTGTAGGCGGACGCATCGAGGCGGCCTTTGAGGCTGCCAAGGAGAGAGGAGAGGCCGCGTTTGTCAGTTTTATCACAGCTGGATATCCCACCGCAAAAGGTACGACCTCGAACAATTTTCTGTTTCTTTTCACTGAGCTATTCGTGTTTTTTTAAACGAGTCGCCTTTTTATTGCTCATGCCCAAACTCTTATGAATTAATTTCCGTCCCACCACAGACACTCCAGCCCTGTTGCTGGCAATGCAAGAGGGGGGAGCATCTATAATTGAGTTGGGAATCCCCTATACCGATCCTCAAGCCGATGGTGCCACCATTCAAAAAACCAACCAAGTGGCGATTGCAGGTGGCACCTCCGAAATTTCGACCTGCCTCGACATGGTCAAGAAGTCTAGAGAAATGGGTTTAACTGTCCCAGTCGTATTGATGGGATATTACAATCCCTTCTTTCAGTATGGCGCCGAAATGTTGTGTGCCGAAACGAAAGAAGCTGGTGCAGATGGATTCATCGTGGTCGATTTGCCACCAGAGGAAGGCGTTGAGTTGAACAAGGCTTGTATCAAACATGGACTTTCCAATATCCCATTGGTAGCACCGACGAGTAGCGACAAGAGAATCGCAGCTTTGGCCGAAATGGCATCGACCTTTATGTACTGCGTGTCTGTCACGGGAGTGACTGGAGCGCGTGACTCCCTTCCACCGGATCTCGACGACTTTGTCAAGAGAGTCCGATCCAAGACGGATTTACCGTTAGCAGTTGGATTCGGAATTTCGACACCTGAAATGGTGAATGGAGTCGCCAACATGGCAGATGGCGTAGTAGTAGGTAGCTCCATCTTGAATGCGGTGGATAAAGTGGGTGAACATGCTAGCACTGAAGAAAAGGCTGATGCTGTCCGGAAGATTGTTTCTCATTTGGCGACTGGATTGAAGCAAGGAGACGCCAAGAATCAAGCCACTAAACTAGGACAAGTCCCCAAGGAATGGGCCACCGAAAATTCAAAGGCGCGATTCGGACAATTTGGAGGACAGTACATCCCTGAAACACTTTCGGTTGCATTTGAGGAAATTGAGGAAGCCTACGACGCCATCAAGGATGATCCGGATTTCTTGGCAGAGCTAGATAGGTATCGTCGCGATTTTGTTGGTGGCCCCACTCCTTTGCACAAGGCAGAACGATTGACGGAATTGGCAGGAGGAGCTACTATTTGGCTCAAACGAGAGGATTTGGCTCACACTGGTGCACACAAGATCAACAATGCCATTGGGCAAGCCCTGTTGGCAAAGCGCATTGGGAAACCTCGTATTATTGCCGAAACTGGTGCCGGTCAGCATGGTGTAGCCACTGCCACTGTCTGTGCAATGTTGGGATTGGAATGTATCGTTTACATGGGTGCTGTCGATTGTGAGCGTCAAAAGCTCAACGTCTTTCGCATGAATACACTCGGTGCCAAGGTCGTTCCTGTCCAAACAGGTCAGCGAACCCTAAAAGATGCTATCAACGAAGCTATGCGAGACTGGGTGACCAACGTCCGGGACACACATTATTTGATTGGCTCTGCCGTGGGACCACACCCCTTCCCCACTATTGTCCGTGACTTTCAGAGTGTTATGGGAAAGGAAATCAAGGAGCAATTCAAAGAGAAGAACAATGGGAAGCTCCCAGACGCAGTTGTTGCATGCGTCGGCGGTGGTTCCAACGCCATTGGAGCGTTTCATCCGTTCGTAGATGACAAGGAGGTTGCCCTCTACGGTGCAGAAGCCGCAGGAAAAGGCATTGATGTCGACGAACAACACTGCGCCACACTGACAGTGGGCACTCCTGGAGTCTTGCAAGGAGCTCGCACCTACATCATTCAAGAAAAGTCTGGGCAAACACTGAATACACACTCGATTTCTGCCGGATTGGATTATCCCGGCGTTGGGCCCGAGCACGCATACTTGAAGGATAGTGGTCGTGCTACGTATGTTGGAGTGACAGATGACGAAGCATTGGAAGGTTTCAAGATGATGTGCGAGTACGAGGGAATCATTCCAGCTTTGGAGACCAGCCATGCCATCTACTATGCAGTGAAACTCGCTAAGGAACTTGGTCCCGGAAAAGATATTGTCATCAATATGAGTGGACGTGGTGACAAGGACATGCCTCAAGTCGCAAAATTGATGGGTGTAGATGTGTAAAAGCTTAGAAGGAAAACTGAACATCCATGGATAAAATTCTGGCGTACGTTATTCAGATAAAGTTAATGTTCTTGCTCAAAAACTCTCTCCTGTGTCACGGCATTGTAGCACTATTTCTCTTCGGCCCTGTTCGAAAAGCCGTTTTATCAGGTAGCTTTCCTTGTGGCAATAGTGGTAACTTTGGCCAGAGCCAAGACAACGGTCAGACCTGCTGCTCCCAAGACGGCGTTGCCAGCATAACGACGAAACCGTTCCATGGGCTTTTCGTAGGCGCTTCGATAGGAGTTGAGTTCGTCGCGATCATACAATTTCCCACACGCGACGCCCGCAACGAAAAAGAAGGCATGGCTTGCGATTAATGCTTCTGTTCGGCCCATGCTTGAAACTGGAGTCGAGCTGCTCTTGCTGCTTCTACGTTAGTAGTTTGTTTGCTGATATTACTACTGACTAGTCTACTACTACTGATGATAACATGTGACGGTCGATCGGTTCGGGAGTACCGTACTAAGACTACGAGCTACGAGTACGACTGCCTGTCCCGCACTTCCTACCGTAGTAAGTACGGTACTCTTGCTCCGAATTTGGTATCATACGTATCATACTGCTGTATTCTTCCGTAGGAAAATCACGTTGGACTTCCATGTGACAAAAACGAATGTTCATTCTACGGTGTAATAATGTTACCCTACAGAAGATGCTTACGCGCGCACAGGTGACGAATTTGAACGATGTTCTGGTTTTAAAGGAGGAGTCACCTGTCTATTTTTTCACCCTTGAAAGTTGAAAGTGCAACCAAAAACATATTCATGTAGCATTAATATGCATCATAAGCACCATTTTTCAAGTCAAAGGAGAGTCCAAAACCAACGGCTGACAATGTACGCCAGGACCGTTCAGGAAAGAAGAAAACTATTGTGGGTATAGCTAACTTGAAAGTTACTATGTTCTTCAGAAAGTTGACGACATTTCATGCCATTGTGTTGAATGATTGGCAATTCTGGGATCAAGTCAAACAAAAGAAAAGGATATATTGTGAACATTTTCGGAAAGGAGCGAGACTCTTAGACATGAACGCCTTGCCATTCGGAGAAAAATCTGTCGATCGTCAAAGTTGCTTCTCGAACCAGCAGCTATCCAAATCACAAAACCAGTGCAATAAAAGCACCTGGGGAGCCAATACCAATGGTCTCAAAATCGAATCCCAACTAAGAACGGAGTAAGTCCAAACGTCATGGTAATCTGCGTGATTGCCTGACACTATGGTTTGGAAAACTAGTCACAGAAGCTCAAATTGGAGCAGAATTGATTAACGAATGAAGATTGAGAGAAGGTGAAGGTTCTCATAGACACTTTTTCGATCTAGAAGGTTCTATTATAATTTCTAATAATGCCTGTGCGGGAGTTATACGCAACTTGATGGGAGTCGCATGTCAAAAACGACCAATCCTTTCTGGTTGTTGACAGCATTTGGCAGATAAACACCTCGGTGACCAACCTCGGAGCTTGAAAAGGTAAGATTTCGCATGGACGCAAGATAGACTAACACAAGCCTTCTAGTGGCCGCACAACGTTGACAGCTTTTTTCTGGGTGATGGTAAAGCAATCTTGCACTGCTTCATTTCCGTTGCAATTGACACGAGTGACCCCCGACCAGCTTAACCTCACAAAACTTTTGGAAATTATCCCAGTTCTAAAAAACTAGGTAGGAATCTCATGCAAAGATCCTTTTGGGTTGGCAATGTTTTGGTGCAAAAACTCGGTAGAAACCAAGTAAGCAGCATCAATCGAAATCAAATACCATCACTTGTGTCATCAGTGTAGGTAGTTCCATATTCGTAGAACTACTTAGTATGAATTCTCTAAAAAAGAGATCATGTACTTTGCAGTGTAATAACTATGTAATACGCATCTGATGTGATTCTGTTTGGAGGGAAATATGTGGTGATGGGGCGAGTTGTCAGTACCCATCTCACATCACCTCCTCTCCACCCAGATGAACTTTTCCTCCTCACGTAGGAGGTTTTATTACCATTACCACATCCCTGGAGAGATCTCCGGTCACTCCCTGCAGTGCCTCGCCCTTCGGGGCCCGGCTGGTGAGTCAACTTCTTAGATACGGAACTGCTGGTAGCTAGTAGTTGGCATAGCCATAAAATAGATTTTATTATCTATCTATGTAATACGCATCTGCTATGCCGTGGGGATATACATTTCTACTATGAATAAAAATATGTATGACAATAACCTTTGGGGAGAATTCTTCACCAACCAACGTCCATCATCTATTGGGAGAACTTGCTGTGTTGGTGCGCTCCCGTTGCATACTTTTCTTGGCCATGATGATATCCAATCGCTTGGCTTCATCCGGTCTTTGCTTGCGTCCATTACGACGTCCCAATTGTCCCTGCGCTTTTTGATTGTAGTACAGTTGAGCGTCCGTGTCTCCCAGAACAATGTCATCATCCTCCTCATGATCAAGGGACTGCAAATCTCCAGTGCTCTTGGCACCACGAGAGAGAGGTTTTGGCTGGACGACAACAAATTTGGGTTGCATTTTTTTGCGAGTCGTGGTGTGACGGCGATGATGATGGTGGTGGTGGCGATGGTGATGTTGCGGCTGAAGTTGATCATTACAATCGCCCCCCGATCCTTGGTCTTGCTGGTATTGTTTCATCAAGGTCTCCTTGAAGGAGACTTTGGAGGCCCATGGCGAATTAGAAGTCGTGTTCTTGGCAGAAGTAAGCGAGGGAACCATCACGACACTGGATGAGGCCGTGGTCCCATCATCCGTTTGCACCAACACTCCCGATGAGGAAGAGCGTGAGGACGATGTACCATCCGAGGACGAACTAGAAGATTCCTCGTCGTCTTCCAAGACATATTTTCGCAAATCGGGAGACGATTGGCAGTGCTTCAGGGTGTGGGTGTTGAACGGTAACCCTGTATCGGTGACAGACTGCAACTCCTCGGGCGCCGGTTCGACGATGCGAACCGTCGACGGGGAATCGGCCGCGGCTGCTGATGTACTGTTGCTGGTGGGTTCTGGGTGGAGTAATTCCCAGTCTTCGGTTGAATGGTCGGTAGTGGTAGCCATGGCACGGCGTGAAGCGTCACTGGAAGGTGATGACAGAGCAGGCCATTCGGCGTCTTGGTGGGGTTCGTGTTGCTGCAACAAAGATGCAGACGAGAGGTGGGAAGGTGGCGGAATGGCGCTGGCAGATAACATTGTTGTAGTAGCAGTAGCAAGTAGCTTGGGTGCCGCAGTAATATTTTCAGTTAAATATAACAAGAGTGAATTGAAAGGAATTGCTCCAAAGTATGTATGGAATATTCAAGGCGAGAGGGATCAACGAATGGTTGCTGTGTTGGTTTTGTTTTTTTGGTTGGTGTGTCGAAGGAAGCCACCATCACATTCGATGATTCTCGTGTCTTCGTTTTTTTTTTCGGTTCGTCGTTTTTATTGAAGTAGGTTCGATTGATTTTTTTTGTTAAATATCAGGTATGTGTCGTGTCACCAGGACAAATCGAGAAGGAGATTTTGAAGATTCGTTTGCGTGGAAAAAACGCCGTCAACGAAAGTCGTATTCCTAACTCTTTCGTATTCTTTGGTGTTCTTCTTTTTGTACTGGAGTATTTGCGCATGACCATCAACACAGAGAAATAAAGGTTTCGGACCTCGTGGCTGTGGTCGAAGACGAAGAACGGACACAAAAATGAGGTTCAAAATTCAAATCGATTTTCCCTCCAAGAACGGGTCTTCTTTGAAATGGATCATCGGAATGGAAAGAATACGACAAACAAAACAACAATAAAGGATGATTCTGATAATATTGGGTATTGGGAACTACCGTAGTATCGTAGTATTGCTTTTGCTGCTGCTGTTTATCCGAGTTCCATCCTTGTTGACAACATACCCAGCTACATTCTCGTTACGAGTGCTGCAGTCTCAAGCTCGAATCCAGTAGTAGTTCTTGTCACGGGAAAATTCCCCTGTCCAACATCAACCATCAGATAACTAACAACACCAGACCGTGCCTTCAAGGAGACCGCATCCTCAACAACAAGCCATGTGTGGGATATTTGGCATGTATCGACAGATTCTTATGATATCACTATCTTTCATCGTGTTGAAGACAATATCAGGGGCTCGCGCTACCACGACAACGGGACGACGACTCAAGGGAAGATTTACAGAGCAGGAGCACCAGTCCGTCCTTCCAGAATCATCCAATCGCAGTCGAACCTTGGAATCGGAATACGCCAAAACTGGTGATTTTCCATGCACCTATTATTATGGAACCCGCAAACATAGCAAGTACGACGAATACGATGACGATTGGTACGATGACTGTAAAAAGGATGATCGTCCCAAACCAGCAGAAACGTTGACACCACCTCCACACGAAGTAGCCAAGTTTGACAACGAAGGCGATGACGACGATGAAGACTTTGGTATCGGACCAAACGTAAATCAAGGGGGAACGTTGTTTCCGCCCGTTGCTCCAATGATTGTTCACGAAAGTAATCCGCCGATTGAGGCTCCCTGGATAGACAAAGTAGAGGACAAACCGACTTCGCAAGAAGCCGCCGTCGATGCAAGGCCGTCCGACGCTCCCATGACCACACCGACACTGACTCCTACTAGACCCGTTCCTGAGCCTACCACTGACGATACTGGTGAATATAACCAGGAAAGTGATGATGAAAAAGAGGATAAGAATGATGAAAAGGAAGAAGTCAAACCAGAATCAGATGGCCAAGAGGAAGATGATGAAAACTCGGACGGCCCTCCCTTTCAAGGCAACCAAGATCCCAAGTGTACAGCGGCCCAAGCGGGGGAAGTCTATCCAACTGGAGTCAATCATATAGTCTACTTTCAGTACGAGCTTCTCACAACGCGCTCCTCGGACTGGAGAGGAACAGTGTGGCCAGCGGTCGATGATCAGTTGCAAAGGTTTTTGGCACGACACTTGGTCGATTGTACCGAGAGCGGCGATGGAGCCATCTATGGCGTCTCGCCCGAGCCGATCGATAGTTTCGGTACACTGATGGGCGACAGTGGAAGTGCCTGCTCCAACATTCAAGACTTTGACGAAGAACAGTTTCTCTGCGATACGGTTACGGGCTCCGTCACGTTGTATTTTTCCGAAGCCCGGTACATGAACATCGACAACAGTACTGACTTATTGTTGAAGTCTCAAAACAGTGTCTTTGAGTATCTGCAATGGGCCATTAATGGGAATACCAACTACATGGGAAACCGAAGAACAACCTTTTTACGACGCCAAAGAAAAAAAAGAACGTTGCTTGAGTCGAATTTTCTGAATGCCGACCTTGGAATTTACGGATTATACTTTCTAAGTCAACCAGTCAATTTTTTGACTTCCAATGGATCACTGCCAGCTGGGGGAGGGCCGACGTTGACTGCATCAGCACAAGATCAGAGGCTTGAAAACGGGCAGCAATCCACGGACAGATCCGTTAGTCCTGCGGTTGCTGGTTCCATTGCGGGGTTCACAGTGTTGACAATGCTGATTGTCGGCTTGGCCATTCATCGGGGAAGACGATCCTCAGACAAAGATTTTGGTGAAATTGTCATCATCAAGCCAGTGGATACCGCATTGACAGACTTGTCAGACATCCATTATCCTGTACCGACTCGAGACGACGACAGCGCAATCGAAGTAGATTACGACTTCGAGAAAATACTCGCAATGAAGACGATTGACACAACCACCGACAGTGATTCCTTTCCAATTCAAAACTCGCCTAATGCCTTTCGGGAGCAACGGCGTGCGCTAGATAGAGTGGAAGCCATCGACATACCGCCTCTTAGTTCAAGGACAACAAGTGTCATTCCCATTTCACCACGGGAGTCCGAACCTCCAACTCCTACCGGTCGTTTGATGGTGACCCCTGTCGATCCCAGAGAATCAATTGTGACCCCAAACACAGCCCAGGGTACAATGTATACTGTAGAAGAGACCGTAGATGATGCTAGCTACAACTTCTCTGAAGATGGAGTTTCCATGCGCTTGACAAGTCCTGAATTCACGGTAATCAGAAGCAAGTCTCCTCGTGACCAGAATTTAAACCCTCCTTCAAGCGAAGGTTTCCGAGACCCTCCCGAAGAAGAGAGTTATTCGGACGCACCAAATTTGCAAGCGCATGAGTTGACGATTCTCAACTCCTTGCTTGATGGACGCGATGAATCACCTACCAAACGATCGTGCGACCAATCAAACGATACGGCATCGAGTGAGCAGTGGACCACTCAAACCATCTCAGTGGGTCATTCAGCGTCGACTTCTGTTCTTTTAGCTGCTGCCAACCAAATTTTGAATGCAGAAGGAAAGAACGACAAGAACACCACAATGGTATATGGTTCAACTCCAGGAATCGGCCCCGTGCAGAACTTTAGTCTTCCGTTGGGATCCTCCTTACAACCTCCACCTTTGGATTGTTCTGGTATTTCAACTTCACCGGTATTAATGGGACACGACAATAGTACTGGCCGTCTGAGCAAGTATCATCCCGTGTCGGTGAGAGGCCTTAGCAGAACTCAGCGAAAAGACCTTTCTGTTTCCAGTGGCAGTGCCAGTCGATCGCTCAAAGCTGCTCGAGCGTTAAATTTCAGTAGTCCAGACTCTGTTGTGGATTGGAGGATGAATAGCCTGTCGTCTGGGGAATCCAATCACCGGGACCCAGTCCAAACCTGGAGATCGAAAGCCGTGACTCCAGAATCTTCCCGGAAAATGGACCCGCCAAGTTCTTCAGAAATATCTCGAAAGATTCAAAGCATTGATAGTAGCATGTCTCCAGAGTTAGAAGAATCAGTATCTTCCAGAACAGAATACCTCAAAAGTCGTCGAAGGGCCTTAGAAGAACGTTTTCAAAACTACAAGAGTCGCCTCTCAGCAACCACGGGACAGGACAGCGAATGTGCTGTGATTTCAATCAATGACAGGTTCGTGTCGAGGGATGAAGTCACTTTACAAGAAGAAAGTATACGCGACGATCATGGAAAGGATTCATCTAACAGAAGGTGGTTGAATGTCAGTAGGGCGAGTCCACCAGAGGCAGGATTCTTTCCTCAAGCTCAAGAGCAACAAGAATTGCAATTATCTTCCCACAAAAGAGAACGACGAAAGCTGTCGCGGACACCAAGTCGTAAGACTCCTCGTTCTTGGAGAGACTATACGTCCTTAAATGATATTGAAGAGTTGCTGGACAAAGATCAAGAGTGGAAAAAAACTAGTGACGACGAGAGCATGAGAATCGACGCCTTTGTAGTGTCACGTTCTCGAGCGGTTTCTCTGGATGGCACTGAAGAAGGAGAGTCGACCTTTTGGGAGGAAAGTCGAACGCTGGACGATTTGGTGTCCTCACGCCAATATTCCAGCAGAATGGAGACTCGCATTTACCCGCTCTTTCAATCTGATACAGTACAGTTATAAGTGCATCACTATCTATTCAACAAAGCGACTATTTCTTGGAGCAGCAGTCTTGTCTCTGTTTGTCGTCGTATTATGCTTCTATTCTAAGGATGTTTCCCACATGTGACGGCAGGGAACTTTCTTAGGTGATCCCATGTCGCAAGGAGAAATCGAGTTCCGAGAGCTGGACGAACACTCGTCGTTTCAAGTTGACGGAATGGCGACGCTATATTCATCATCGATAGTGCCATTGACTCCCGGCCACCACACACAGCGGGGCTCTCTCCAAAAAATATCCCCGAGAAGGGCATTCAATAGGATTAATTGGAGGCTCAAAAAAAAAGGAGTATTCCTCCTCCCAGCAAGTCCTCCGTTTCCTAAACATCTTCAAAAGATGGAGAGGCGAGAAGACTCGACACGGCCACTTTGAAATATCTCTTTGCACACTATTATTCCAGTAAACAAAAGCCGCTTCCAATGCTAGAAGCAACCTCAAGAGGATTGACAAATCAAAATTCAACACCTGGCCACCCTGCTGTAACCCTACCAATAGACGCACGGACTGTTTCAAAAGGGAACTTTTTTGGGGGGCTTTGATCTGCTGCCTCAACCAAACCAATGATACGTGTCGTTTTTTCAGAATTCATGTGGACTTTTTGCGCAGTGCCGGAAGTTTCGAAAGAAGGCTTTCAGCCTGCTCCGAATATTTTAGTACGTGCCACAAGCAATCGTAGTGCTACGATTGACTTGTTTGTGGATTCAACTGACCTATCTTTCTTCGAGGTGCTGTAGAACAAAGAACAAAACATTGCCAAGAAGTTGACCATAACAAACACAAATAGCCGGTTGACGGAATACTAGTAGCTGTAGAGAGAAAGTGATTTGTGTTCTATGAATAGAAAACTCTCGATAGGCATCCGTATACGACTACTACTAGTACTGATCCAATAATAAAAATAATACTAATAGCAATGGGATTCACATTTCACAAAAGCAACGGCGATTCAACTTCATATCGCCGTGTCGTCCTTACTGCGAGGTGAGATTTCTTCAGATGGCTTTTGGCTGGCAATGAAATCCGCAATTTGTTCCTCTTCATTATAAATTTCCGAGAGGTCCTCTCGTTCTTCCTTCAAGCCGTAATCTGCTGGAAGGGAGACATGGCCTTCGTTCAATTCTCTCCATTTCAAGGTGCTGTCACCAATTTGTTTGACGATATCCCTTGCCGCATTTGGAGCGCCACATTTTTTGGCAGCGATCGACATTTCTGTAAGCTTTTGGTCGTCATTCAACCATAGCGCAACTTCTTCCGCAACAGCCTGTGGATCGGAATCTTGGCAAAAGGCGCCAAATCCACCCTCGACCACATAATCGACATTTCCCTCTTCTTGCCCAGGAAGGAATGAAGTCAACATCACTGGAAGGGATAGGGCAGCAGCTTCTGAGATGGTTCCGGGACCAGCCTTGGAAATGAGGACATCCGCAGCGACCATGTATTCAGCCATGTTGGTGATGAAACCAAGAGGAACCACAGCCACATTTCCGTTAGAATCGATAGAAGCAGAAGGTTCCACTTTATCGGAATTGGAGGATTCTACATTCTTTGTGTTGGAAGGAACTCCTTCATTGACGGTACTGAGAGGTTTCTTGTTTTCCTCGCCAATGTGCTTGTCTTCTTTTTTCTCATCTTCGATGATTGGCTTTTGTTGCTTGGGAGAAGGTATAAAGACAGCGCTGTCATTGTTTCGCAAACTTCCAGAGCTCAAAATCCTTCTCAGTGATCGGAATGATCCCCCGGCTTCAATGCACCCTGCAGTAATAGGAATATCGTCTCCGCACCCTGACAAGTTTGGAATTATGTTGGCAGCGGAAAAGAGGCCTCTGGAGATTTTTGTGGCCTTGGAAGTGGATCGCATTTGAAATACTTCATCCCAATCTCGTTCCTCCAGAGAGTTTTTCAGTGTTTCATTTCTTCCGCAGACTACCATAATGACGGCATCTACTCCTTGCTTGACAAGTTCAATGTACAGTGCGTCGACAATGTTGGAAAGCGAACCCACTCCCTCTCCTCCTCCCATGACAAGAAGCGTCTTTCGATCCACGGAAGGCAACTTCAACTTTGTGCGTACCAATTTCTGGTAAGCTTTGCCCTCTTCGCTCATTCGATTTCCCAATTTCTCCGCTTCGACGGCAAAGTCATGTCGAATGGGAAGTCCAATCAGCACTAGCTTGTCTTCTGGAATCTTTCGCTCTCGGGCCAATTTGTAAATCTGCGACGATCCCACAAACATTTTCTCCACACCATTGGCGAACCACGTTCGATGGGCCGAACCCAAGTCGGTGACTACCGTAAACATGGGCAAGTGTTTGCCCGTCTCGTGACTGATCTTGGCGCAGGATAAAATGGGAACACTGGTTTGGAGAGGATGGACACTTACCACCACGTCTGGATGGTAAGCCTTGATTCGTTTCCGAATGGACCGTTCGCAAAGAACCGTCATCATTTTAATGTTGGTTTCGACCACCCGATCCATTGCTCGTGAGTTCGAGACTCCATAGAGAATCTTCCATTGGGTAGGATGGGCACTCAAGTGTTTGTAATAGGGAACAATCGAGTTATATGGTGGCAAGTAGGCTTCCGTAGCCAAGTCGAGGAGGTCGTAACTGGATCCCGGAAACAGTAGTTCGAACTGACGAGCCAGAGATTCGGCACTGGCACGATGACCTCCTCCAGTATCCGAACTTAGAAACAATACCTTCAATCCCTTCAACTTGGTGGGTTCATCTCGTGGCAGAGAGGAGATGGATGAGTCTAAGAGTTTCGTTGCTGTACCGTCAGGACTAACTACAGAAGTATCGTTTGGATGTGTCGGACCACCAGATTCCCCCGACGTTATTGTGGCTTCAACAGATTCTTGGCCATTTTCATGGTCCGTACTAGTGGTTGTGGACATGATTTGATTGTCAGTAGAAGAACACATTCCTAGTGATGATGATATTGCTGATAGGGCCTCTATTGATGCTTCGATAGCTGTCATGTCGTTCCAGCAACTATAAACAAACAAACAAACAAACAAGGTAGTGCTTCGCTTCCTACCAAACGAACAAAATTCAATTCGGAGAGAGGCGGCAACGACGTCAAAATGACAACGCAAAAAAATACACAGAAGACAAAAGACACACGTTCTCTCATTTGAGATGCTCCCCAACGAGAGAGTGAGGCAGCCAACGACGCCACACCAACAACAGTCGTTTCTCTCCGAAACACACACACACACACAACCGGCATTTCGTTGCGTTCCTCCTGGCCTTCGCGGCGCTGCCGTCTCGCGTTGACACTCACAATGTTACTTCGTGATACAAAACTAACGGCCACTCATAAGTATAAATCGGCTGAATTTCGAAGTATCTCCATTCCCCGAGGGTTCGCCCAATTTTTGGGGACCAACCAAAAGAACGTACTATGTACTACGGTACTACAGGGTACTACTTAGAGGTATGCGGTGATACGTACTTCGAGTGCCGGTACTTCGAGTACCGGTACTCCGCATGGGTAGGCATAGTACCGTAGCTTTTTCCTTTTCTCGTTTCTCACACACATCATGCTTTCACTACTTTTTTTATTGTCGTATAAATACCAAAGGGAAGGGTACTCCGTACCAGCGGTACTACGGTACTTTAGGTACCGGTAGACTGTGTACCTGGTACGGTAGTTGTTTTTAAGCTCCGGAGTCCGGAGTACGACTTAACAGTTAACGTACCTCTCTACGGTAGTACTAGACTATCGTATGATATCCTCGGAGTGGTAGCATGAATTCGTGTCATAGGATTGTGAAGAGACGCTACGACTCGTTGACAATGAAGGTGTTTTCATCAACGTGTGTATCACGACGCAAAACTACTACTAGTAGATAATCATAATATACTGTAGTCTCTAGTACGGTAGTAATGAATAGTACTCCGAGTAGTAGTTAAACTTGTAACGTAGCAAGCTTGCAAGTTTCCTTCTCCGATAGGTCTTGATCTTCCGTTCCGGATCCTTCTCCAATACCGCCGCTTTGTCTCTTGGTGATAAAGTCGACCAATCCAATATTATTGTTATCCTTTGTACCGGCCAAAACACCCGTGGCTGTCAGAACTCGAGCCTTTTTGGTTTTATCATCCTGGACGGTTACAGTCATGGTGGAGGATACCGCCTTGAGGCCATGAAACTGACAGACACCGTGCAACAACAATCGATGGAATCCACTCGTCGACGAATCGGCATCAAAGAGGAACCTCGTGATTAGTTCGCTCTGGTCGTCGTCGTTGTCATTGTCGCTCTCGGCTCTGTTGTTTGTTTTCCTTGGACGACGTGTCACTGTAGGTGGCTCTAGCAACAACTCCAACCACTCCTCGTGCGACCGGACAATGTCGTCCCGGCCGGTATGCACTCCAATCAAATAGTTTTCAAATATGGTCACCACCTGCGAGGCCGCATACGAATTTTCGCAAGCCTTGACAACGACACGACGCAATCGACTTTCGATGCGATGGAACCGCTCTTCCGGTGTCATGACGGAAATATCGTCTCGTTTCGAGACGGCTGGTTGTTGTAGCAGCAGCAGCTGGTTTGGCAATTCTCCATTGAAGAATTGCTGTCGGACACGGGCCAAATCGTCTTGTCGAAACTTTTCCATGGCCTTGCTTTGATGTTGCTGGGGATCTAGAATGGACCGTTGTTTGGACGCATGGGAGGATCCCAGCAATAACGCTTCGGCGGCGGCCAAGCTGCCCCCACCCTTGTTGATTTCTGCTGCCAGGTTGACAAAATTGTCATTGTTCCAGCGACGCACTTTACGGTGGGACGGTCCTTGTTTGCGACTGCGGGCAGGGGCTGTAGCAGTACTGCCAGCTCGAGCCGTTTCACGAATCTACGAGAAAATAGAATGTGGGAGGGGTATGGAAGAAACGACCATCAATGTCAGAATGTTTGTTCACACTGCTAACTTTGTGAGTTTCTCATTCGGGTTGTTTGCATTTCCTTTCCTATCATTTTCAAAAAAGTCTTCGTGATTCGAAAACATAGTAGTATCACAGTACAATTGACAAGAACTCACCCTGGTTCCAGCAATATTGGTACCGACGGCAGCTCCCGCCATGGGTCGAATGGTAATTCGTCGTCCTTCCATGCGACCTTCATGATTATTGATTCCTGGAAGCAATTGTTGTCGTTCCAAAACACGTCGTTCCACAGGTTCTTCTTCGTTGACGTCTTCTTCGATTCGATTCGGCGTACGGTTGCGAGGGTTGGAGCGAGGACGATTCAATCGGAGCGGAGACGGACTGGTGTTGCTGTTGCTGTTGATGCAACGTTCGGGTGGAGAGAGAAATGATAACACGCTGGATCTGGGAGTTGTGGCCGTGCTACGGTCCACCAACAAGGGAGATGAATGACGCATCAACAATTCCATGGAATTGTCAACCAACAATCCGTCATCTGTGGTTGGTCGATGGTGATTACCGTGCGTTTGTCGCGATCCCGAAGAGGATCTCATCGTTACAGTTACAACAATAGTATTGTTGCTACTAGTAGCTACTAGAGTGTTGATGTTTTGTAAGAAAGTCGGCTTTCCTTGGATGATGTTCCAAACGGTTCACAAAGACAAAAAGTGATGAGGGGTGGGTCTCGGAAACTTGCGTGTTGTCATCAGTCGTCTGGATTGACGGACAAGTCGTACCCCAAAGTCTGTGGTGGACTCAAGCACTTTAGCTACCGTAGCACGTAGTACGACGTGCAGTATCATACCTTTGGAACCAGAATTTTACAGAGAATTACGGCGGCGTCGTTCATTTCGTCTGTAATTCCAACTTTAACCCTACTACGTAGTACGTAGTATTTTTTAACAACATCTATCCGGTACGATACGTAGTGAGTCGTGTTACAGTACCTGGTACGACGGTACGATACTCTCTGTGAAGGAGTACCTGCGGTATGATTGTATGATTGTATCGTTCTCTGATTGTCACTCCAGTACGTGGTATCACTGTAGTCTATGATACCGTATACGTCGTACCGTATTTCGAATCAAAACCTAAAATAACCGGTGCAGCCAATAGAAATCCCATTCGACTCGACGCTGCTACTTAATTACTGGAAATGCAATCTTCTTTCCCTTTTTTATTACTAAAATAATACTTCGAAGTAACTGACAGTAGTGGGAATCATCACCAATCACCACACCATCAACATGGGCGGCGAGGTTTCTGTCAAAGCCGATAGCCCAACAACGACAAGTACAGGCAACAACGCGGCCGAACCCGTACAGGAAAATCCCGCAGATCTTCCTGCCTCTACGTCGTCCGACAAGCTTCCCAATAAGAATGACGAAGTAACCGATGATTCCACCACCAAACAACCATCTTCACCGTCTCCCGTGACAAAAGGAAAAACCTCCGACGACGACGACCACGACCACGACAACAACAACAACAACAACAATATTCCAACGTTGCCGGTTGCAGACGACAAATCGATAGACGAATCGACGGATATGTTGAACGACGAAGTTGACGACGACAAGAGTTCTTCTGGTAAATCGGGTTCTTCCAAGGACCATGATGGCGAAGATGAAGACGACGAAGGAGAGGAAGACGATATACCAGGAGTCAATCGGGAAGATGTCTTGATTGGTCGGCCGGGATCCTACCCTCGCAACCGCAAAGCCAACAAACGGTACTGGAATTGCGTCCTGCAACAAGTTCCCATGTATCCCAAAGTGATCCATGACAAGGAGGCCCAGTACGATCTTGCCCGACACGTCATTCAGCGCGTGAAAAATAACCATGGAGGTAGGTTCATGGAATACGAAAATGATGGATGGGTGTTGGCCGATGTAGAGACAACACTGAACAAGGTCCGAAGGGCCATCAAAGAGAAATGGGAAAGATCCCAACTCAGAAGCAAAAAACGATCTCGTGAAGAACCAGTAACAACAACAACAACAACAGCAACACCCGAGCCCGATGAAAAATTGGAGCGATCCAAGAGCTCCGAACGAGCCAAGAAGAGTGACAATAAACATGTCGAGCTAAACAACATGGATGTCATTCTCTTCTTTGGACATTCGCATCATGAAGGGAACAAACTATACTGGAGTTATGTCTTGAAGGAGGCTGTGCCCAAGTTTGGTGATATTGTGGAGGACAAGGACGCTCAGTTTGATTTGGCGAGGCAGTGCATTGACTTTGTAGAGAAGAAAAACGGAGGACGGTTTGTCCAACCAGCAGCCAAAAACATGTGGGAACTTGTTCAGGATGACACGGTCTTATTCAAGGTGCGAAGGGCCATCAAGGAGCGATGGGAGCGAAAACACAAATCTTCTCCTACTTCTACTCCCGAAAGAAATCACGACGAAGCAAAGGAGATTGAAGTCAGGCCCATGGATGTGTTCCTAGGCAGACCAGTAAGTGGTCAGAGATCGCATGAAGGGACAGAGCTGTACTGGGAGTTTTTGACCAAGCAAGTGCCTATTTTTGGAAGACTTCTTGGTGATAGAGAAGCTCAATTCGAACTTGCAGGGAAAGTGGTTGACTACATCGTAGAGGAACAAGGAGGAAGATTCCTGGAGATGGACGAAGACGGTAATTGGGATGTCGCATCGGAGACAGTTGCTCTCGAAAAAACCAGACGAGCCATCAGGGAAAAGTGGGAGAAACATCTGACCACTGGAGGCTCCACAATTGACGACAGTATGGGTACACCCAAACCTCAAGATGACCCTGATGATCAACCGGATGTGAAACCTACAGATGTGTTGATTGGAAAATCTAATAACAGTCGTGTAGGAAATCAGCGGTACTGGGACCTTGTACTGGAGCAGGTCCCCAATTTCACGGATATTGTAGATGACAAGGATGCCCAGTTTGAAATGGCTCAGAAGGTAATTGACGTTGTAAAAAAGGAGAATGGTGGTAGGTTTCTAGAGTTTGATGAAGAAGATGGACTTTGGAAGGTGGGAGATGAAGTTGCAGTTCTTCAAAAAGTTCGGCGTGCCATTAAAGAAAAGTGGGAGAGAGAAACCAAGAAGGGAAAACATGTCTCGTCGAGCAACAAGAAGAAATCAAAGGGCGGGGGCTCAGTCGATAGCCGATCCAAGCAACCGTCACAAGAAATTTCAACAAAAAGGGCCAAAGTTGCTTCCAAGATAGTCCCGAAGGTTGTTCCGCCCAAAAGGAAAGTTGGAATCGCTTCGGAACAGGAACAACTGGTTCAATTAACACATGACATTGTGGATATACTCAAGGTACGAATTTCATGAAGATGCAAACTAGAATACATTGTCCTCGGTTCTAATGAACAATCTTTTATTTTTCTCTAGGGAGAAAAGAAAGCCGTCCTCCTTGAACAGCTTCGGGAGCGTGTAGATGCAGAGATGGAGGATGTCGAAGCGGTTTGCGAATCCCTCTCGGAGCTTGGGATGATTCATGTACTCCGAGAGGAAGAAATCAAACAACACACAACAGGCATGGTCTCGAAAGTTGTTTGGTGGGAATATGCTGGCACTTTCTTGAAACGCAAGTCTTGGGAGATGATGCCGCTCGGTGAGGACACGGAACATGTCATGCGCAGTGAAATGAGTCTCCTCGTTCGAGAAGAGGCAAGGCTTGATGTCTGGATCTCGAGGATGAGAAATCTCATGTCCAACCCGAGGGATCCCGAGCACCTGTACGTTACACCATCCGACGTTATTTATGCAACGAACCTTAACTCTTTTCCTCCAACCTCCAGTCCGGCCAAAAAGTTGAAGCGAACCCAGAAAGATCCGGTCGTGGCCATACATGCTCCTTTCGGAAGTGTGCTGCAGTCCTCAACTCCTGTGTCGTATCAACGCAACAGTGCGGCACGCACCCGTCAGCTTGTAATCACGAGCGAACGGCCTAGCCCAAACGATGATCCGATTGAGAGAAAAGATCCACTGCAAGTCTACTTTTTCCCCAATTCCGACCGATGGAAAAATTATGTTCTAAGTGAAAACCCTGTTCTAGAATGGATTCGGGAGCCACGTTACACTTCTGAAACCAATTTTATGGGGGGTGCTGGTGATAACCTGCACGTTTCCTGTCTCCGGGAAGACGAAGGTGTGTCCTCTTTCTTCTGAGTTTAAGGGGCCGTCCTGGACTGCCCTTTCATTGGATCCGTTCACATAAGACAATTAGCAAATATCTGGGCGGCGTTGGTAGTTGAAGCAGGGGAATTCGTAGGTGACAGCGAAAAGATGGTACTCAAACGTTTCTCATGCCGCACACGAGTTGTTTTCCTGGTTGTGATTTCGTAGCTGCTGAAAACTAGGAATTCTGACTACTCTCTGGAGTCAAATTTTTGTTGTTTTGCTAGACCTCTGTCAACTTTTAAGATCTGTATTCCCTTTTTCTGCAAATAAACACGCAATTGAGTATTGTAGAGTTTAATCAATCTTTACACAGACGACTTCTCTCCACTCGATGTCACCCTTGGCCATTGCGCCGTGGAAGTTTGTTGCAAGCCATATCACATGGACAATACTTGTTTGATCTTCAAATTTGGATTGATCTATGTAAAAACCATGGTACGACCTTGGTAAATCATGGCAAACCGTGTAGTTTGGACATTTGCGGATGTTATCTGCTGGATACGAAATATTAATGGGTTTGATGTCTTTCGAAAAAAAAGAGCTGCCTCAAGAGCCAAAAACCCGACAATTTATTCTTCATGTTTTCTGGTGTCTCAGTGAATTCTACTGCAGAGTACCGTCGAATAAGTTACGGTAGCTCTCTCTAGCTCTAGCTAGAGACTCTCTAGCTCTAGCTACTAGAGAGTAGAGGTAGGTAGAGAGAGAACTAAAAATGAGAGAACTACCGTATTTACCGACTACGTACTCCGAGTACGGTAGTTACAGTTAGGTAGTTAGGCCAATCCTTATGTTCCACCAAAAAAAACACGCGCATGAGTTGCGCAACTCTGGGACGTTTTTGCGCAAAAAATCATCCCTTATGTACTCACATGAGTTAACTCTCGCGCGTTCATCAAAATAGAGTCCTTATGTACTGAAGTTGAGTTGAATTACTGGAGTTGATCTTGGTTGATGTTGGTCCGTCCACATCGCCGACGACTGATGGCACAATGATAATGAAGGCCTGATTGATCGATCCCTTGCGTTTCCCTTCCTTGCAAGCAACATGTCCTGCCTAGCAGTAGACGAGAATGAATTTTTACAGTTGTTGATTGCGTTTGATGAAATGTCGTCTTCCTCTTCAGACGAGGAGGAGCAAAAAGAAAGACCAAGGAAGCGCCCCTTTAAACACCGAAAAAGCAAAGGTGTTGTTATGTTCAGAGATGACAATGGTGAATTGAAAGTCCTCCCTCCAACAATGTCCCTCTGGTACAACATGTATTGTCAGACGGGATGTCAAGAGAGGATGTCAGGCTTTCACTCCAAATTCAGGCGTCGATTTCGACTACCATATGATCAATATAGAGAATTGGTGGAAATGTGTACCGCTGACTCCATGAAGGAGGACGGAACCAGTCTATTCAAGCGTTGGCGTCCAGGAAAGAAAGCCGCTTTGACTGGAAAACCTGCAGCTCCTTTGGAATTATTGGTATTGACAACATTGAGGTATCTAGGCAGAGGTTGGACGTTTGATGACTTGGAGGAGTGTACAGCTATCAGTGAAGAGGTTATCAGAGTTTTCTTCCACCAGTTCATCAAATTTGGGTCCACAACTCTGTACAACAAGTACGTTGGTCCACCATTGACTGTCGAAGATGCCATTGACTTGTGTATACGAGAGTATGAAGCAGCTGGCTTTCCTGGATGCGTTGGATCCATGGATGCTTCCCATGTTGAGCACCAAAGGATCAGCTTTAAGCATAGACAGGCTCATTTGTCTTTCAAGTTGCCATTTACTTCGAGGACTTACAACATCGTTACAAGCCATCGACGAAAGATCTTTTCTACGACCGATGGTTATCCCGCAAGATGGAATGACAAAACCTTGGTTCGGTATGACGACATGGCATCCACGCTGCATGACGGGACAAATCCACTTTGCAATTTAATATTTGAGCTATACGCTTACGACGAGAACAACCTAATCATAAAAGAAAGGTACAAAGGAGGGTGGTTGATTGTCGACAATGGTACTTGAATTGGGGAGTGACTATCCCACCAATGAAAGACACAGATACCAGGGCACAGTATCGATTCTCGAAGTGGTTGGAGTCAATGCGGAAGGACGTTGAGTGTACCTTCGGGATATTGAAAGGCCGATGGAGGGTGCTAAAATCTGGGATTTCTGTCGATGCATTATCACAGCAGTGTTTAATTTTTTGTACAGCTTCAAATCAAAAGAGTTCCGTTCATCATGGACCGTTCTTTGAAATACATGGTCACTTACGACTGGTAGTAACTTCTTCTTTTAAATTTTTTAAAAAAATGAAAAGGGCAATCCCCATGAAGCAAGAAACTTGGCCGACATATTTTTCAAGCAGAAAACTTTCCCACAGAACAAAAAAGCGATCGGCGAGATGCAGAAAGATTTTGGGAGGGAGCTCCATGGCCGTGAAAGTTTTTGCTTGTGAAACCTTCCGCAATAGGAAAAATATCAAATAATAGTGCCAAAATGTAATCCAATAAACTATCGGAAGGAGTCTTACTACAAGAAAGAAGATGGCATCAACTGCAGAGCCTGCCAAGGAACTCTTTGACCCGAAACAGTAAAAAACAAGCAGCGATACTGCTTGATGCCCGAATCGACTTATAGAATACGGCATATTTTATGGTGATGTTGAGTATCGTCACTGGATCTACTTTTCCTCTATTATGGCCAACGTGTTATAATATATATGTGGTTTACGCTGCTACGGCAACCATTGCAGGTCGAATGAGAGTCTCTTCCATGATAAATCCCTTTTGAAACTCTTGACAACAAATCCCTTCTTCGTATTCGGTTCCGTGCACGCAGCTATGCTGGAAGAGCCGTTGACGAAGAGGATTACTTCCAAGGTTCTCTCGTTCGAGATGAGGATGGCGCAATTATTGTGAGACATATGAACATGACAGATTTTAGACAAAGACTTATCACCCACTTTGATATTGCATTCAAGAAGAAGGAAATTATCTGGCCCAAAGCTAGGTTACAAATGGACGAACCATACGCCAATGTGCAGCCTTGACACTAAGACCAATCAAACACTTTGATATTGCATTCAAGACGTAATTTATTTGGGCCGTCGGTTGACGTTAGTCATCATTGTATGTAAGCTGTGCTGTTTCCGATTCGTCATCAAGAAAAATCACTTCATTTGAGAGGTCATTAGTTGGGGAGGCCGACAATTCTCCAGAATCTCTCTTCCTTCCGCTCGTTGTTTCGTTCTTTGGGTTAATTGCCTCAATTTCTGCAAGCATTTGATCATCCAGATCCTTGTACTGGTCAGTTAACTCCTCCAATTCAGTCTCGCAGTCCATGTAGACCTTGTATGGAACGTACGTAGCGTAGTAGTGTTCGTGGTCATCGAAGCACTCAGGCTTTTGAAACACAAGCTTCTCCATCGAGTTCTTTCGGTTGCTTATCAACGCAACCCGCTTGTCCAACGAAACTTTCATCGCATTGTATTTGCTGACGATGCTGGTTGTAGTCATGGCAGTGCTAATCTCCTGTCTTAGGGCAAAAGTTTTTAACTTCAGAGATTCTTGTCCACCAATTCCGCTACCGCTTCCATCCAACATGCTTGTTTCCCTCTTCTGATCTTCCACTTTGGCAGCTGCCTTTCTCATAGATTTTCTACCGGCTGCGCTTGCACCACCTTTCTTGCGTGTGCAAGAATCAGAAGTCGCGAAGCTGTCAGCTTTGTATTCTTCCAAGCCATCTTTGGGAATGTGTCCCCACAAAGCCCAGGCCATATAGCCAGGAAAGATCCAAGAACTGTTCCAATCCTTGATCGCAGCCTCCTCCTCATCTGTTGTGAGTTCCACAGTCAAATCTTCTGTGCTTTCTTTTTCTTCATCCTTCTCTTCGACATCTGGGGGAGCAGAGAGGATGTCGTCATCTTCTACATCACCCACACCATCAGCACTGTTTTGCTCCTGCATTCCAGATGTTTCCTCACGAGGAGGACACGATTTAGTTTTGCTGCCGGATTGCTGCGACTCCTTCCACATCTTGTACCTGCAGAACTTCAAGTAATCTTCCCATTGCTCTCCAGACACCTTAGTATTTGGGTCGCTATACTTGGACGATTTCTTGCAGTACGCAAGTACCTTTCTTCCAGCGGCTTGCACACGGAGGCCTTTCGCCCAAATTGTTCGTCCGGTAATAACGCTCTTATCTGTTGTAAGTTTGGCTGTCAGCGTTGTCAAGTTGATACCTTTGACAGCAGGATTTGGGTCAGAAACAATCCTTTTATCATGCCTCAAATGATAAATGGGATCGAGAACTTTTTCGCTCCTCTGGGTCACACGGTTCATCTCGTCATGATAAATACCCTGAAACATTTCGATCCCGTTCATGAATTTTTCAGCCAGACCATGACTATCTTCTCCACTACCATGATACTTCTGAAAAGCTAATTCCTGCAACTGCGCTTGGCTGTAACTATCGCCAAGGCCTTGGACAGCATCATATGCCCTGAAGCAAATGGAATCTTGGAATTCCTTCATGATGAACCAACCGGCTTCAAATTCAACTTTTCCACCCGTAGGAGAGGTGGCTTTCCCGACTTTCTTCTTAGACATGTTCGCAGGGCCAAACAAGGAAGAAATGGAAGAAAAAGAAACCAAAGGTCCTTTGGCAACTCCGGTAGCATGAAGGAAGGAGACCAGCGATCGATCGAGCGATGGACAATGTTGTGGTGGTTGTTGCTTGTTGCATTATTTATTCGATGTATTATACTACCTTTAGTAATTGTGTGGAAATATCGACCCTAACCCTAAGTTGTGCAACTCATGCAAAACTCCATTCGGAACTGCACGAGTTGGGGTCCCTCCAGGTAGAGATCCGATGGAAGGCCAGACAAAAGCAGGAGTTGAACAACTCATGTCGCGTACATAAGGAACTTAAAACATCGATTTTTTCCGAATTTTGCATGAGTTGCACAACTCATGCGCGTTTATTTTGTGTACATAAGGATTGGCCTTACAGTTACTCCGGAGTCCGGACTCCGGAATAGTATTAACTGTAAATACGAATCGTTGTGTTGATAATTCTCTACTCTACGTAGTACGGTAGACTACCGTGTGTTAGTGTCTACTGACAGCAAGGGTTTACAATTCAATAGGTTCGTATGATGGTGACTTACTTTCGTACCTCAGTGAGCCACGCCTTCGACATTCGTATCGAATCTCCAACAAAGCGGGCCTGGCGCGCTATGTACCGACTCCATTTAGACATGAGCGACAGGCGACCCGTTTGAGTTACCCTCATACTGCGAGACGCATCTCCCTTCTAACCGAAACTAGCGATCGTCGACAGAAGTTGATTCAAGGTCGTTTAGACTCCAAGCGAAAACATTCTCTAAGTTGACAAAATCGCCATTTCACCCACTTTCCTAGCTACTGTTGGTGAACCGAAGTAATATCACCGGGATAGGTCTAATCACCAAAGAAATTCCCGCAGTATTCCTCCCCATAATCCCACGACGACGATTGAGGAAAGATATCAATTTCATCGTTTGATTTATTTTTATTACCGGTCTCATAGAAGAAAAGAGCAAGATCCCCATTTGCAATCTTTCTATCGCAATCCATCATCAATAGAATATTCGATCTGACAACATGACTGGAGGAACAACTCTCGATATGGCCATCGTCCATGTGGAGACTCAAGAGACATTCGACAACGTACACAGCGACAAGATCGCCGAGGCCGAGGCCCTCGCTGCCGAAGCTCTTCGCATGGCGAACGAGGCTAAGCGTGCTGCCGAGCGCCTGGCTGAAGTTAAGAAGACCCTAGCCATGTTCTCCAAGAAATTGGACAAGGTTGAAAAGGTTGTTCTTGTGGAGAAGGTCTCCAAATCTAGGGACGAAGATGCCACTCCTTTCGAAGCCGATAAAGCTGCTAAGAAGGAAGACGCCCCTGTCAAGGAAGATGAAGCTGCGCCTATCGAGGCAGAAAAGGCTGCTAAGAAGGAAGACGCCCCTATCAAGGCCGAGGAAAATCAAATTGAGGAACCAGTCAAGGAGGAATTGCCACCTGCTGTGGAAGAAGAGGAAGAAGAATTTGTACCGCCCCCTCCTCCTGTCGTCCAACGGGCCATCGTTTCTTCTGTCGCCTTAGTCGAGGAAGATAAGGATTTCCTTGAGGCTACCCTGGACAGTTTGGGAGTCGACAAGATTTGTGGAGTTGATGATGAGACTTTGGCCAAGATTCAAGCCGAAGAACTGGGCCTTCCGGCCCCAGTCATTGTCAAGAAAGTGGGAAAGAAAGCTACTTCTGTCGTCGCTCGTAAAATAGTACCAGCTCCAAAAGTTGCTAACTCGTCCACCTCGGAGAATAGAATCGTTGCTACGACCGATGACGACGGCAAAGACTTTCTCGAAAAGACCTTAGACTCTTGGGGTGTCGACAGACTCTGTGGAGTAGACGACGTGACTTTGGGTCTTGCTACCTCCCATCCAGAACCCACACAACCACCAAAGCCAGTGCCATTCGAAAATCCTACGCGTATCGAATACAAGAAGGTCCCAGCATTGGAAATTGTCCATTCCGAGTCTTTGAAGGAACAGCGTTCCAAGGAAATCCGTGAACAGCTGCATCTGCCACAGAAGGTCTACCAACGAGCACCCACCAATTTTGAGTTTTCGGATCCTTTTGGCGTTGATCACGATGACTTGATCATGTGCGGAAAGCTTGCCGATCTTTGCGAGCCAGACTTGGATGCCCTTCAGCAACCAGAAGCATATTATACTCTTCCAGCTCCTATCCCACGTGGCGAGCCAGAAAAGAGTATCCTGAAGAAGGAGACCCCTGTTTCTCCTAAAGAAGATGCCGTCTCTGTAGATATCCCCAAGGACGTCCCTGCTGAAACCTCCTCTAAGAATGTCAAGTTTCAAGAGGTTTCTGAAGATGTAAGTTTGCGAGGAGTGGAACCAGACGGCACCAAGAGCTCCTTCGACAGCAGTAATGCTGCTGATACTGAGCAATATTCCGCCCAATTGACTCACGGCCGTCTGCGTTCCACCCCCGTCGTCGCTTCTACTTCCGCAGAGCAAAGACCTGTAAGCGTTGTTGTGACGGTTCCCAGCAGCTCCATGTCCCGGTCCGCTCCGGTTCCGGAGGTCGCTGTGGAAGGGACGGAAGAAGAGCCATCCAACCGCAAACAGCAGCAAGTTCAACTTCAACAGAAGGAGTTGTTGGATGCCATTGATGGCCACCTTTGGTGTGTTTAGGAGCAATCGAAACCTCTCTTCCTATACGATGGTCGGTGGTTTTTGATTGATGATTCTACTGTCTAAAAACGATTAGATGGAACATCTTGGTTCCATCCAGTCGATCTTTTAGGATACGTCGTAGAAAGAAACATTTTCTTTGAAATTTGTGAGTACAGCATTAAAAAAATGTAATAACATTCATGTCGATTTCAGCCACTATTTTGTCTTTCTACCTCTAGCAAGCATGTATCATACTCCTACGTACAACTACCGCTGCGTGGTGGAAGGGCCAAGAGAGTCGACCTTTTGTTCATGATGTGAGCCCCAAACGTTGATGAATACGACTCTCTACTATGGTAGTACGGTAGAGCAGTAAGAGACGTGAGGATGGGTTTCCATCCGCGAACAACTCCGCGCCTAAACACATGCTTTTAAATTCGCGAATTATCATGCCAACAAGATACACCTTCTCGGTCCCTCTCTTTTCGGTAGCCCTTTTTCACTTTCTATCAACACTCTCTCATGAAGAAAATACGATACTACTCATACTACTACTACTGGTAGTCGTGCTAATAAAAATATCCTGAACGCAGATTCGAAATACCTAAGGTCGAGAGGTAAACAAGATAAGCATTGGCTAATCTTGTCACAACGCGCCGAGTTATCACCTTTCCTGCTATGGACTGAAGAATCGCTTTGACTCTTGCTTGATAGTGTTCCCGAAGACTGCATCACATCAGCTTTCTGTACTGTCTGACATCATGGTGTCTCCAACTACTGGGCCGACGGGAGACGATGAGAGCCCCTCCTGCAGAGATGGAAGTTATGATTTAGCCATTCGAATGCAGCGCCAGCACCAACACAACTGTCAATGGGACGAAGAGGCACAAAATATGAGCGCGGAGGCTTCTTTCATCTCTCAACGGTTAGTGACGATTCGATCGCAATTGGTGACCATTAGCGACAAGACGTCGAGTGCCGCAAGTGCCGCGGGAAACGATGTGACGGAGGAAGAAATGCAAATGGCCGTGGAGGCTCAAAACATTATGAAGCGTTTGGGAGAAATCAAGGCCAGGTTGTCTAAAAAGAAGAAAAAACTTTCTCAATCTCCTCTCGTCAACACATCTAATTCATCGTCTCTGGGACTGGCATCCATCACTGAAGCTGGCCATGAAGAAATGTTGGTGGAAGGTTCATTTCCGGTGTTGAATAGACCTTTCTCTGTGCTGCCAAGTGCAGTATCTCTCGGAACGACGCCTTGCTTGTCATCATCGTTTTCGACACATCAAGGATTCCTAAATGTTACTCCCGTGCCATCCTCGTCGGCTTCGACAGTGCAAGAACTCGTCCGCGCAGCAACTCCAATCTCTAAATCTCCAGAGGGAGGCAATCAGCTCAAGCCACAGTTGTCGACAGAAGAGCGTGATGGTGCACCATCGTCTCTTTCAGATACAGAAGCGACTTCCATGGATTTCACTCCTCCCAAGGGCGATAGCCCAGACCTCCCCCCTGAAGGACAGTTCTTTTACTCCAAATCAGGAGCTTTTTTGTATCCACCTATCCACAACATCAGTCGCAGTAGCACACTGAGTGATTCTTTTATCACAGGTGAGGATGATAGCAAGGTTTTTCCTTTCGAACATCAAAGTTTGAAAGTTAGTCCGTGGGGCCGAGGAACGCCGGGACGACTAGATCATGGCATTGGTGTCATTGTTAAACCATTGCGGTCCATGCCATCCTTGGAGCCAATCGTTTCCTTAGACACAAGCTCCAGTAGCGAATTGTCCCCTATCCCGCCTGCCGATGACACCTCTGTGAATGCCTTTGATTACGATTTAACCAAGCATCAGTGCCCAGTAACAGCAGCAGGCGTCACTCCATCCTTGTTGGATGATACATTGTTAGATACATCATCCATTGAAGATCCTTTCGAAGCATCAAAACAAGACAATGTGATTGGTGCTATAGAGAATTCGGATGGCACTGCATCAAGATCATCCACAAAGTCTTTTTCGTTTCCATCAACATCCTGTGAAGAGGGGAGTATTATGGACTTATTCGCTTGTGGATCTAAAGATGTCGATTATTTGCATGATCCTTCTTTGGGTACCCCAGGGAGAAAGTCAACCTTGAAAGACAAACAGAACGCATGCTGTAATGACAAGGTAGCACCATGTGATCATCCACTAGGTCAAGATTACTACTCGGTCGGAGCGTTTCTACGGTCGCTCCGATACCATGGAGCCTGGACTGGATAGGGAAAATCGGGAGCAGTTGATCTTTTTTGTAAAACGCCTACTTGAAAACTCTATAAAAAACTAGTTTCAGAAGTTGTCATGCTCTGTAATAGCTATACGTAGTAATTTACCAAATTTTCGTGATACCAACGCCGTCTACCAGGTTCAAGGAAGTAGTGGAAGTCTCGTTGAATATTGTCGAGGCTTCCTTCTGTCGCACGACTTCGTACAAACGACACTACGGAAAGGTAGAAGTCCACGTGTGGATCGCCCTGTCTGAGAGAGTCGAGTCCAGTACGATGCGAGGCGAAGATTTATTTACGACTTGTTCATTCTACTACGTAGTATCATACAAATTTCATACGGTAGTCTACCGTACTACGTATTTGATGCCGAATTCTATCAAGGCCATCCACGTTCGCATACCTTCAACCTGGATCAATTCAACAAAGAGAAGAAAAGATCAACATACCATGGGAAATGTCGAGACGAAAGAAACCACGGTCATAGTAGCAGGGAAAGCAGCGGGGACAGAAGACGACTCAACAAAAAATACTCTCAATGCTAACGCGAAAAAGTCGTGCTTGATGGCTGGTGTGGTTGACGACGACGTGGTTCAAAGGGATGAGAAGAATGACACCCCTACCAACTCTAACGTGTTGAAGAAGAGCGAGACATCGGACAAAAGCAATGGGCCATCTGAGACCGTATCTCGTCGAAAGTCGCAATTCGACGATTTGCTGCAAGAGGAAATTGCCGTTCGCAACAAAATACGGTCCATGCCGGGGGCACAAGGAAAGGGCGGTGTCTTCAACGTGGTCAGCTCCACTATCATCAACATGGTTTCGGCTTTTCTTGTCTTTGCAGTGTATCTGATCAGTTTGGAGTCGCTTCTGTCGATTGGATTATGCGTTGGCTTTACCATTTGTGAGTCCTTTTGAAACCACAGCGTTCACGTGTCCTGCTTTTACGTGCGAGCGTCTGGCCGAGAATTGAGACTTATCACGTTTCTTTTGTTCCATTTTTGGACTCTTTCGCAGATACGTATAACATATACAACGACAATCCTAACATTGACGGTTCCATAATGAATTGGGTGCTACTTTCGTTTGCAGTCATCACTCCTCTGAGCGCTGCCATTAGAATGTCATTTTCCAGAAGAGAACTAGCCAACACACAAATCGCTAATTTCAAAGCGACCATGATTCATTTATATTCCTCTCATCTTTGTTGGGACTGGTACGACAAGCAAGGACAGTCAGGAAGAGCGGTAGCGAGAGTCGATTGGCGGGAACACAACGACGACTTGTTGCGGACCATGTGTCAGGTTTCAAGCAAGCTTACTCGACTTCTGACACTTCCCACTGCAGGTAGAGGCCGTCATCGAGTCATTTCGTACGGCAGAAAACAGCGAGCGGAATTGGCAGTTATTGCTGGAAAGCTCAGAAGGAGTATTTTGGAAGATATGAACTATATTTCAGATAAGTGTGAAGTCCTAAAAAGGGAGGGACTTCCACCCAACGAGGCGACGCGAATACGACAATGGGAACGCTTCATAACCACCCAGGTGGAGCAATTGCTAGTCATCAAAAGGTATCGGACACCGCAGGCTCTAAGGAGTTTCGCCCGAATCTTTTCAGTGTTTCTGCCACCGTTTTACGCTCCGTTCTATGCAAAGATGGCCGAAGAACTCAACAGCTTGGGAATCGCTATTTCATTTTCTATTTTGACATCAATTGCTCTGACTTCTCTTTTTGAAAGCGTCTTTCAGCTAGAAGATCCTTTCGTTGGAAGTCGACTAGATTGCATCGATGTAGAAGCTGATTTGAGGGACGAGTTTTTTATGGAACTATTGGATTTAAGGAACTATTACTTTCCAGATGCTCCTCCTTTTGAAGCAAAAATTCTGATTCCTTCCCCTGAGCGTTCACCAGAGATACGATTATTTCGAGCGTAAGATGTCTATAATCTACAACTATTTGTTTGTAAAGGCAAGACTAGACAATGTTGCTACTTATTTCTAATACTAAAATTAATTTGTTTTGGTAACGTGTATGCTGCTACATTGTGGTTGTTTGGGGACGAATTCCCTTGTGAATCATTGTGACCCCTTTTGCCTTTTGATTCCCATGCTGTGCTCTTTGATTCTGTCTATTGATGCTATTCATTGAACAGCATTTGTTGATGTGTCTAACGCATCAGTACGTTGGCGTTTGGATGGCGAATCCCGGATATTCTGATTCTTAAGTCGTTTGATAATGCTATCGTCCTTTGATGTAGAGGGCTTTGGAAGGGTGTTATTTACGGAGACATCGGCGAGTGGGATCCGATCTTCCTTCTGGACGCTTTTCTTGATTGATGTATTCAAGTCGAAGGAAGCGGACGGAGAACGGAATGGAGTAAACGCAGATCCTACGGTAGTGTTGTCCGGACTGAAACCTAGATGCCGCCCCCAATCGTACCCAATCGGAGTCAATGACGATGCAAAAGGACTGCGCCCAGAGTAAGCCCTGGATCTTCCGGTAGATTGCGAGACGCTCATGGGTGTGTGATTTTTAAACGGAGTGGTGTTTGTACTCGGGTCATACATGTATTCGGAAGGCATGAATTTGTAGACTTTGCATGCTGAATTTGTTGTGACAGTGGAAGCATTTTCATCCTCAGCAAAATGGATTGACCGTGATATAGTGTTCGGGGCTTTTCTTTCCTTCATGGCTGACTTTTGGGCCTTCTCGGCTGTATGATGTAACAATCTTGATCCTTTTGTGGCAAGAGGGGAGATAGACACACGGTTAACCCGCATGTTCTTAATGCATGATGCATTTAGGGTAGATCCAGTTATTCCAATCGCAAACGTCATCATAGGAGTTTTGGGTGTCATTGCAGCCTTTTGTCCGTCGGAATCATCTGCAAACAAAGCTTTGTTGAGACTGAAGTTATCCTCCGGCGAAAATTCAGAGAACACGTTCTCCCCTCCATGCCCGTAGAAACTTTCAAAAGTTCCTCGAAGACTAGACAATGGTGTCATTCCGTGGACATTCATTTCTTCTTCAGGGCTGTTCAATCGCATGGCTAGAGACGATGCCGGCCTCGGCGATGTTACAAGTGATGTCTTTTTGGAGCTGTTTAGGAAGATTGCAGCTGGATCGAGTCGTCCTGCTTGTTCCTTTGGATTTGGTGTTGCTTTCTTATTCTGATCATTTTCATCGTTCTTCGTAGATTCTTGCTTTGACCTGTCTGTAGAATGTATGGCAGGTCTAGGAGCCAGTGGAACGTGTTTTGAGTAATTCAATTTTCCTTCGCTGTGTGGGGGCTTCGCATACGGTGGTGGAGGATATGGCATCATAGTCTCGACACCAGGAGGAACATAAGGCATGTCGTGGTGAGGGTACATGTGATGCATCCCCGGATATGGCGGGGGTGCCATTCCGTATGGCATATAAGACATCGACATTGGAATTGGTCCCAAAGAGACTTTAGAGTCCTTGTTTGCCTTTTTACCGGTAGATTTTTTGCATGACGATCGACTGCGATCTGGCTTCTTCGGTTTTCCATTGCTATCTCTCCCCCGCACGGCGTTGAGAACACCTTCGATGTCACCTTCAAATTCGAATCGACCATCGTCGGTCATTTGCACGCGAGATTCATCAACGCCCTGTTTCTTAGCGAGATACTTTTCAATCTTTCTTCGCATAGACGAGTTCCAGTGATTCTTAATGGCGTTGTCGGTTCTATTTGAAGAGGACAGAAACGATGAGCTTTTCACTAAAATACAAGACAATTTTTTCCTTCCTGTCACTTACCTCCCCGGAAGTAACTTGGCAATTTCTGCCCAACGGTTTCCTAAGGTAACGTGGCATTCTAAAATGGTGCGATCTTCGCTTTCCTTCCAAGCTTCCTTTGAAATGGCTGGATTCAAATGATTATGCCAACGTTCTCTGCATTGTTTGCCGATACGGCCTGGGAGATTGGAAGCAATCAACGACCATTTCTTGGCACCGTACTTCTTCACCAGCTCGACGACTTTTCGGTCTTCTTCAGCCGTCCATGGACCTTTGATCAAGGACGGCTTGAGGACCTTTTGCCAGCGATGCAAACATTGGACCTCACTTCGACCGGGCAGACGGTTGGAGATGAGCTTCCAGTTCTTCGCCCCATGCTCCTCCACTGCATCTTTGAGAGTATCGTCCTCCTTTTTGGACCATTTGATCGCTGGCTTCTTAGAAGAGCTATACGAATTGTTCAAGCTGTGATGGGGTACATGAGACATGCCCATCGGTGGCATGGGTGCCAAGAGCATGTGCGGATGTATTCCAGAAGATGAAGAAGAAGTTGATTGATGCTCTGCATTTCCGTTAGTCTTGGAGGATACGGAAGACGATGTCCCTTCACCTGACGAAGAAGATTGGGGCTTTCCGGGTGGTGGTTGGGATGAGGAGGACGTCGATGACGACGAACCTTTCCCCTTTTTTTTGTCCACATCCGGATGAGATGCGGGATGACCATAATGTGGGTAGCCAGCACCATAATAATGTGGTGGTATTGGAGGGTATCCCATGTGATGATGATGGTGGTGATGGTGGTGTCCCGGAGGTGGAGGATGCCCGTTTCCACCGGAATAATGGCCCTTGGACGGTGGATACGGTAGATGATGAGGCGGCGGATGTGGAGGATGCCCCTTTTCGTACGAATGTCCTGGGGGCATTGGGATCATTTGGTACATATGTGGATGCGGTGGAGGATAACTGTGATCGTACGGGGGAAGAGGATGTGGCGGTTGTTGTTGGTGTGGTTTTGGATTCTTGGTGCTAGATGGCAGCTGAGGTACTGGAGGTGGTGGACAAGTTGGATCCACCGGAGGCCCAGATTGATCGGAAGATTCGGTCTTGGACATTATATTTTTTGATAATTCGATACGACTTGGAACTGAGGAGAGAAAAAGAACCCGAAAGAGAAATACGAGGAGATATGATATCGATTGAAGACAACTTTTCTTTATGGTGTCCCCTGAGCTGTGATTAATAAAGCAAAGTGCAACCAACACCTGGATGGAGATCCCGTTGTGCTTTGTCCTACAGCAGACTTGGTGTCTATGAAATGAGGTGCGCTGGATGCTACACTAACAGCTCCACTACTACGGTAGTCGTAGTTATAAAGATCGATCGGGGACTCTTCTTGTCTCTTGGATGGAAATCCACCCTTGTCCCACCTCGAAAATGTGACGGGAACGGAAATTTGACGGTTAACTTTCTAAATGAAAACATACAGTCATGTAGACAATTCATTGATTTCAAAATCAGGGACGAGTAGGGAAGCAGAAAAGATGGTACGGCGATTTGGATGCAAACATAACGGCGCGACCACAGAATATTGGATCAGATCGACCCAAACTTTCAATCCTCGAGCACACCACTACTACGGAATGCATTACCGTAGAGAGCGTTTCCGAGCGTATTCCTTTTGGCATTCACAGTCGCTAAAACTACCTACTCTACCGTAGTACGATCATCGTTACATACCGCTACGACATACTGGTACCTACATACTGGTACCAGGTACGGTAGTTGCTAGCAAGAGAAGCCTACGACGTATCATTAACATCAACGAGCAAAGCTGAAGATCGATGAAAGGTACTTAACTGTAAGTATTGCTACTACGAAGTAGCACTTTTTGAAATGAAATCATCCGTTTTTTAGTAAGATGTATTGGAGGGAACGACAACTTTGGCGCCCGTACGGTAGTAACCGAGACCCCGCTCTCCCAGCTTGAATTCTGAAAAAAAGACAAAAGGAAACCAAATATTGGCATAGCTTAGAGCACGCTTCAACCAAAATATAAACCAGTGTCCAATAGTCCAAGCACATACCAAAACCAGCCTTCCTTCCGACCCAAGACTTGCTTGGAGTGAAGTCGTCATCTCCTTTGTCAATCACATACCCAGCAGCATCCAACTCGACAATGTCGAATTTAGTGCGGAACTTGATGCTACACTTTACCTTTTTTGGCATGTTGAGAAACTCTTCTTCCGCCTTTTCGTCACTTCGAAATGGATTGGGCATGTTTCCGCCGATCATTTTAGTTTCTGTCTCGGCGTCACTGACAATAGTGTATCCGGCTTTTCGAAGTATATCCGCTTCCTCCTCCTCCAATGGCAAGGCCCGAATATCTTTGTACACTGGAGCTCTTCGATTGAGTTTGGCATGATAGGTTTCTCTCGCACCATCTCCAATATAGCCCAAATCCTCGTCGTCGCTGGGAACATCTGCGCCTTCCACTAGCAACTCTCCAGACAAAAGTTTCTGCCGGTCGGCTTCGGCATCTTCTCGTGTCTTTCGTGCACCACCTTCGCTGTCTTGTACTGTATCCATGGCGTTTTCCAAAAGAGCCAAATCTTCCTGTATACCTTCGCCATCATTGAGAGGGCCTGCAGCACCCTCATCCTTGACGACGATCTCACTCTCTGACTGCAAACCAGTATCCAACTCTGCTATGTTGTCATCTTGAACGTCCGAGTCTGACCGCTTCCGTTTCTTGTCGTTGGATTTGTCGCCTTCCGTAGATTCTTTCTTGGCCTTGCGCTTTTGCGCTTTTGCCATTTTGGCTCTGAGTTCAGCAAGCCGCTTGGCTTTTCTCCGTTCGATACGTTTGGGGTCCTCATTGCGCAATTTCCGACGTCGTTTCATGGCTCCTTGCTTTCCTCCCTCGTACATTTCAAAACAAATCGCCGGCAGCGTCTTACAAGTAAACGTCTTCACCAAAACATCCATTCCAGTGATGAGAGGATGAAAACGGGAAAGCTCCCAATTGCGAAAGTTATTCATTTGCATTTCAATGTTGAGTTGTGAACCACGCATTCGGAGCTTATCCACTTGAAAGCCGACCATGTACGTGGCGCTGTTTCGCCGTTGGGCCATCGTTAACAGTGAGGATCGATCGGCAATACAAGCTTCAATCTTTTTGGGCCATAATTGGATCTTGGAGAGTGGTAGGGATCTGGCCAGCATATCTGAAACAAGTTTTCTCAAACGAGATTCGACGAAACCCACCCAGGCTTGAGCATCTTCTTGGGTGGGTCCCACAAGGCACAAACTCATGTAATACGGATAGGCAATAAAGAAATCCGATGGCCTGAAAAGCTCTGTCCAATCTAACGGAGCAGAAGGATCATCTTTATGCTGTTTCCACAATTCGGCGACGACATCGTATCCACGCTCGAACTCCTCTGTCATAATCTGCAATGTTTGCCTTGACACAGACATGGTCGAGTTCATGGACGGATAGGCTGGAGTTAGCATGGGGGCCACTTGTCGATTGCTTTGAGGGTTCCGGGCATCCCAAACCTGCAACCCGTATCCCGCATCGTGTGTTGAAGTCAATTGTACAGGGGTGGGCCAACGCCAGGTTTTGAAGACCAAGAAGAACATTCGAAGTAAACTTGCCGGGGGTTTGTTTGGATATAGTTGCACGCAAAGAGCCACGGCAATATTGATATTGACTCCTCCCCAGTATCCCTGTAACAAACATGAACAAGAAAAAAGAGAGATAAAGATTAAGATTGTTGCCGACAACACACACACAATCTCGCTGCGAAACACGTACCATTTTGTTGGAATATAAGCCTCGCGCTTTGGCCCATTTTCTGACGCACCTGACCACCGAAAGAAATGTTTGATATCGTTGCGGGGTACCAGATACTAACGCAGCGATGAGATTAGTCACCCGAGGTCCGTTGAGCGACTTCTCCGTTCCACTATCGACACCATCCAATACGGAATCGTTGTCAATATCAAAGCCAGCAGGGACGCTCGCTGTGTTCAGCCTTGCAAACAACAGATCGATATTGACGCCTTCCCAATCAAACGTCAACACCGGAACTGCCGCTCCCTCGATGGGAACAAAATTGGTAACATCAGGGTGTCGTCGGATCCGTTCTGCCAACGAATCGGGATCCCGCAAATTTTGTTGCTCGGGATCGCTGTCGTCCGCTGCTGTTGTGATGGTACCAAAAAAATCTTGTTTCGTGCACACATTAGGGACCACCAAAATGGTATCGATATCCGCCCCCGGTTCATGAACACCCAATCGGTACGATCCCGAGGTAAAGAGTTGTCCCCCAGCTGCATCTACAACATCCTTGGATAGACCTCGTTTGATGCACACACTCCGAATCCAATCGCGGCTCAACGCTCCCATTCGATTCAAGATGCGTTCACGTCGTTGAATTCCCTCTGTATTTTCCAACGGAATGTTCTCCTTCACGTAAGCTTGTAGTGACTCGTCAAAGGATTTGTCAATGGCAGACGGAAGGCTTCCGTCTACCACTGGAAATTTTGGACTGACAATACGGCCACCAATTTTTGGAGAAAGTGTGTCAGACATAGTTGCGTTGTTGACCAAACTTCAAGTGTACTGCCGAAAATGTAGTACAGGTACAGATCCGTTCGTTTCCCAATCAAACACTACTACGCCATGAAAGATACGTGATGGATATCTTGACTTGTTGTGCTATTTTGTAGATAAGAAATTCACACTCAATACCAATCCAATGATGTCCTTGCGAATCTACGATTTATCAAAACTTGTTTTCCAAGAATTGATTTGTTCCTTGACGTGAGGTAGAGTGGATGCTGTGGCGGCACAAGAAGATGGCGTCAACGACTCTAGCTAGGAGTACATCGCACTCGGTATCAATTCGACGAATTAAAACGGTAGAGTTGCTACACGATGATGAACATCCGTCGTGGGGATGGAGGAAGGTGCGTCTTCGTCCGCGATGCAAGAATCCAAGCTAAAACCAATCGTCTGGCCTGTGCCCGCTTTTACGACTTGATGGATTACATCCGCTTGTTGTTATTAAGGCCTTACTACTGTCGTAGTCGTAGTCCTAACTTTGCTTCGTCATTGTTTTCGAGGATGAGAGCGACAGACGTCCACATTCCCAATCTCCATTGAGACGTCCAATCAGATAATATTATAGTCAGCGATATCACTGCTTGGAAGAACAATGGATTGATCGCAACAGCAAACTACCGGGTCATCGTTCCTAAATTCTACGGAAGTTTACTTCTCTCCCATTTTGATAGTAGTAGTACGTCTTCACATCGATTTGCCTCTCTGGAACTGCTGGCAAGAATTCTGTTACGGGTAAGATGTGAGAATAGGAAGTTGTCGATGATCGCTGCATTGTCAGACAGTCCATTGCAAGTGCCGAGTCATATTATATCATCATCAAAATAAGCATAATATTGAAAACTTCTGGGTTGATGGATTGCTAAAAATCAGCTGTGGTCCCGTGGTGAGAGTTGGGAAAGACAAGCACGTTTGGCTTTTTAGAGAGGAAACGTCTTGTGTAACGGATCCATATTCCGGGTTGGAACTACTGAGACAGAAACTACGATTTGCGACAAACAATGGATTTTACAGCTACCATTCACTTTTCGTGGTAGGCTTGAGACCAAACTCTCACAAAGAAAGGCCCATGTGATAGGACATCAATGTTATAATACAACATTTGGACGAGGTGAAAGCCCGTGGTATTTCTTTGTTGAAAACCGTCAACCAATGAAGTATCGACCCCATATCCTTACATTCAATGTTTACAGAAATCCAAGGCACATATGTTTTCTCGAGGTAATGAAATTCTTTAATACTGGTCTAGCATTTACAATTAGTCGCTTGTCGAAGAGTCTCAAGCCTTCCACTTTGAAGTTTTCAATCTTGCTACGGCAGTAGGCACAAATCACATCGCTTTTCAAAGTTTCCTTACCGATAGATCTTCTCATGCAAGGAGTCACTTCAATCTTCCAATTAAAGACATCTTCTCAGTCGCTTGTTTCATGTTCCCTTTCCATGACCAATGTACCCGCCGTGTGAAAGCCATAAGAGCGAGCTTCTGTTGCAATCAGTGTCACTTCCCCACGGATCAGATTTTGCAATCTTCATTCAAGTATTCTACATTGCTTAGTATGTTGCTTCCCTGTATATCGGTATCCATTGTGTTAAAAAAAAATCATCCATGGAACTTTGGCGACTGTGGAGCTCAAGATGCGTTTGCGACTACAAAATGGTACGACAGGCCATTATTGACTGTGAACTGTGAGCATCACATCCTGTTCGAATGTAAAATGCAAAATAGGAGTTGGTTAATTATTACGAGAGTACGTCGCATGAGATTTTTCTACTCCATCGAGATGTATTTTTCTTACAGTTAATTATGATGTGTCTTGTCTGTACGCGACTCACACATCCATCTTATCGAACGGATTTTCTCAAAGACCCGCGCCATTGCTTGTCACATGGATCTCATCTCATTTTTTTCATCGCGAGCATCGCATTATATGTTTTCAGGAAGGATGAATATTTTGACATCCAACCGATATTTATTATTACATTATTACTACTACGTACAACGTTTCTCTACCGTACCGGTACCGGTACTTCGACCACGTATGATACTTACAGTTACCAAGGTAGTAGTACTACTACATTCACATTGACACATGGACCGATCCGCACGGACTATGCAATGCTGAAAAAGCCACAAAAAAAGGAGAGGGAAACACGAACGGGAGGGCGTAGGTGAAGGAATCAAGACCAAAATCCTTATATCAGAATCACTACAAACAATCTCTGAACCACAAACAGCGCTTGTAGCAGCAACATACTTTATTTTGACAAGAGAAAGGACATAGAAAACCGAAAACACGAGGATGGTGGAGGGCTTGATGATGCGACAACGAACCCCCAAGAAAGATGGTGTCGTTTCCCCCGGCTCCAACGATATAGAAGGACAGGGGACTGACGATCGGCAGGACATTCTTGATGATGTTCATAAAGGGCATCGTCGACACAGCTTCCGCTCTTCTCCACGATTCTATGCATTTCTTGCTTCGGGAATGTGTGCTTTGTTGTACCTTGTCAATGTTGTGACTGTAACCCAAGATCGCAGAAGAGCGACAACTTCTCCAGAAGTCACACCGTCCCTTCTTCGGCCAGGAAGACTTTCGCATTCTGTATTTCCAAATGAAGATTACGACGGTACCATTACCGAATGTGGCATTTGGATGGCACCTTCGAGCCTTCGTCCCAACCCTGGGTTTGGGATTTTCACAACACGAAATATTGCCCATGACGAATCCATTTTACATCAACCCGACGGGGTATCGATTCCGTTGCATGATATGAGACGGAGAAACGACATTCCTTTGTGGGAAGAACGTCGCAACTTGTGGATCAATGTATTCGGCAATGTACGTGATGACCTTTTAAGACCAGGTGACAATTTCTGTTCCACTGTCGAACATCTCACAACCCCCCCCTTTTTTCCCTAGTATGTTTGGAATTATGGAGTACCAGACCATAATCGATACGACAATCCTCCCGATATGGTTGACTTTCAGCCGGGATTCGGATCTCTTCCTAACCACCACTGTTTGCTCGCAGCTCTTGGAGAAGCACCTACGGCCCATCATCCACCATACAGCGATGCACTTCTATATATCGACAACAAGAACCTCACGACGAAGTCTCCTAGACGTCATGGTGAAAGTCCAGGGACTGGAGCCTTTTCTTACAGTCTGGGACGGGATTTTTATGCGACTCGCGATTTGGAGGCAGGAGAAGAAATCGTAAGTAACCAGAACTCGAGAGTTTATGCGCGCGAACCCGGAAATAATCTTTCACTCAAACTCCTTTTTATGTTGTTGTCATTTCCCTTGTTCCGCCAGTTCCTCAATTATGGACATTGCAAGCGAAACACTGATTCCACAAGCAGTGGCTGGAAGAAATCCATTATCTACCCTGTGGACGTGAAGGAAGCATCGCGTATTCTCAAAATGTATGAACCATTCGATTCGAAGCCCTGGCCCGGCGACTCGGATTTGACATCGAGCAAGATCTCCTCTGTCCTTCACAAGGTAGTGACGGAGGAATCGGAGGATGCATATGTAGACGCCAATCCAGTACACGTAACTTCAATCTTGGCCAAATTCTGGAAGAGGGAGGAGCGACAAAAACTGTTTGACAAGGTCACTGCAATCTACAACCTTCCAAAACGGAAGGTTATTGACAACTTGGGATCTGGAAGTTACACGAAAGACTCGTACGAAAAACTATTCATAAAGAAACTGTGGTTCGAAGTCGCCAAGACTACATTGGATCCGGCAGGAAAGAGAGATCCGAAATGGATCAAAGAAAATGGAAAATGTTTGGAAAACTTGATCCCGAAGAAGAGTACAATTCCGGATGCTGGCTTCGGAGGTGAGTTCAGACAAACAGATGCCCCAAAATGCAATGCAAAAAATTTAAATCACTGACGATCACGTTTGCCGCTACCAGGATTCGCCCAATTTCCCATTAGCAAGGGGGAAATCGTTGTTCCAGCGCCTGTTTTGCACGTGGTGAACAAAGAAACGTTGATGTTGTACGAGAGAGATGTGGAGGATCCCGAAAAGCATGAAATCGGAATGTCTCTGCTCATAAACTACTGTTTGAACCATCCAGAAAGTTCTCTACTATTGTGTCCCATGACGAGTGCCATTCTCTTAAATCATTGCAGTGAACGGACAAGGGATTGCGGACCAACCGGTCCAAATGCAATGATTCGATGGTCTACAGGGTGGGATGATCCTTCCGTAGAATGGCGCGAAAAGACTCTGGACGCCATTAGGGAAGAAAAACGAAGATTACTCTCGTTTGAGGTGGTAGCTCTCCGTGACATTACTCCGGGAGAAGAAGGTAAGCTCTTTTTCTGCAGTATGCCCCCCTTTATTCTTCTTCAGCCCGATTGCTAACACTGCGATTTTCTTTCGTAATAGTCTTTATTGACTACGGCGTGGAATGGGAACTTGCATGGCAGAGGCATGTCAACCAGTGGACGCCACCTAAGATTGGTGACCATTTCCTGTCGGCGCAAGAAGCAAACGAACGTCAGGGACCAGTCATGGACGAATTCGTATCTGGTGATTTGAGAAAGTCCGTCAACCACCCATACTTGTTCACTGGCTGTCAATATTGGGAGTCATCCGCGGAAGAGGACAGCCGTGATGATGATGATGATGAGGGTAGCCGCGATTTGTCCGTCTCGAACTATACCGTGCCAAACAAGCGGTGGAAAAGTATGTCTGATGCGGAAATCCTTGAGACCTATTCAAGTCCTGGGACAGAGTTTGTTTATGGCAAGGGAGGATACATCGATCACGAAGAACACAGTCACTGGCCATGTTCTGTCATCCGACAAGAGTCAGACGGCTTGTACACTGTGAGGATTCATCAAAGCCCGCTGCGCGGAGCTGAGCCAACCGAAACCGATTGGGATAAGAATGATTTGCCTCGTATCTTGACTAATTATTCTCAAAATTCTATTCACTATTTTGTCAAGCCTTCTGCCATCGACCAAAAGCTGCCCGGAGTCTTCCGACATCCCATTGGAATCCCGGATGCGATATTTCCGAAACAGTGGAAAAATATTCCGGCACGGGTTTTCGCAAACTCTACACTGATGGTAGGCTAAAACGGCTAAAACTATTTAACTTTCAGGAGCAACCATCATTCTACGTCTCAATTGAATATTTACTTTGGTAAAACCTGACTTTCATCATGCGCGTTGGATGCTAATGAGATCCCAAACAGCATCGCTGGTTCAAATCGATGAACGCGATGGACTCATCAGCTCTGTTTTTCCCGATTTCAGAGATGTGATGATTCAACCAAGAAAAGTGACCACGGTCCAAATTGTCAAAAGTACCGTCCGTGTCAACTTGAGCACTGATTTCCCGTTCAGGCTCATCGACGTACCTGTACAGAGACATGCACGACATTGATTGGCGGATTTGGTCATCCATGGTGATGCGGTTGGGAAGCATTCGGATATCGCCTTCCTGCTAATACGTAGTAGTTGCCTCTTGTGAGCGTCAAAGCTTGATTGAATTGTGCTCTCAATCGATCGAATTTGCACATTTCAAAAGTTGGCGTTCGCGCGCTAGCTAGGTTGCCGGAAATGATGAAACATCAAAGGACTAAACCCATCACATCATCTTCCGGTCTGAAGTTGTAATGCTTCACAACTACTATGCAATCAAACCGTCTGTATTAGTTTTGTCACCGCACTCTAATTCATGTACAACCAGTCCTCTGAAAACGAACACGAGCGATGAAAAAAGAAAATGGGCTTTGTACCATACTGTTTGGTGCTCTCTGCTTTCGCAGAATCTCGGTGTCCTTAGGGTTTCATGTGTCTCAACAATTTCTTACAGTTAGCATGTGCTCTGGAATCCACGGACGGGCATTGCCAACCGCTTCCGTTCGACTGGATTTTGATCTTTCCATGTCCACTAGCAATACAAAGGCCTTTGACTTTGCTTCTCCTGCAGAATGGGATGTCTTTTATCGACAACAGCAATTGGACGAACATACCTATCAAACACCAAACACCGAATGGCACGATAGCGTCGCTCTCGAGGATATTGCTGCTGCCGTCCCTCCCAACTCTACCTGCCTCGTGGTGGGGTGTGGTACTTCACGTCTCCCACAAGTTCTACTACAACAACCCGCCCCACCTCGATCATTGATCATGTTGGATACATCCCCGACCTGTTTGGAACGATTGAAACAACTTTACGGCGACACATGCGGCACAACGACCATGGATTATGTCTGTGGAGATGCGACACAGCTCACTCAATATTTCGCCACCAGTAGCAGCAGCAAAAACAAGATCAACATAGATATTTCATGCACTACAGCTACCACCAGAGGATTCAAGTCATATGCAACCACCGCCACAAGGGAATCTTCGGTCGACATCATTGTCGACAAGGGCTTGATGGATGCCATTTTGTGTTCCGAGGGATGGGACGGACCTCTGGAACGCATGCTTCAGGAGGCCTCTCAAGTATTGAAGCCAGCGATAGGACAATACCTACTGATATCGTATCAGTTGCCTCGAACCACTCGTGAGTTTTTGGTGGAGGTAGGACGAGACGTTGGATTGGAATGGGAATATGATGTCGATTTGTCAGTCGTCGCACAAGGTCGACAAGCAGGAGACAAAGTATCATCCACAGACAACAAGACTACCAGCGGAGAATCTCGTATCAATATTGCGCTAGCAACGAAGATTCCAACATAATGAAACGAAAAAGGACCAGAAATGTGGCGCTGTTCCTCAATTCGACGGGTGCTGGAATGAAGCACTCCAAAACAAGTACAACCCTTTCAGGCTTTGCAGACCAAAGAAGCAAAAGCGAGACATACTACCACCTAATTGAATAGATAGCTACTTCCAGGAACATCGGTCTGGCGAGGAGATGGCGATACTTTTTCTGTTAGTCACGGACGATGTACTCCGTATTTATGTATCCAGCACGCTGACGAGTGACGAGACACGCACCATAAACAGATAAATGATGACGTCCGTATCAACTTTTCGTTTATCACACTGAATCGATCGAAAGAACTTCATCCCGACAAGCGACCTGGCAACACGGCTGAAGAGCGCCAACGAGCTCATCATTTCTTCAGTTGAAGGAACCCTACGAATGTTTGTCGGATGAAAGTAAGAGAAGATTGTACGATATGAAGCGTATGGCACAACCAAAAAGCGACGGCCCAACCAGTAATGGATCCCAGAATCAACAATACCAGCAGCATCAGTATCTCAGTGGCCAGAAACAACAGGGCCATCAATGCCATCACGAGCAAGAGCGTGGATCGTTCTCATAGGGAATGAAATTTGGTAATTTCAATTGTCCAAGTGAAGTTCCCAGTCCTCACCAACAATCTCCCACCAGTCATGGATCATCGCGAGGCTCCGATCGCTTTCACTCTCAACAAGACTCCAAAACAAAAACAACAGCAAAACTGAGGAAGAGTATCAAGAAGCGTATGACCAGGCTTGCCGTCGACAACAACAAGTTGGATGGTGTCGACGACAAATGGAACGAGAAGAAAAACGACGTCTTCGGGCAAATACTCAAAGAGTTAGGCAGCAACGGCAGAAGAAGTAACGTCAATGGCAACTTCAGTAGCAATAGAGCCAACGTCAGCCAGTCACTGAACGTCAGCAACAAGAGGCGAATGCCCACAGGCACAAGCAAGGCAGGTGCGCTTTGGCAGAACAGTTATCGAAACCCAAATAGCTCCTCACAATGACCAGCTCCAAAAGTCTGGCTCTCCTCGAAATGAAATTGGTAACGCTGCTCCTTGGACTACAAAAAGGCTCCGTTTGATGCTTCCTGAAACTCTCTAACACCTCCACCATCGCTGAGACTTCCATCCAGACGACAAAAGGATGGCTACATGTGTAAAGATGTGAAACCTCGGACCGCTGCGACATCAACACGTTCATCCGGGGAATTCATATTTTTCTTTTGAAAGGACTGTACTGCATGATCGTAGTCATTTTCGATGAACTATATAACGAGCTACGACAGATGTACTGCGTAGCACATTCAACACATGAGTAGAAAGCTTGTTTCAAATATCTCCTGTTGCTTTGCGTCAATCCAGCTGCAGCAACACTACCGGTATCTCTCTACCGGTAGCTATCACCATACCTAAGCCGTGCTATTACGATCGCAAAATATTACTACGTATTTACCATTTCACTCATTATTTACTCTAGTCGTATAGTTTTAACCGAGATCCGAGCACCCCCCCCATCGCCCACGTGGGTCATGGTTTTTCCCTTTGAAACTTTAATTCCGATTCGCCTTCGCCGTAGAACCCTGGTACTTGTTTACACGAAAACAAAAAAAAAGAATCACAATGGAGCCCCTCTACCGTAAAACACTTTCAGTTTCACAACTACTGGACACATACCACACAGTGTAGTAAAAGCTGAGAGCTATTAACATGTAGTTTACGGTTCTATCATCTTTTCTTCAACAAGTCCTTTCTCGTATTCGTCTGTTGCGTCCGATAATGTCGGATGCAAGTTTCGCGAATTTCTTCCTTTTCATGGGCGGAGGCAAAACAGTCTTTGTCTGTCTTGCCCGATCCAATGCAGTAGTACGGAACTCCAAGGTCTTTGCACATGTATCGGGTTCTGGCTACTTTCCCCCTCAAACTGCAGGATGTGCATCGTTGTCGCTCCGCACATGATATTTTTGTCATCGCATGTGCGACAGATTGCTCACTTGTGGTGTCCTCCCTCATCTGAGGTCCGACTAGCGTCTCAATTGCTTTGTTCTTGAGATCGACAATATTGTATGGTTTCTGCTTCCCATTTCATTGCTTCGTTGTAAAGAACAAGTGCATTGGAAGTGCCTACGTCCAGCAAACAGAAGAACAGTTTCAGTCACCAACGATTTTGTCCTATTATCGTTGAGTGGAAATTGAGTGACAATGAAGTCGTCGCATGTCGGCAACATCAACGCCACCCATGTAATGGTTGTACTTGGTGATAACCTGTGGACGTTTGATTGTCACAATACCTCCCTGTCCTCTCCTTTTGCATTCGTCCATGGGTGGGTGGGTGCATTCATGATGCAGAAGACGATGTTACGGCGACGAGACCGGCCTGTTTTCTCTCACCTTTCATCATTGTGTAGGTGAGGACATAGTTGATTGAATCACCAAAGTCAAGCGCTTTGAACTCTCTTGAGTTTTTGGCAATGGTCATGCTCCTGACCTTGTATCATAGTACGTGTATTTGTCGGTATAGCCAAGAACACCCATGACGAAAGCAGTAGCCGAGTCAGTTACACATAAAGCTTGATTCCATACCTGGCGGCCTTCGAGATATCCGCACTTTTAAAACTGCGTTCTTCCAATGCCCGCAGGAGAGTCTCATCAAGTCTGTGTTCCTGGTGTGGAACAAAGAATGCAGCCCACCTCTTCTCCAATTCAAGGTTCTTGTAGGAGGGATCATAGTCGCCGTCGTCCGAGGTCGCTTTTTGGCCTGGTTTGTATGTATGGTTGACTATCCTTTTCAAGATATAGGTAGTGAAGATAAGTCGCCATGCCTTGACTGGCGAGTTTGCCATTCCCGCCGACACCTGCAGTCCAGTTCGACATTCACCTGGACTGCGTGGGGAAGTAAAACGTTCGCTGAATTTTTGGAACATCTCTTCCGGTAGTCCGGAGAGGATGACCTTCCCTCTCTGCCAGTAATGACCAAGAATGTCGTGGACTTCTTCATTTGTAGGATCACATTCCTCGATGTTTTGTTCTGCCAAGACCCTCTCCCTGCCTACGACCGAACCCGAATCCGTGAGATTGGACAATGCCATCTACAAAGCGGAAGAAGGAATTCATCACCTCGGAAAATCAGGGAGCGGTTTTGACCATGTCATTTGGTATCATTGTAATAAGGGTTGTAATGAAGGGCGAAACTCTCTTCTGCGGACGGATTAAGCAGTCAAACGAGCCGTCTTCGATCGCGATGCCATCAGGACCCAAAACCTTTGGCGCGAGCTCGATGATATTGTCACTTGTTCTGGACCCACCAGTTGTCTCCAAGTCAAATAAAACATAGCATACCTGATCCCAGTTGATGTTAGGAGAAATCTCTTGCATTGTAGCTCCAATTGGTAGGCTTGATGGTCCTCCATCAACACCATTTCGGTTCTCAACGGCCGGAATCGCCAAATTAATGGCCTGTGTAGCGCGAAGGACAGGACAGTTGCGTCGATCATGTCCTTCACCCTTTCAAGCGCCACATTTGCGTCGCTTGGGTGGTTGTTAAGACATGTTCCAAGTTGTAGGTTGTCTGATGTAAGGTTGGCCGAGATATGAACAGTCGAACAATGGCGACCGTTGGCGATCCGCGCAAACCGGCACGAAAATTGTGAGCACAGAACAACTACCTGTATCTCCCTCGGGACTCAAGATCCTATGCCCCTACCTGTTTGGGCCTGTTCCTAAGACTCAGGACTTTCACCAAAAAATTGCGATTGTGATGAAAACGATTGGCTGTGGAGATATCGTCCTCAGAAGGTCGAAATTCGTCAAACGATGACCCACGTGGGTCATGGTGCGCGGATCTCGGTTAATGTGACGACTCTCTACTACCTACCTAGGTACCGCTAGTAGAGTACCTAGGTACGGTAGTCTATGACCGTATTCTGTAAATAAATCATCTATCTGAACTACTGATTTTACAGTTAACATCTCTGTGACAAGGAATAAAAAAAGATGCCATCTGAACGTTGATCTGGGTACAAGCATCTATGCAACGTGCCATTTCATGGGATACATAAGAAAGACACGCGTGGGAGCGCTAATTATTTTTTCGTCCGTATGTTCGATTCATTCTAAATTTTAACGTTTGGCGCTAAAAAAGGTCACGCGAGGCGGGGGATGTGGCATAGACTCCGGGGTGTGTCTCGAACAGAAAATGATTCTTGTCACCAAAAATGAGCGCACCTGGCTGCTGTCGACTTCCTGAATCAAGTCAGATTTTTTCTCTGCAATGTTCTTCGTCGAGTCGGTCGATGAATTATTTCTGTAACGTGTGCAACGTCCCATCCTTACTCACCGAAGAAATCCAGGACAAAGGTCGTCATCCTGTGAGAATCTGCAGTATTGTTTGATTGATTCTTTCTATAATACCAGAGACAACAGCTATTCACACCAGAATCATACAAGCAATATAACAGCTTCTTTGATTTTTTCGACATCAGCATGAGACAACAAACTGTGATTCGTCTCCCTTGGCTACTGGCCACTTCTCTACTCCTTGGCGGAGGATCCCCCTTTCTCTCTGATCCAAGCACTTCCATGATCGTCGGAGCAGCACGAGTTCATCACATGGAACTTCCCGACGCGGGGAGATCTATGTCACAGCGATATCGACGCGTGGTCGAAATTGAGGAGGACGGTCAAAAAAAGGCCAAGGAAGATAAAAAAGGGGAAGTACCCGGAGTAGCAACTGAAGAAGTGGAAGTACCAACCGAAGAAGATGAGCAGCCGGCAACAATTGAGGAGGAACCCGACGAAAGTGCGGCACCCTCGCAAGCTCTGACTGTGCAACAAACAAACGCTCCCACTGAGGAGGAACCCGACGAAAGTGCTGCACTCCCGGACAATCTGACTGTGCAACAAACCGACTCTCCCACAACTACTTCAACTGTGCAACAAACCGGCTCTACTACAGCTACTCCTTCCGATGCAGTCTCCACCATCGAACCCACACCACCAACAAAGGTGGATGATTTACTGGAAGAAACAACTCTACCCGAAATCACCATAGATTTGACGACCACCTCCACAATTACAACCGAATCCTGTGAATCCTTCCTCCATAATTTTGTCGAAACGCTGTTGACATCGAGTCGGGTGGTGTCCAGAAATGCCTTGAACGCGACAATACTGCAAGTATCTCTGATGGCGGCATCTGGGGAAGTATTGGATGTCGACGAAGACGAAGATGGTTCGACATCAGCCGTGGTCGCCGCCGTGGTCAGCGACTTAGATACACCCGTGCCCTTGCGTATTCACATTCGTGGGACTGTATTAACCATGCCAACCGCTGGCCCGAGAAATTGGGACGAGGACATCAGTCATGGTCTAGTTGTTTATCTGACACTATGGGGATCAGGGAATTTGGAAGGCAACTTGGAGCAATGTGGTTTTTCCAGTCCCGAGATCACAGCCATTCATGTTGATGGTACGCTAGTGGATGCCGTGCCCGACAAAGAAAAGCAAGAAGGATTGTCACAAGTTGGATCCATTTCGGACGAATCTGAGTTTCGAGCGGCTGCAGTGTCAGCGTTCCATTATTTTAGTATGCAAGGCCTCCTTTCAATAGGATCCTTGCTTCTGTCTGTATTGGCAACGTAGATTTTGGAGGATGTAACAAATGGTACATTTAAAAAGTTGATGGAGTAGCAAAACTTCACCTAGCTATAACAGTACAAGGAAAAATCTGAACGAAAATGTTTTACTCCGAGCAGCTAGTAGTACCGGTACCTGAAACTACACCGTAGATAGTCTACCGGTAGTATGACACAATGTTCTTTCTTACTTACGACTACGGTAGTCTATCGGTAGTACTGTTACGTCGTACGACGAATTGTCGTGCTACTGTATGTAGGAACGACAGAGGGTACTGTAAACACCGGTACGAGTTTCAGTCCCGGCAGTCTGTTCACTACCTCTACCCAATACTACGTAGTTTGTACTCCGAGTAGGTACCACTCTCTTGCACAGTATCATACACGGTAGCGGTAGTAGTACAGTCGACGAATAATGCGCAAGAAAAGAGAATCAACACAGTTACGGCGGCTCATACATCGTATCATACGAGAAAGCTCCACCCGGCGAGCCGAAGAGCAACACAATCTGGATTGAACCAATCAAATGCCTCAATTGTTGCTCGGAAGTGAGGTGACATTAATAAATCAAACGTCCGGCCATCTTCGACTCCGACGATTTTGGAAGGCCAATCAATCATCATGAACTGGAAAAATCCCTTTCGCCTCACGCTTCAGGAAGATGGGAAAAATCGCCTTGGCCAAGATAATAATGTTATAGTTTCTGCTGCAGCCACATCTACACCTCTTCGAACAACTACGAGAACGAAAAAGCTACCATGCCCGTTCACGTGATTTCCAAACCATCTTCCCATCATTCGCTGGCTACGTTTCTGTTTGTTGTTGTTGTCACTGTTTTTATGCCATCACTTCTGGGAGCATTTCAGTATGCGAATCTTCCGCACACGGCCGTTTGTCGAAGGCAGATTACCATTCTGCAACAACAACATCGGTCTGCACCACCACGTAGAATACGAATACCAAATACCGAACGTACAGAGTTACTCGTGCAAGCGCCGATACTGCAGAAAGTACCATTTCTAGATTCGTATCTCCAGAACCGACAAATCTTGCGCATTGCCATGCCCATAATTCTGGCAATCTTGCTTCTTTTGCCAAAGACTGCCTTGGCATCTTCTGTAGGACCAGGAGCCATGGAAGTAGCAACATCATCGGTGGAAGCTGTTGCTACAGCGGCTCCGACTCTTCATCTCCATTCGGTATTCTCCTCAATTCCAGCCGCCATGGAGCTCCGGCTTTCAATACGTCTATTATATGCCGCGCTAATGGGAGCTGCTTTGGGAAAAGAGCGATCTTTCGCCAAGCATTCGGCTGGTGTACGTACTATGAGTTTAGTGTCCATGGGAGCCGCCGCCTTCACCGTTTGCAGTCAATTTGGCTTCAGCGGCCATTCTGACACGGGTCGAGTGGCAGCCAACGTTGTTAGCGGCGTTGGCTTTGTCGGTGCAGGAGTCATCACTACGTCGGCCCGAAATCAACAAAACATTGTTCATGGCTTGACGACAGCAGCGACTATATGGTAAGTTTGCGAGGAGAGATATGAAAGTGAATGTACAAGAAGTTATGGTTTTAACACTGCTCAACTTGCTGCTAAACCTCGTATACAGGCTTTCGGCGGCTGTGGGAATGGCATGTGGGGTAGGTCTTTTTCGAATTGCCACGACGACAGCAGTTGCTACTCTATTTATTCTTCGCATGGGACGGAAGAAACCAAAAACTGCACCGTTTCGACCCTTCGACCAGTTTTCGTCCGCAATGCAGTCCTTCACCAAGACACAAGTGGAAGCGGATGATCTCGAAGCCAAGAACCACGTAATATCTGAATGGAACGAGACTCCACACGAAGACGAAGCAGCTGCAACTACTGCAAAATCAGTGAAAGCCACTGCGGAAGTAGAAATAGCTAATGGCGCTACTACAGATCAATCCGATTTAATGGAAGAAGTCGTTCGGTTAGCGTGGCAGAATGCAACACTTGATTACGGCACTCTTGTTTCAACGGAACGGGTAGATGAGCACTTTCGATCCAAATCAGATCATCGACCTGGAGACCGGGTAGTTGGCATCAGCAGCCTCCCCTCTTCGATGCACAGTTAAAGCGCTTTGGATTATTTCATTCACTTGCAATGATTCACCTGCACTGCAGCACCAACTATAGAGCAACATTTCGATCGCTTGTCATTGCTGTCAATATGATTGATAATGTTCTCCCGTGGCTCATAGGCCAGGATTAATTTATTTCCAACCACTCTAAATGTTGTAAATCATCATAACTTATAGCGGTTGGTATTCGCGGTTTTCTTTTCGTGTAAGATGACATGGCCAAAGGCCAAACTGGCAGCAATCAGCCCCGCCACAGCAACGAACATGAACGGGGTAAATTGGAACATTGGGATCGATCGGAAGAGTGACTTGGACATGCGAATGTTGTATGCGCTTTCCGTGTCGTCGATATGATCTTGCGCCAAGCAGTGCGGACCAGTGTAGCCGTCGTTGCATCTACAAACATGGTCGGCATCCGAAGCACCAAAAAAGGATCCACCAAACTCGGATTTCGGTACGCAAATTCCTCGTCCTGAATGAGAGTCTCCTTTTATCCTCCGATGTGATGCTTCGCCTTCTCTCTCAAATACTTTTGTCAAATTCACATCGTAAATGTCAGCGCCGCAATCACTGTTCGTAGAGCATTTACCTCCGCCTTTCTGCACCTTTTTCAAATATTGTCCCTTGTCTGCAAAAGAAAACGGTGGATTTCTCACGTAATTATAGCTATGTCCTTTGATCCAACCTCTCGTGGGATAGTCCAACGGATCACAACCAAGAGTATGGTTGCCACCAACGTGCGCCGACGGATCGCGGCTTTGATACACCCGCACCGAGTCGATTAAAAGGGCCACATCTGTTTCCCGTAACATTTTACAAAAGCCAGGAGAAAAGGTACAAGAGCACTTCGGATCGTCACAATCGTAACATTTTTTGCAAGATTCGGGAGTGTCGTAGGGGAATCCCCACGTTGACGACACAGCCGTATTGAAAATCAGGTAAGATGGTTCAATTGGTATGTGTGCCCCGGTAGTTTTCTTCACGACCTCGTCCAAAATGGAGTAGGCATGTACCCAATCTTCACCCAGTCCTTCGCCTTCCATGGAAAGCGTCGCATTTATGCGGTGTCCTTTGCTGAACCAATCGATTCGACCTCCGTCGCCAGGCTGCCACTCCAACCGAAAGGTATGAACGGTTTTGAAATGGGCAGGAGTCAGTTGATGCGCAGCACCAACAGCGTCGGCCTGAAACGCTTGTTTCTTGGTTCGAGAAACAGGTTCACCTGGTTTGGTTTCAGCCAGGTAGGTACCGTAAAAGAAGGGGTTGATGGATGTGTTGCCCTCCATTTTCAAGCCTTCGTACCAGTCATTAGCCAAGAACACTGTGTGTCCGTTGGGTGCCAGTTTTTCTTCGTAGAGCGGAGGTGCTCCAGGTTGCGGCCGATTCTTGGTAACGCCTGGCGCCACTTGCAACGTCATATCGGCGTAGGGCAATTCAATGGGAGGATCGGTGGATGGTAAAGGCCCGTTGGAGTCGCCCATCATGATTTCAATCAAATCAATTTCAGTCGCACCTCGTCCTTGATAGGGATTCATCCCAAAGTGATTCTGAGAATTACAGGCTGATATCGTTTGTGCGGGTTGCAATTTACGGTCGCAAGTGTCAAAACTCCATGGCCAGATATTGTTAGTGGACGACTCGTAGGTAGCTCGACCCAAATTGCCTAGCATCCAAATGGCAGGCCACAGCCCGCCGATGAAGGGATCACCCGGCAGTATGACATCGACTTCGACTATGCCACCAGTGAAGCAAAACTTTTCCCAAGACTGCACCATTCCCGAATTGAAATACGATTCTTCCTTTTTCCATTGCTTCTTTACGGCGTCATACCGCTGCCATGTCGTTTTTCCAATTTGCGTCGAAATTTTCAACATTCCATCATCAGTGGTCGTAACAAAGCTGGAATTGTAAAATTGCTGCGATCCACCACCGGCCGATGAAGAATCGTCATCAGATTTGTCAAGCGCCGTCCACACAGGATCGTGTCCGTCAGTGAACGTTCGATTGGGAGTGTTGAATTCGTCGGACATGACCAAGTGGTAGACAGAGCCATCCACCAACGACGTTGTCGTCCGTTGTTCGAGTGGTGTGTTCATGTCGATAAAACCAGCCATCACCGTTGCGGATAGTAACCATGATGGAAGCAGAACTCTTAATGGAATCATGATTGACGGCGCGCCAAAAATCATCGCTACTTTCTTATGATTGGAAAAAGGAATAGAGAAAAGTTTCGATCTACACAACGAGAAAGGTTGAGATATCTTTCTCAATTGCGAAAGGTTTCTCGATCGGTCGATGACTGTTCCAACAGATCACAGAAAGTTCCTCGTATGATTTAACTGAGGAAGAAACTGGCGCAATGAAACAAAGGGATACACACGGGTAGGATTCTAGAAAAGAGAGCAGCTGCCGTCCTTCCATTTTGTCGATGTCAAAAGTCTGCGATTAGCGTGCTTTGAAAAGAGTTGAAATTGAAGACGAAGAAGGCACCACGCACGTATAGTATCTCTTTCACGGTGAATATATTATAATTTTATTTTATTTTATCAACAAAGAGATGACTGTGATACATAGAAATAGACAACGCCGTAGTAGTACGTACGTACCGGTAGTACGTGGTGGTGGACTACAGGTACGAACCGTAAATAAGAAAGTACGTTGACTGGTACTCAACCGTACCAATTGTTTGTACCGTACCGTAGTACGGTATTGTAAATCCTATCCTACTGTATGATAGTTCGTCGTAATGTGATGTGTTCGTCGTAATGCGTACGGTGAAGGACTTCTATGATACATTAGGGATGAAAGTCGTTGTTTGAAGGTACCCACACTTTCGTAGTACGGTAGCCTGGTACTGGCAGGCTGGCAGGTATTAGTTACACGGGAGGAAATCTTTTCTTCGACTGAAGTCAAGTCGCATCAAATTCTCGATCCTCCAAGATATGTAAAAATAATAGGTTCTTCAATCTTCAATCTTCATCTATCATCTGTAATAAAAAAGGACACTTTGAAGATTGCTCAGAACAGGACCATATTGGTGCTGCCGACGTCAAACCGGGCGTTCATTCAAAAGTATCATGCCTCTGAGAAACTGCAATGGGAGATCTATCCCACTGTGGCAGTCGTTGCTCATCTTTTTCGCGACAGTTCCCCCAATCAAGAGGGCCGCGGCATTTCAGCCTTGGCCGCAATCCATACAACATGATCGTTTATCGTACAAAAAGACAATGGGACGGTCATCTTGTCTGAAAGTCATCAAAGATGAAACTGGTACTCTCTCCAGCGACAATAACAGCGGTGGCGCCACAAAATCTACATACCATCACGTCTCGATCGAATACTGCACCGGATGTCGCTGGATGTTAAAGTCTTTTTGGTTGGCACAAGAACTTTTGTCGACATTTGGAAAGGATGAACTGGATGCTGTCACAGTGATTCCGTCCTTTGACACCAAGGGAAAATTTGTCATTTGCATGTCCGAGATGAAACAAAAAGATGTTGTTGGCGACCCTATTTTGTTGTGGAATCGGACGAAGCAAGATGGATTTCCTGGTCCCAAAGAACTGAAACAGCTGGTACGAGATGTCATCAATCCAGATCTGTATTTGGGTCACTCTGACACCGAAATACGGCAAAGGGAACACGAGAGTGGAACCATGGAACAATCTTCCACCTCTGATGTGCCGACGACAACCATTTTCTCTAAACAGGTTCCGCTCAACCCTTATTTTACACCGAGTCCGTCCGTGACTATTCACTACTGTACGGGATGTCAATGGCTGTTACGGGCTGCGTATTTTGGACAAGAGCTGCTGACGACGTTTGGTGGAGGAGAATTGAAATCGGTCACATTGGTCCCCAGTAAACCGCCTGAAAAGGGTGGACGATTCGTAAGTTTTGATTCGCCACAGAAAACGAATGTTGATAGGAGACTTCTCGTTGGTTCAGTCCTGTCTTATATGCTCCTTCGTTGTTTGACCTCTTGCTGTCCATCCTAACGTTTATCCTTTTGCTCAGTCGATCGAGTTGGACGGGGAAGTTCTGTTTGATCGCAAGACCGAGGGAAGGTTTCCCGAGCCCAAGGAAATCAAGCAAATGATTCGCGATCGTATCGCTCCCAGCAAAGACCTGGGTCACTCGGATGTAGAGGGAAAACAAAGCAGAAGCGGTATGGAAGTCGACATCGAGGGCATGGACGAGGACGAGGCGGAAGAAGCACGAAAGTATTTTGGAGTACTGTAGACATGCAACTTGATTAGTATGATTTTGTTGCTCTTCCATAGTTAAGTTTTTTTCTCTCGAAGCAGTTGATACCAATCCCAATTATTTACTATTAAGATACTACGGAGTAGTGGTAGTTGGAAAGAATGATGAGCAATCAATCAAAAGACAAAAAGACAGAACATCGTGACCAAAGCTAGGTTTCATCCCCGAGTAATAATGGAAAAGGAGGTGAACCATCTTTATCCCCCAATTATGAGGTCCCCTTCTTGCTGCACCTATCGCGCGCCATCCGATCTCATCGTCTTCCCGAACGTCGCCGTTGCACACTAACGTAGTTACAAACCACAAATGGGATGACAGCTGCCGACCTGGACAAACAGTGCTACCGCAACGGCACCTTATTGATACACAATGACCACGATAAGATGTTTAAAATTTCTTTTGATGGGCACTCTAGGCCTTGGAGTGGCGGTGCAGGCAGAAACAACGACGTCGTGCGAACGGCTCAAAGCGACCTTGACGTACACCCAAGAACAAGCCCCCCGCGATCTGTCTAGTGTGGTAAGTGATGGGCAATGATGATTGTGTTGCTGACTGCCATGATAGCCCTACGCGGACGGTATGGCGATGCCGTTTCTCACAAGTTATTGAACTCAATTGTTTGTAGCTGCCTGTGGTAGTGGAAAAGGTCAACAGAGTCTTGGATGGCGTGGTGGATGTCGAGGTGGAGTGGAAAGGTGCCGATTTGCATGGACGGGTGGGAGAACATATTGTCGAGTGCACCGTCACTCGTCTTGCTTCGACAGTAACAGACGAAAAAAAGAAAACGGAAACCACAGTCGACGAATACGGCAGAGAAGTGACATCGCAATGTTTCCATGTTCCATTTACCATTTTGGATACAAATGAATGCACGCTTCCCCTGAACCATCCGATGCGACACCATTGTTCGGCCCCGTCGGTTTGTGTCAATACACAAGGATCGTACGAGTGTCTCTGTCCTCGACTCGGAGAGAATTCTTCTTCATCGAGTGTTCCTACTACGGCGGATGAATCATTTTGGAAGGAGCTCGACGCTGAAACCAATCGCAGTCCATGGGAGTTATCCTTTTCGTCTCCCAGCAAGACGTCTTGTCCTTCAGCTGCTTCCACATATGGGTGTTGCCCTGCAAAGTATACCGCCGATGGTATCAAATGCCGCGCCAATTTCCGTTGTCCTGTCGACCCATGCAAGGATAAGGATGCATACGATTGTGCTCCCAATGCACAATGTGTACGCGCCGAATCTCCTGTGCACGTTCCCAACCACAGTTGTCAATGTCCTGATGGTCTCATGGGCAATGGTAAAGCTTGTGGTCCCGCGGATCCCAAGCCAGAACCAAAAGTGATGTTTGATGGAGTGTCACCGACGGAGCTCACTGTCAAGAACAATTATTACTGTGGATGCACCAAACCAAAGATCGATGCTTGTAGCGGCTTCCCGCCCTGCAAAGGTACGTTGCTAGGAAGAAACACCGTCCGATGTTTCTACGTAGTTTTACTTACGTTCTAAATTTTTTCGACCATGGAATGATTTTCAGGAAAACACGAAATTTGTACCGTTTCGGCTACCAACAAACCCATGTGTGCCTGCAAACCAGGATACGTTCATCATCAGGAATATGGTTGTGTAGACGTCAATGCGCCCACTCTAAAGTTGCGCCATGACCCTCAGGGAGACAGGACTCTGCGATTAAGACAGGGTGACGAATATCGCGAATACATGGTGGACATCGTGGATGACAATGCTGAAGACTATCTCCGAAGTTTGAAAGTGACGTACAGTCGTCCCTTGCCTCCCGGTTGTTTAACGAACATTGGGGAGTTTCATGTCAACTATACTGTGGCCATGCCATGGGCAAATCCAACCTATGTTCGCGTGACCCGACGAGTGGTAATTGAAGATATCGACGAATGTTCGTTGGATGTGGCCAAGTATCAGCGGACGTGCCCAGCCATTGTACCACAATGCGATATATCCGCCGGGGCTCAGTGTCGAAATACCATTGGCAGCTATACCTGTCAATGCCCACGAAACACATCGGGGGACGGTTTTCTCAAGACAGCAAGGTTCTTTGATGATTATCCTGCGCCACCGTCTTTCAAGGGAGGATCAAGTTGCGTTGATACGACTAAACCAATCATTTCTTTGCAAGGTCCCAATCCAAAAATATTCAAAATTTGCGCGTGTGGGGGGTTGGACGGAGTTATGACATCCACATCGGGCCAAGACGACATGCAACTGCAATCGGACCAGCGCAAATTGTACGAGGCGGATATACGTGAAATGATTCGAGAGACAGCTGGCGCGGAACTGTGTGCAACCCATGACCAACCTCGCCCTTCACCTGCCGACTGCATCAAGGCTGTGGACCATACCCATAGAGGTGATGTGGATCTTTCTAATCAAGTCGTGGTTGGAGACCCGGTTCAGAAATCTCGATTGCACTGGGTGGTTCCATACAACGTGAAGGATGAGGCGGGAAACGAAGCTACCACTGTGTACCGTGATGTTATCGTGGAAGAAGTGGATTTGAAAACAGTGGAGAAAAAAATTCGAGAAGAAGTTAGGAAGGAGCAGCAACAAATAACCCAACGGGCGATAGACGCTGCTGTACGAGAGGAACGAAGAAAGTGGGAGCAGGAGAATCGTGCAACTCAGCGTGGTCGTAGAAATACCGGGTCGGCTGCCAATACGTGCCCTGCTTGTCCGCCTTGCGATTGTCCAGATATGGCGCCGGCAGATGCGAAGCGTTGTGCAGCCTTTTGCGACAACGTCTCTGCCAGTTGCAAGCTTAGCGATGACAATTTTATCTATGGAATTTTGTTGTGGTTTGGAGAGTTTTTCTCTCCTCACTTGGTGATGGTCATCGCACTTTCAATTTGCGTTTACTTCGTGATTCTATTGGCAAGATTCGTTGTTTTTGTTTTGAATCCTGGCGCATCTTCAAGCTATGATTACAAGGGCAACAACACCATTGATGATTCGGATCTTTTCCTTTCCCCAAGCCAACGTCAGCAGCAGCAACATGCTGCTTCTCAACAACAAATACTTCAACCCGCTTCTCGTTCAACGCCAATGAACGGCGTCGGCAGTGGTGGGATCTTTTCACCACAACAACAGCAACCGCAACAGCAACCATCATTTGGGTCTCCTCCGCCGAACGCTAGTCTTTTCGCCAGTAATGGGGTCGAATCTGCAGGGTATGACAACGGCGGTCGTTCGTTCAGGTCTCCAGGTCTCATCACGCCCAGCAAGAACGGAGAGGGAGCCCGTCACGGACGCATTCCATACCGATAAAAAATCTAAGCAAAGAAAACATTCGGGTAAATAATGTTCTTTCAAAAGAGAGTAAACAAAAAGGGTTTTGTTTGTGTAAAATGAAAAGTGAGAAACTTGCTATTACTACTGTAATACTTCTGCTCGTCTGGCATATCATATTATACATACTACTCAAGTACTATGTACTGCTACCGGTAGTACGGTAGTTTATAACATACGAGTACACTTTAGTACTCGTACTCCGAGTACGATCATGGTGCGCTCTACGCCACTGTCCTTACTCCGAGTCTCCGAGCGCCACCTGTTCATCGTCTTGATTACCGGTAAGTTGTCGTCCACACCCATGGTACGGTACGGTATGTAGGTTCCACCAAGTCAAGCAGTATCTCATACTCGGAGTAGTAGGGTACTTTACAGTTATTTACAGTTAGTACTGGTAGTACTGGTTTGGTAATAACAGTAACACTTTTGAACATACGGTACGGTAACTACCTAGGTACTACGGTACCTAGCTAGTAGAGTACCGTAGCTAGATATTACCGTAGTCTCTCTAGAGCTACCTACCGGTAGAGAGACTACCGTACCTGTAGAGAATCAATACGGTAGGTACATACCGGAAGGCTCATTACCGCACTCAAGCTACGTACCGGTATCTACCGGTGGTAGTAGAAGGAAAGATATCGGTATGCATCATAGCTGTGGTGGATGGCCTAATAAAAACCTCGAAGCAACATCAATAAAAATAATGATACTGCAGTTCTGTCTGTGTTAAACAATGGTGGGAAACTTTGGTTGTGTCGTGCATGCTGCCAAAAACGATTGGGTTGAACACAAACGGAACACTTGACAGTCGTATTGATTTATGCCTTGTGTCTTGTAAAATATCTCTCTGAAAAGCTCCCACACGCGCCGGATTGATTTTTTGTCCGCGAACTTTCTCAACCATTCGAAAACGAAAACGTTATAAAAGTGGGTACGACGTATACCATCGTAGGAATTCACTGGTGGGAGTCACTCATTCTCATCTCTATTTTCTCGCTTTCGTTCCGGTTCCGTTCATTCGAAAATAACGTCACGGAAGTCGTCATTTTACGTCGTGGTAGCATCGTGTTTTCACCTTCCGAAAGAAAGAGAAAAGTCTTGTCATAATTTTTCAACCGTCTTCCGAATATCTTCCATCTACTATTGTACTACCATCATGAACTCGTTCGTTCGTTTTTCTCTTGCTGTCTTGGCCATGGCCGTTTCCAGTGCCGATGCCGCTGCTTATGTATCTACCACTGTTGTCTGTCTCGACGAGAGCCTCGACGAAGTTTGCGTGGGCAACTCTTTCTTCACAAGTCCATCCCCCGGTCTGATCTGTGAAGACCCTGAAGACCTTGAAAACTGTGAACCTATCTACGAAGGTGGCTGGAGCTGGGAATATCGATTCATCGAAGGTTTCGAGGATGGCACAGACTTGACCCTAGAAGATCCCGACGATGTTGCCGCTGCCGAAACTGGATTGGTGGTGATGGTCACGTTGGATGACGACCAAAGCGCTTGCGAGATCATGGTCGGAAACGAAACTTGTGTCGAATGTTCCGCCGCTGAGTGTACGGGACTCAATATCACCTACGATTGTACCAACATCGACATGGGAAGCATGTCCATGGATTGCACCGAGGTCGAACCCATCTTTTACCCTTTCGAAATGTACAACGAAACGGACGGGAATGGGACAACTACCGACGATGTGGTTGGGGGAGGTTCTACTTCTTCCTGCCCACTCGTATCTACTGCCAAAATTGTGTTGGCGTCTCTGATCGCTGGGGCTACCGGACTCTTAGTTTTCTAAACGAATGCTTCGAGATACCATCGGGAAGCGAGTAGTAAGCTATGATGCTGGTCAATCTGGCTGCTTCTGCTATATCATGTTAAAGTTTCTATATTTGTGTTTAATACTAACATAGTTATATTCAAAAGTTTCACATTTCTCAAGATATGTCGTAGGTGCTTCAAAACCCCTGAAAGACTTCCTCGTACTCCGGCATAATTTGATGGTTGGAAAGTGGGTTTCCGTCCAAATCTTCATAGACATGACCAATCGGCACGGGATCGACCATTTTGGGTGAGGACCCATCGCTGCCACATCGGACTCGAGCATTCAAAAGCTTTCTTGCCCATGATGGAACGTCGTCGCCTTTTGGCCAAGGCCGTGCTGCACCTGGTTTGACCGAATCTCGCAACTGAATATCTTTCCAAAAAGCCAGCATCAATGTGACACGACGCTGTTCATGTCGAGGCTGTGGTAAACTGTCGTCATCTGCTGCTGCTGCTGCTGGTACGACACCCTTTCCTGGAATGACGCCATGTAGTACCGTCCCATCAAAGGCTACCAAGCGTCGTGGTTTCGAGTAGGCCAGCCATCCTCGAACATTCGACAAAGATGTAGATTGTAGCCTTTGGTTGGTAATCAAGGACGGTCCACCCACACCACCACCGTTGTTTTTACAGTCGGAAAGGTATAGAATGGTACTGATAATGGGATTTCGAACGCCACCGATGCCTTCATTGTCCGAGTCGAAATGCATTTGGTGGCCACTGGCGTGGGGACGATTGTGTGCCCACATCTCGACGTACCGCGCCTTGGCCAAAAGCGGAAATTTTCGACGCAGCTGTGGACAATCAACAATCTGTTGTATCAACGAATCCAAAAAGGAACCTTGCTTGTTCTTCTGTTGTATCGGGATCACGTAGGAAAAGTAAGGACTAGGGGGCTCCACGGCATAGTCGTGACCTGTCCAGTACTCGGCATCGATGTCCACAAAGAGATCCTGTAGGTATTTGAATTGAGACTCCGACAAGAATTCATCGAGAATACAGGCGGGGGGTGTCGTTTTGGTATTGGAATTCTTTTTATTCTGGTAATTTGGTGGGTTTTTGTACTGGGGGTAATTCAAGATCGTTTCGGATAAGCGACAAGTGAATCCAAAATAATTCAAACCAGGCTTAGCCTTTTGGGGCCTTCCTGATTGTAAATACAGTAATGAGAGTCGTTCTCCAGCTTTACGGTAGTCCGACGGAGAAAGCGCAGCATAAGACGTGGATGTTGTTGTCTTCTTCTTTTTCTTCTTGTTCGTATTACCATCGGCTCGTTTCCTCTTGGCATTCAACGCAGCACGGTACAATTGTTCCACCGTTACTAAATCATCTTCACGTGTGGAGTCATTCAACCACAGATCTCGAGCTAGGTGACACCATTCCAAGGCTTGATCAGTCGTTGTCAATACCGTTGAAGATAGTTGCAGTGCATCGGCAGCAACTTTTGCCAAACCTTCCTTGCTTGTGATTGGACTAGCACTAGGACTAGTAATCACGACTTCATCGTTTGGCGTACTATCCCTTACAGACCTAACAGAGGAAGAGGAGGAAGACGGGTGTTTCCGTTTGGTTGGCATGTTAGTGTTCCAAGAGTGTCATCCTTGTCTTGGAGAAGATGAGGGCATCTTGTGACAAAAAGGGTTTCTGGATTCAAACGTTGATGATCTTCAGGGGTACATTCGGCGACGAGCCACATGAACGACTCACTCGACTGAATTTGACTCCATTTATCTACTACTCCAGTACGACGTACCTATGCCAATCAAGAGTACACAGGTGTTTCATCCCAATACGTCGAAATCGCATTGTAAGTGAACGACCTTCTACCGGTAGTTTATCATTAATATCACTAGTCTACTATCGATCATTTTGGTAAAACTGTATCCATGGAATGTAAGATGATCCCTGGGAAGGCATTTCAACATTCAGGATTTGGCAACACCAACTCAAGGCGTACATTCTGCAGAAAGATTAAGAGGAGAGACAAAGACAGAGTCAGGGGGGAAAAAAATCTGACATCCAGAAGAAAGGAGAGCGTTTGTTTGTGAAGATTAATCGAGATTGATGAAAAGATGAATGGGCTCATGCTTGTGGTCATAGCACAAGAAAAAGTTTTCAATACACAAAAAATGGTTTCGGGGAGACTAATCCCCTTTCAGTGTAGCTGGTAAGTCATCATAGCCCATCTTTCCTCTCTACTCGTATCTCTTCTTCACATGCGCTCGAACTAGACTGAACCAACCAACACCAACAGGGAATCTTTCGTTGAAATGCGCGACATTTCGACAAGAGCTCCGATAAAGCCCTTCGCAGGGAATGTGATTATGTGCCTCGACACGTTGGAATTCCGAGTCTGGTTAATCAACAATCGTCACAGCTCCAAGAGAAATGGCATTCCACGTTCCGTTCCTTCGTTGTGTTTTGGAAGTTTTTGAGCTCGGATAAACCCCTTAATGTGTTGAAAACCAAAAAAGGTTCTTCACAAGAGAGAGAGAGAGTTTTTCTCTCTCTCTTCGATACACAAACAATCGTCAAGGCTCGGGATGGTCGATAGAATCTGGCCCGGAACGGTTTCAAGAAGCAGCAAATGTTACAATCACAAGTCTTACTCACATTGGATGTGTTCAATTGCTCTGATTAAAGGAGATGGAATACGATCCTGTGTTGGGATCTTGTACTGCTTTGAAATTGTCCAAACTCAATCCAAAATTTCCCAGCAAAGAGTTTCCCAAGTCTTTGAGCTTAGAAAGTGTCTCTTCCTAAAGTTTTTGGGGTGAAAACACCAAAAGAACCAAGTTCGAAATAGAAAATCGTCAGCATGGCGAATTTCCATAACAACCAATCGTATAACACTTGGCCTCCCCACCCCCTTTCTTGCACAACACAACACACTTACCTTGAGTTTTTCTAGTCTTTCATCTTCCATCTTTTGCAGACGGGTAACGGACTTGCGAATGGTTGCATTGGTTGGTTCCAGTTCCAATGCATATTTGGCATCCCGCAAGGCTTCGTCGGTCCGCTCCGTCTTTTCGTAGGCCGCTGACCGGCGCGTATACGCCTTGGTATACTTTGGATTCAACAGAACAGCAATGTCACAATCTTCAATCGCTTCTTGATATCGCTCTAATTGCATGGAGGTGGCGGCTCGATTGCAGTAGTACACGGCCAGTTTGTCACCGTGGTCTTGTGGGGGCAGAACAAAGACGGCCGGTCCCTTTTTGGGGTCCTCCTCCTCCTCTTCTGCTTCTGCGTCTTTGTCGTTGGTTTTCGAGTTTGGTTCTTTTCCTTCTTCTTCTTGGTCATCGTCACTCCTTCGGGATGGTTTTTTCCGACTCCGTCTTGTTTCGTCCTCCATTCGTTGCCGGGCCTTTTCTCGTTCGGTAGCGTTGAATTCCTCGCGTTGGTGCAAAATATCTTCGCCCTTGATGGGACAGGGACATACCGTAATGGCTTCAGTGTACAAGTCGTAGGCTTCTAGATAGTTTCCCCGTTTGAATTCGGCGTTGCCGCGTTGCTTCCAGTCTTCGGCTTGTTGAAGTGGCGTGGTGAGTGGCACATTGTTCTTCTTGTTGTTGTCGTTGTTGTTGTTATTGTCGTTGTCATCATCATTTTGAGGTTCCTCGGTAGACAAAGGAGGAGTCGAAACAGCGGCAATAGCTCCTCCTCCAATTTCATAAATGACGTCATTATCACCATTGTCCGCCACGGCATCCAAATCGAATCCTTCACTGGTGAACGTGTCGCTGCGGCTTGTTTGGGAGGTCATGTTTGTTACTGTCTTAGATGCTATTGGTGATGGGATTTCACACGGAAAGAGATTATAACTATGATGATGATGATGATGATGATGATGTTGCTATGACTTGATGGATGAGTTGTAATATCTGCTGTTTCGGTAGCAACTAACAAACAAGCGGGGAGGAGTGTGTTATGCATAAACGCATGAGAATCTCGCAGCTGCGAGGCCGCTACTCTACTGGTAGTAGCTGCCGGTAATAAGAGACGACAGTACGTCGATCCAGCGTCGTAATTCTCACAGTCTCCAAGGATCGTCGAGTTTCTTGGAAGCACCTTGATGACGGATGACGGATGACGGTAAGGTTTTAGTCTAACAAGTCCAATTATTGAGTTCGAATTACAACCTCGAAACTTCTCTCTTCTTTCTCTTTTTGCTTGAAAAAACAAGACAACATAACGAAGGATGGTGTCGTGTGTCGTGTGTTTTGTTCTTTTTTCTCTTTTACGACGAAAGAGAGACGACGAGGCGGCTGGAATGAAAGCACGCAAGAAAAGCAACTTTGCAGTAGACTATCGAAATTAAATTAACTGTAAACAGGTTAAGGTCATCATTCACACAAAAAAGGAATACGAAAAATGTTTTTAAAAAATAATAATAATATTATTCACGGTACCGGTACCGGTATCAGTAAGGTACCGACATTATTTTTAGTTTCTCTCTCTCTTTTCATAACAACACTACCGAGCCGTTCGATTTCACATTGGTAGTTTAACCTGGCCCTTGAGTTTTTCTGTTTGAAGATCTAGCATACGACAACCATCACCACACCTTGCAATGATGGACGACGAAGAGACTGGAATTGTCAAGCTGGTAGGTGGTTTGAGATGTGAGAGGTGAATGCAAACAAATTGGCGTTCAGGTCCTTCTTGTTGTTGTTGTTGTTGTTGTTTGTTCATGGGGATATCTTTATGTTTGATGCCACTTCGCCCCTTTCGAGGATCTCGTTGGTGGATTGACCGGAAGGATGACACCTTCATCATGATAGAAATCTACTATCATGACGATAAGGAGGAGGAACGGACATAAACTTGGGTCACAGGACAAACCAATAAGTGTGTTGAACAATTGAAAGAATATGCTGGCAGCTCAACTGGTGGAATCGTGTTGTGGCCGCTTTTTCAATGCACCACATCCTTTTCGGATATGTCTCTTACATATACCTTCTGCTACCGTTTGTGTGGGGAAAAAAACACCTTTTTTGTTTCCTCGAAATTTTTCACAGGTCAGCAAGGAAGGGGAGGTTTACGAAGTTCCTGTAGAAGTGGCCAAAATGTCCACATTGGTAGCAACCACTATTGACGATGATGCAGATGATGATGAAGACGAGGTACGGGAAATTCCTCTTCCCAACGTCAAGGATTCCGTCTTGTCCAAGGTCATCGAATATTGCACTCATTATAAGGAAGAACCCATGACGGCCATTCAAACACCCTTGAAATCGTCCAAAATCGAAGAGTTGGTCCAACCGTGGTATGCCAAATTCGTGCAGGTGGAACAAAGTTTACTCTTCGAGTTGGTGACGGCCGCCAACTTTATGGACATCAAACCCCTGTTGGATCTGACATGTTTGGCGGTCTCCGTTCTCATCAAGGGGAAACAGGCGAGCGAGTTGCGGGCCATCTTCAACATCTCCAACGACTTTACGCCCGAAGAGGAAGCGCAAGTTCGTGAGGAGAACAAGTGGGTCGAACATCCCAACGTTTAAAAAAAAAACTATAATATTATTATTGCTACTATTTTTTTTTCTGCGTTGTTTGGAAGGTGAGGGGACATGGAAGAGCATGATGTCAATCATGATATTATATGACAGCAGCATTGATTCCTTCCAACCAGCTACTACAAATATGACACAAAAACGTAAAAGAACAATGGTTTCGACGTTGGTTGAGTACTGTCATACGTCACTACTCATATTGGTCCGTACTCTCTTTACTGTTAATACCTTGATGTTATTGAATAACGATGATCACATTACTATAATCATCCATTCATCCCTGATGCTTTTCCATGTCCATTTGATTGACATGCATTTCAACAACATGGTACAAATACGTGTGTTGCGTGATTTACATTATGAGAATTTTACCCATTGTTTCTACCTAGCTAATCTGCCATTTGGCTGTTTGTAATGCGAACCGCATCTGCAAGGTTTTTTTCTTTCTTTTTTTTGGAAGGGAACCGTTATCTGACTCGTTGTCGTTGCCCCAAAGGCCGTCCCTCCTGCTCCCCTGGTGTTACGTGTCGCTTTCGTGAGATACCGTCCTCCTGTTCCTCGGATTGTTTTGGCATGGGAGTTTGAACCGTGCGAGTTGGCCCCATCAATAACCGACGATTCCCAAACAGCTTCCATTCTTCCAATGCCATAGCGGCGGACGCTCCCGCATAATACAATCGCTGTTCCATAAAGGTCAATTTGCTCAAATACTGCGAGACGTCGTCATCCCCCGCACCACTGCTCATGGACCAGTCAAAGACCTTGCGCAATCGTTCTCCGGCATAGGTCTTTACCAGGGTCCGACGCAAATCCCGGGCTTCTTCCGAAACCTGCTTCAAGTACTGCGCATGAGCTTGACGACGAGCGTTTCGACGCATCGACGAAATCTCCTTGGCCACTTGAGTAGAACTTCTTTCAATCAAATCAACCAACATGCGGCCTGCCAAAAAGAACCGTTCGTTTCTCTTTCTGTGATTTTTAAAACAAGTGTAACAACAACAAGACAGAGAGACAGAAATGGTGTCAGTCGTATATCACAAAATTGTGGTTGAGTGGTCTGCCTATCGGAATGACAAGGCAACGCACCTCAAGTCAGCATCTCCCGGGTCGGCGTCATATCTTTCGCGAGCTTTGCGGCCATAATGCCGAGGCACTTGTAAACGAACAAAGTTTGTCATGGCCCACCGTTTGGCGACCCACAAGGGAATCTTGATACGACTATTCTCGGGAAGGTAGTCGCTGTCATCCTCGTACTTTTTTCCGTTTCTCTCCGACTGTTGTTTGCGATGATGATGATGATGATGATGATGAACACCATCTGGATCCAAGCTCGCCAACAAGTTGAATTCAAAGTTGGTTTGGCATGGAATGAGCTCTTCTTCTGCCAAAATGGCATCAATATCGTAGTAGGAAGTCATGATCACTCTAATAGCGAATAGTATTTCGATGGAAGAGATTGGTTGCCGTCGTCGACAAGAAACACAGAAAGAGGTGCAATGCCACACAAAATAATATTACTACTAGCTAGCTAGAGTACTACTGTATCAACTGTCGCGTCGTTGTGATGTTGTTATGAGAAAAAAAGATGGATGCTTGGTTTCGTGGCCCTCTCATCAAGATTTTTGAATGACGGCGTTGCTATGTTGGCTGCAGGCGCGGGCTCGATCGCGAGCAACTTCGAGCCAAAAAACATCACTCTCTGTATTATTATAGTGTGCTGTAGTAACAGTAAAGTGCGGTAATGTATTAGCACTTCGTACGTAGTACTACCGTAGAGTACCGTACCTATCATTTTGACTGGAAGAGTACCGTAGACTATCACGTTCTTTCCAAGAAAAGTTTGTGCTGTTGTGTGATGACTGTGAATACGACGTATCGTACGTCGCAAAACAACTGTAAAGCATTGTCTCTCCACGTCGGAGTCGCCAGATGATGATCTATGTATAACCGGCGTAGCTACGGTAGCTAGTACGACGTAGAGAGCAGAGAGCTATCTTTTTTGTATAAAAGTATAACATATTATTATTATTTGTAGAATTCTTTTTTTGTTGGTACACTATGGTATTTCCTATGTCTAACGATGCATCTTTGCTGGGCAGCGGCTCGGACTACTCCTGTAGTCATCATCTATCGAACAATCATAATTGTTGCATTCTTCTCTTGTAAGTTCATTCATTGTAGATGTAGTAGTAATATTTCTTTCGATTGTTGGTGTGTTTGGTTTTCGTAATTTGTTGTAGCAAATGGTGACAGATGAAGTGTTGTAGCTTGCAACATTTTTTGGCGACAGGCAGTTTGTCTTTCTGTCTCTAACATACATAGACTGAATGATGTAGTTTTTACAGGCCACCAGGATATGTCCCTTGGCCAAAATGAGGAGTTTGTTGAAAGTAGCCCCCATCATTTCCAAGATCGTAGTATTGCTGGCGCTGGTGATCCATTTGAAAATTACTCATGTTGAGTGCATTCATGGATAGAGAGTTTGTGTTGCGGTAATCATGATGATTTGGGTTGGCGGAATACTGTTGATGCTGTTGCTGGATGTGCGACTGCATGGGTGGTTGGTGATGGAGGATTTGAACTGGAGTTGGAGCTAGCTGCGCCATTCCATACATCGGTGCCATACCAGGGGACTGGTTATGTTGACCGTGCGGATGGTGCCGCCTATTTTGACTGTACAAATCGTCCCTACTTTCGGTTTCGTTCAGGTTAAAGTTGGGAAATCGACGACAGATCTTGGCCATGATTCTTCTTCCACCAGCAGTGTTGCGTACCCCACCATTTCGTTGTCCATTCGGTGTTCCGGGTGCTTGAGCGATGAGATGCGGTCGCATGGCTTCCACCAGCCGGACAGCTTGAGCATGAGTAGCAACGGAAAGGGCTCTTTGGACAACATAGTTGCCAAAAGGATCCATCATAAGTTCCCGTACACGGTCGGTGTCACTCAATTCTTGCAAATACTGTTCCTTGACTCGATCAGTGCATCGCTCCAAGCACTTTTCCATGACATTGGAGCTGAATTTCTGAATAGCGAGGAGATTAACCTTTCCAACAACGCTTTCACAAACAGCATGAACATCATCATCTGAACAGACATCAAGGACATATTGCACAACATAATTTCCATAGGCGTCCTGCATCAGCTCCAAAGACTTCTCAACAATGCGGCGGACAAGATAAGCTCGAGCCGGTCCTGGTTGCGAATCCAAGCAGCGCTGGATCACACAGCATCCGTGACGATGACGTGCCACATCACCGACACTCTCTGCAACAGCGTCAAAGATGAATTTGGAATGTTTGTGGCCGAGCTTGAGGAGGATTCGTTGGATCACATGATTGCCATGGCTATCGATACAAAGACGAGCTGCGGCAGGAGCCAACGCGTTCGTTAGGACATCGGCAGCTGTCTCTTCATTGGTAGAGTTGGTGTTGTCAACGGGTAGTTCCTTCTTCTTGTTCTCTTCGTCGATAGCACAGAGTTCCACGATTTTTTGAACACTTCTAGTTCCGTGTAGATTCAAACTAGCGTTCACCAATCGGGTGCTCACACTCTTAATGAGCATGATTCGTTCTTCGACAGTAATTTTCTCCAAGATCTTCTGGAACAAGTAGTTTCCGAACGGATCCACCATTGCTTCTCCCCAAAAAGGGAGCCCCTCATTTAGTATGAGGGTAGCAGCCATGGGGCCTTCTTCGTCGAGGGCTTGTTGAACCAACCGACATCCGACTTGATCGCGAGACAACCGACGCACTTGCCCTAGTAAAGCATCCAAGGGTGGTCGTTGCGGAGTCGAGTACAACGACGCTAGTGCTGGATCTGTTGGCTGGTTCAAGAACTGGGCGTTGTCACCACCCAATCCAACATCGGTCCCATACTTGTCTCCAGCCATGGGACTAGCATATGAAGTGCCATCCGACAGATTACTTCCGAATCCGCCCAAAATTGATGCCTTAACTTGGCCTGGAGCACGTCCAGCAACACCTCCGACCATCATGTTGTTGACTTGACCTTGAATAATCGGTTGAATGGGTGAAGACATCTGACCTGGCTGCTGCTGCTGCTGTTGTGGAGACATCATTGTGGGCATGACCATCATGGGTTGACCTGTTCCCTGCATGGTGGTGGAAATACCATCGGCACCAGGGAGGACATAGGCAAACTGTTTTCCGGGCATTTGCATGATTTGCACAGGTTGCAAAACTTGGCCCCGGCCATCAGGAGTGGGCACCGCCATGTAGAGAATTTGTGGTTGTTGTTGCTGCTGCTGCTGCTGCTGCTGTGCGGCCATCTCGGACTGTGGTGGCTTGCTAGCAGCAGGAAAGGCATCGTACTGGTTTGTCCCTCCAAATCCGATGGTGTTTCCGCCACTGTAGGGGGAATGCAATAGTTGAGTGGAGATATCCTGCAAATGGTTGCTACTTGCCGTTCCAGGATCATGATAGGACTGTGACACTAGACCTGGCGTGATGGGGTGGTACGCCGTAGCGGACCCATTTGCTCCCTCGGTATGTTGTTGATGATCGTACGGAGAAGCAGGATGGTATGCTTGAATGGTACGCCCTCCAGATACCCCGACGCCCCCAGATTCATAGGGAGAGTTGGATCGACTAGCCGTAGTCGTGGAAGTTGTAACACCGGTAATGTTGGAAGCGGGTGATCCACGTCGTTGTTTCACAGCACTGTCGTAAGCGCCAGGGGGAGAAGGAACTCCAACCGAGGGTTGGGACATGGCAGCTCCCATACTTGGGGTCGTGGTAGCAGTAGAGTCTTCGGGAATCACGAGTCCTGGGAGATTACCAGTACTCAGCTTGAAAACATCATTACCAAGCATCTGAGAGGGACTCCTAGAAAGGAACAAGTCGATGCTTTGTTTCCGTTCCAGAGCATCCGGTGTCGACGGTTCCACGTGACTGGTAGTGTTGCTTCCACTAGTAACTGCACGATCATCTCGTGCGTCGTTGCCACCATTGTTGTTGTTGGACCTGGCGAAGCTATTTCTGGAGGCCTCCGGATTCGAGAATCCACCCCATCCATTTCCTGTCGCCGTTGACGAAGCTCCGCTTGTAGCAGTGGGGGTGTGAAACCCAAGACTAACTCCAGCGAGGGCATCTCCCAGGGAGGATATCATTCCAGCATCACCACCCGTGACCGCTACAGATGCTTCGTCATTTTTTAAAGTCGAAGCAGACCTAGAAGCCGATGACGATGTCTCCAAACTCATGATGATGACTGGAACCACGGCCAAGAATGGTTGGATAGTAGGTCAGGACGTGAGGGAGTCTCTTAGTATGGTAGCAAAGGAAAATGCTGTCTCTTCTTGAGTCTTTTATAGGCTAGGCATTGACAACTACAGTGGATCTATAGTATGGTGTTCTTCTACTTCCCCCTCCCTTGATGGATTGATTGAATGGTGATTTGATTTGCAACAACAGCACCCGAAGCAAACAATCGAGTTTTATGCCATATCCGACCAACCAAAAAACCAGAGAGATGAGAGTTGTGTTGAGATGTGAGCGACACACAACACACCACAAAAATTATCAAAACGAGAAAAAGACTTGGGGTCCTCGTCGGATATTTTTTATTCGCGGCTTGGCGTTCGTATGTACTTTCGCGCAATGACGACCTGCCAAATTTAAAGAGGAAAAAGTTCGCGACGTCGATGTCAGGTTTTCACGTGGGTCAAAAAGGTTGAAATTCGAGATCGATCGATTGACGTCCGTCCGCTGATCGACTGAGGTGTCGGCGGCTACCGGTAGTATCACAGGAATTACGGAACGAAAAAACAACACATCACAACATCGAACATCACCATCATCGCTCTCTCTCTATTTACAGCTGTAGTATTTTTTTAGTTAATGACGACGAACCATGAGAGCACCTTTGCCGCATTATTACGACATTTCTACAGTACGATCTGTAATTCGCCCCTTTGTCTCATCCCTTTTTTTCATAAAATAATAACACATTTCAGTAGACTAATACCGGTACGATCGTTCCAGTTAATCGCGCACTACTGGCGTACTCAGCATTACGTTGAACTCTGAGTGCATACACGACGTATTCACAGTCAATCTTCGCCGATCACAATCTTGAATCTACTCCGGTACTACCGTACTTAACAGTGAATTCGTACTTGAGGGTAGTCCACTGTAGCACTCCTGTAGTATCGTAGTAAATTCCTTCTTATCATTACTCCATTACTGTAGATTTTATTAGTAGTGTAGATCATCATTGTATCTGAGACAAAACTGCTCCTTCCTCCTGCTCTGTAGATTCTTCATTCTGAAAACAAAACCTACTACTACCAAAGTACTCTGTTGTACTCTGTAGGACAAAGAAGCAATATAGTACTACAACTACGTATTTGTTATGATCATCTCAGCCACTCCGAAGTTCTTCTTGCACCCTGCCTTGAGGATAAACCAATGTACTAATAGAATTTATTATGATCAGAGCCCTACCACTGCATTTTAGATTACAACCCAACCCTTGGCTCAACAGAATCACAGTGTTACAACATCCTTTTGTGAATTTTGTGAATCACAAATAATCAAGAAGCCAATCAACAGGTTTGCATGAATCAGACATACCAGGAGCACGTCGTGGATAGAACAATAATGAAACTGTTTGAATCATAAATTGTGAACCAAAAATGAAATTATTTGAATCATGAAATTGTGAACCAAAAAGTTGGTAGTTTGCCAAGCAATGAAACAGAACGCAATGAATTTTCGCTGATATAAACTGGCTTTACACCATGTGGTAACGAAGCAACCTCAATTTCTTCTCATTGAGTTTGGATATTGCGACAATCGTCACATTTTTTTACGACCCAAATAGCGATTCTTTATCAGACAAGACAGCGTGAATGATACCCTATGCTGTTTAGAACATGAGGCTTCACAAGTTCTATGTGTCTAAGGAAGAGAATTCATTTGGAATATGTCCAATTTCAACCGCTGCTGCTAAAGATACTTGTGTGTACTAGTCGTATCAAATTTGATTTCAAAAGTATTTGGGTGTCAATTCAAAGATGCGGAGGATACCCTTCAGCCTAATCGTTCTTGGCCATGACAAACCAATTGAATTATGTTGTTGGAGGGTAAGCCAAGGAGGGCTCCTAGCTTGACTCACTACAATTCCTGTAGAACAAGTGTGGAGGGAGCTCGAATGCCTGCAACATTATTTGATACATCCGGAGATAAGGACGATGGCAATACAATCCATTTGGCGACGTCTGTTGCTTGTAGGATTGGCTTGTAGCCGTTTGTGGGACAAGATTCTGTTGTTGCAGTTGTTACTTTTTGGGTTGAAGACGGTGTTGCAACTCCGTCTTCCGTCTCCATGTCCAGTGGACGGCAAATGGTGGCCCGCAACCACAAGTCTTGTGCTGAGACAGCCGTGTATTGTTTCCATTGGGACTCTTGAATGGCATTTTGTGGACCCAAAGTTATGCGAAAGGGAAAGCCATTTCCGATCGCCGCTAGTGGCAATTTGGCGCCACCCAACAGTATGGAATTTGCAAGGGGAGAAGAAGAAGTAGAAGTACTAGCAGCCATCGACGGGTCTTCACTCCATACTTGAATGATGAGGACATCAGTTCCAAATGGTCGTGTGTCTCGTGGAGTCGACAATTGCAGTAGAGCATTCAAAATTTGTGGATTGTAATTCGATAATATACCACCTTTACCGGTAGACTTTGATTCCATAGACGGCAGTGGTATTTGTGGTCTTTCGGTCGTAGCAGGTTGCAGTGAAGACTTGAGAGTTTCCAATTGTTGATCAGGATCACTGTTTGAATTGTGGGACACCACCAGCGTGGTTGACGATTGTTTGTAGGCATTTTGATCTGCCATTGCTGCCCATACTCGTTGGCAGGATTGTTCCCCTCCAAAGCTGAGAGCGAGCATCAGCATGGCACCCAAAAAAGAAACACCAAATGATTTTAGTGAAGTCATTAAAAGTTTACCGTGAGTGGATTGGGTGGCGTCCTCACTGCCATGAACATTGTTGAAGCTTGCGAGTGGGTGCCGTTTGGTACATGAACTTCCCTGCACGCCATGAGGATACAAAGGTATGGGAAAGGCGTTTTTGTTCCTTGCATCAATTGTTGTGTAAATGTTCCTGGATTTTTGTATCAGATGAGGAACAGCAAATCCGTCAACAATAGCAAGCCATCGGTCGGCCGTACAAAATATTGCAACGATCAGACAAAGCGTTCGTCGCACTGTCCAACTCACTTTCAATGGAAATCCATCAGTCCGACTCGAGATGGAAACCATTGGCTTTCGATGCAGTGACGGGATTTGTTGACGTCTTGCGGCCACCGTTTTCTCACACGGAGGAAGCTTCCTAGGACGCAAAACCAGCGGGAATGCGCTCAATTGACGTCCCGTTGATCAGTACCAGGCAGGTTCTGAAACTAGTGTGTGCGTGGTCCTTTTTGTGTAATGTAGTACTTCGTAGTACGACGTAACAACTGTAATCTCGATCTTTTCATCATAACCTACTACAGTACGATCTACGACAGGATTTATATAATTAATTGTGCTTGCGCACGCCCGTCAATATTTCAAATATTCGGGCACGCTCGCATGACCGTTGCTTTTCTCCTCACAATATTCTCACAAAGCCGTCAAAGTCAACATGAAATGTGCAACGACAACAAGCGTGAAGCAAGACAAAACGGTACAGAGAGAAATCCCACCACATGCATCGTCATATTGTATCATACGTGCAAAAGCAACAGCCAAGTTAATATCATCCTAGCAGTACCGATCGTGTATATTACTGCTGCTGGAGACAGCACAAATCCCACAGGAAGTAACCAGAAGAAAATCGATTGTAGTCAACGAAAAGAAACGTCTCCAACGAAAGTATTTGAAATGGTGAGTGGTGTCGGATATTGCGAGACATGAATGTCGCATGTGTTTGCTTTCTTTCTAACATACAATGTTTCTGTCATCTCGTTTTCCGATTTGTACCAGGCATCGGCTATACTTTCCACCGGTAAACGCAAAAAGGTCGCAAGTCGAGTGTTCGGAGATTCGGTCGACTTGGAATCCAGCCTTTGCTATACCCCATCTCCTGGTGGTCCAACCAGTACGACCAAGTCAAAATCTAGAATCAATATGGAATCTACTACTGTCTCACGCATCGACGAAGTCGAAAACGAGGAGGAATCCACAACCCCTCAACCACTGGTTCTCTTCCAATTGCCCAACACATCATCCAAGTCGGAAAAGCGAGTTTCTTTTTCGGCTGAAGAAAAAGAAAATAGCACAAATGTTTCCAGTGGTAAGGATCGCAGCAGCAACGTTGGAAAGGTTGCTTCCACACTTCAGGCCGTCCGAGATGCTGAGTTGAATCGTCTTCGAGCTACGGCTCGTTCTCCGTTGCGACAGGCCCTCGCAAAAAGAACAACAGATGTCATCAACGCCGCAACGTCTAACATTCAACGGTCAATACAGGGCCAGGATGGCAGCAAAGTGGTGTCGACCAACACAAACTCAACCAGCATCAACAACAACGCAGTCTTGCCTTCGTCTGTCAACCAGTCTTTGAATGCCATTCGACAAGCGAAGAAGGATGTCGTACGGGACAAGAGCAAGATTGTCAAGACTGTCCGCTTTCAGTGGGAGCAAGGAAACGCAGAGGCAAAGACACTCCAGCAAATTGTGCAGGAGAACAGACGGCAAATTCGAACCATTCAACGGCAACTATCATCAGCCCACTTCAAGGAAAAAGCTAGAAAGGAGGAGGCACAAAAAATGGAAAGATTCGCAAAGCTGGAACAAGAGTATATCTTTAACTCGGAGGTCTTTCGTGATCATCAGCAGACTCTCAAGGCCGAACGGGATAGGGATCGAAGAAAGTCGACGGATGCTCGGGCCAAGATTCGTCGCAATAAACGTGAAGGGGAAGAGAAGATCAAGCAACGGAAGATAGATGAAGACCTCGCTGTATTTGAGGTGCGAACGGACCTTCATCGAGCAAGAATGGAAGCCTCTAGAGCCATTGCCGCAGAGCGGCGGAAGAGCTTTCAGTTTCGAGCAGGAGATGCGAGACGTATCCGTGGTATGCGTGCTTGTTGGAGAGAGAAGGAGCTCCAAGATCAAATGAGGAGCTTCGAATTGAGTCGAGCTGCTGCAAGGGACGTGGAAAACTACAAGAAAGAAGTAGCAAAGGAATTGCAAGAAGACATTCGTGCGAGTAATCTCGATGCACGTAAGGGTCGTAAGCGGGAAGAGGAGCTAGCCTACGAAGCTATGATGGCAGAACATGCCAGCTACGAACTCAAGTGGGCCGGCGAACGCGATGCCGAAGCGTACCGTAAGCGAATGCAAGAGGAACGCCGAAAGAGTATCGCCGGACGCAATAAAGAGAGCGTCCGTCATGCCAAAGTCATGGAGGAGCTTCGGTGCATTGCTCGAGAGAAGGAGGCTGAATCTTATATGTTAAAGTTTGCTGGAGAGCGTGATGCAAAAGCATATCTTGTCAAGCTTGCAGAAGAACGACGAAAGTCACTGCAGTTGCGGGCAAAGGATGCCCGAAAGGCGCGCCAATACGAAGAGGAGGAACATGCCAAAGCTATTCAACAAGCGATTGCCGATGGTCTCCTGCAATCAGAATGTAAGTTTTTTGGCCATTACACCGCTTGTTGTGACGTTTGTCAGTGAAGACAGCGATATCTGACCTCTGTTGCGCCTTACTCTTATCAGGTCAAAAGGACATAGAAAAGTACATCACCGAGTGCGAAGAACGCAGAAGAAAGTCGCTTCAATTTCGAGGAAAACAGATCCACATGCAGCGACTGCAAGAGGAGGAGAGACGTCTAGAACAGCTTCAAAAAGACGAAGCTAGCCATAATCTTGATGCACTAGCTCAGAAGGACGTGGAAGCGTACTATAAGGACTGCCAAAAGCGTCGGCGAAAATCCCTTGCTCTACGTGCCAAGGAACGGCGTCAGCATGCCGCATGGAAGAAGAAAAAGGCTGAGGAAGAGGTAAAAGCTCGTGCTCACACCTCTCAATTGAATTCGCTGGATTTCCAGCATATGGCCTTGGCGAAGGAACAAGAAAGGGCGCGTAAAGCTTTGGACGCTCTACGCAGCGCTGGATGCAACTTCAAGGGAAACCCTTTCGGGGATGTTTTGAGCGGGTTGTAAGAGCTCGACGGCAGCAGCATGTGCGCCTCCATTATCTGGGAACGGTGAAGTAGCACTACAGAAACACAAGAGGAAAACCTTTACATATCAAACAATAGTAACAGAAAAATGACTCGCTAATAAAAATACGCGGAATAATTTGAAGTTATGAAGCACCTGCTTCAGGCAATTGATGTTTTGCTAATTGTGCTATACGGGGCCGCAAGAGAATCGTTCCTCGCCCCACAATTGATCATCTGTGTTCAACCAATCTTTCATCTTCACCACAACAGCCGTTCCATCGTTCTCTCCCGGGTCCGGTAATCCTGCAACACCAGCAGTAGGTAACAATGCTTCTGAGGCAGCTAGTTCTTGTGCGGCGTATTCCTCCCTGAGTGCTGACATGCATATATCTTCTATGCGCCTACTCAGTCTATCCTTGTTGATTTGTGGCGGTAACAAGTCCAGCAGTCGTTCCTTTGGTTGTAATGATCTGGAGGGAGTTCCCACCGCCCGATAATACGTATTTGGCGCCACGTTGGGATCCGTTTCCAGTGGTACGCGATCAATGCATATCCGACCACCTCGTCCAACGCGAGGCCGATGACGAAAGCGAAAGGTTGGTACTGGTCGACCATCAATGACCGTGGTGACATGGGGAACCGCTCCTTCCCAAGATGTAGCATATTTTTCTCTAGTAGGAAGAGGCTGCAAAAAGTTTGGAGCTGGTTCACCGTTATTGTGTCCTGCAATCAATAAAGGCCGTTTCAATGTCTCGGAACCAGTACCTGCGTTGGCAGTTCCTCGGTGCACACCCATAGCCCCTTCCATCGATGGTCCGAATGTCACCCCCAAAGAATCCTCTGGCATGGGCGACGCATTTCGGGATGCCGATAGACTCCCCGGCAAGCTTCCCTGTTGGCTGGTACCTCGACGTCCCCGTTTTCGTCTCCAGGAACCTCCTGCCTCTCGGACATCGTAATGCTTTTCAACTTGTATCAATTCGTCCAATGTTTGCTTATCTAGTTCTTTGGAGATGCGATGTAGACCGCTGGTGTCGACCGCATCGTACAGTTTTTGTTCGAACCACTCCTTTTGCAAGACAACCAATGATCGACTGAGTTCTTCTCGTTGCTTGACCATGGCCAGCATCAATCGCACTTGTGAAAAGTCCTGTTTCAATTGTTGCATTTTCCGATACGCTTCCATATCATTCTGTCGCTTTTTCCGCAGTTTGTACTTTTCCTTTTCACGCGGCCGAAAGACCAAATGTGGATTTGTATCTTCCAGTGACGTGACTGGCCAGAATCGTCGCAGCAAAGGTCTCTTCAGCTTTCCTCGTTTAGAGACCCAATATTGGTAGACTTCCGTCACGACTTGTCGGATGGTAACCACGACCGAGGCCTTGCCTTTGAGGGGATACATGTGATACAGTTGGGGTAATTTTTGGAGGATGAGTTGCTCGGCTTGATCGAGTGTGATAATCACATCAAAACCCGTGGCTTTCTCCAATACATCGAGCATAATCTCCAACATGGATAATGGTAGTGGGGTGATTTTGGAAAGAGAATTCGCGAGACTGGAGGGTTTCGAATCGCCATTGTTCCTGTGGCTGTCGTCAGGATCTTTCTTTTCCTTGTCCACAGAGTCTTTTGATTTCGGAACGGATCCACCGAATTTAGTGTTACTGAGAAGCCAGCCTTCGTCTTCGGCATCGGCGACGTATTCCAAATTTTCACGGAGCTCTTGATCGGTTGGTCGATGATATCGTACGTACGACAGGGGGGTACCATAATCGGGAGCAAGATCCTTTTCATATGTTTCCACTGTCTTGATTTTAGGGACTGGAATGTCATCTTTCGGTTTTGGTCTGTGAAGCGGTGTCTACGGAATGAAACGAGGATGACGATATTCAGAAAAAATTGTCAAAGAAAAAATGAAAATCAAAACGAGAAACATCTGTAATGCCGTCTCACAACTCACCGACTGAACCGCAGCCAGATGAAGATCCGTCACTGTCTTGACGTTTCCATCGGCATCTTCATATGTCAAAACATCGTCAGATCCTCGGATAATGGCCACCTTTTTGTACACATTCAAGGCTGCAACGGGTTGTGTACCATTTCCAGCGCTTTCGGAAGCAGGGACATTTGTCGCCCCGCTGTTCGTCATGGTGAAAACCGTGAAAGTAATATCAAGACGTTAATCGCCATGTCTGGTATCGTTTATCATAGAGTCTTGCGGGGCCGGTTCAGAATCGAAGGGGGAAAGAGGGTGCATGCTTCTTTCCCCTCAATCAATAGACCCGCGAAAGCACACTTTTGCGCGCCAGCCAACCCATGCAGTGATTTTTCCGTTACGATTGTTTCACGAGATTATTTTTTTTTGAGTTTGTTTTTTGGGTTCACAATTCACAGTAGTATCGATCAGCACTACTAGGTGGTGGCCGTTGCCGATGTTTGTCGTTGTTACCCAAGACTCTACGAGAATATCTTGCAACTGCCAAAATGAATGGGGTACCCTCACACTCTCGCAAGAGAGATTTGCTACCCTTTTTCTTTGAAACATCACACAAGTCTTCCAATTGAAATCGTCCTCTAAAAATCGTCGTTTGATTCTGTCTCTCGTTTTTCTTCGTGCCGCCATGACCGTATCCTCCTTGTGGAAAGCTCTAGATCGTGCTGGATGTGGTCGGTGCGTTGGAGCAAAGGAGCTACAAGATCATCATGGCCTCCTTCAAAAGACCAATCCATGGAACTTTCGACAGATGCAACAACAACGTATGTCGCATCGTCCCACTTTGGCGGTGGATCTTTCCATTTGGATCTGCGAGGCTCTTACCTCTGCGGCCATGCAACAACATCACGTCGCCGATCCTCCTCTTCAATTGGTGTATTCTAGAACGCTACGACTGCTCAACTTGGGCATCAAGTTGGTTGTGGTTATCGAGGGGAAACGTCGCATTCGTCGATCGGACGATTGTGACAACGACAAGTTTCTAAAGCGGCGAAGTGGAGCGCGATTTTGGTCCGCCTGTGAACGTTGTGAGACCATGCTAAGAAATTTAGGGGTACTAGTAGTTCGTGCCAAGGCCGAAGGAGAAGCGCTATGTGCTTTGTTGAACCAAAGGGGGATTGTAGATGGTGTAATTTCAAATGATGGTGACTGTTTCTTGTTTGGCGCCAAGGTCTTGTACACGAAATTCACCGTTGATAATCTTGAACAGTCCAAAGTTATGCGATATGATTCCAGCGACATTAGGGCATGTTTGGATGACGACGATGCCGACAAGTACGACGCAGCCGCCGAAAAAGATGAGGAGGGAAGTGACATTGTCAAACTCTCTCGAGACGACTTGATTGCGTTTGCTATTTTGACGGGAAGTGACCTTGCAGGAGATGGACTCGCCAAGGTCGGCTGTCGAAAAGCAATCCGATTTATCCGCAAATGCCGCATCGATAATCCATTAAAGACGGACGAATCTCCGGCCATGGCAGAACTTATTTCGTGGGGAAAGCTGGCGGGCCAGTCGAGGTGTCCTTCTGACTGCGACGACGACACCGAGGACAACGAAACATCCCACAACTGCAGCTGTTGTGGACACCCAGGGGACAAACGAAGTCACAAAAAGCATGGGTGTAATATTTGTGGTACAGAACCTGGGGAGCCGTGTTTTCAGCTTTCGCCTGGAGGAAAGTTCCGAAAGTTACTGCGTTCAAAGGCTCTGGCCATGAAGTCCAAATTCGATCCTGCTTCGACCATCCAACTGTATCACCAACCAAATGAAAATCAGGTACCTTTGTCACTGGTCGGCAAGACATCAGCAACGTTGGAAATGAATCCACCTAATCTCCAGAAACTCCTCCAATCAAAAGTCATTATCAGGGGAGGAACGCTGGTTGAGAGTCGCCAATTTCTTCAAAAAACTCTGTCCGCTTATCTCGCTCGAACAGAGCTTTTCTACAAGGCCAATGAACGGGAAAAGAATGATTTCACCACAAAGCTTCCTAAAAATCTCAATCGCCCAGTCCCAAAGTGTGTGGCCAAACTTATTACGAGGGGTGGCAAATCGGCGTGTGAAGTTCAGTGGATCATCAAAGGAACAATGACAGACGAAGAAGGCAACTCGATTGACAACTTGGAATTCTCCACAATTGAGGAGGAAAGCTTGGTTAAGAGAAGCTACCCAGAGCTCCTTGACAAGTACAAAGAACAGGTTCAGAAGATGGATGATCAAGGGGACGCTGAACAAATAAAACGACAGGCTTTCCTCAACGGCATGTTTGGGGATGTAGATCATTGCGAAGCTTCACAAGAAGCAGGTAAAGGAGTGTTACCATCGAAGGATACAAAAAAAATTGACAAGGCACGACTTGGGTTCTTCGAGGAATTATTCACGGCGAAAATGCACGCAGTCTCGACGAAAGGACGCAGTGATGATTTGCGGGCAATATTGGCTGACGTTCAAATTGCGTCACGAAAGAAGCGAGAAAAGCAAAAGCTGGACAAAGAAGATGTTGCAAAGAAGACACCCGCAAGAAATGTAGCACAGTCCGATATTACCGGCACGCAAGGAAAAGAAGAGAACGACTCCTGCGGTGATGATATAGCGAAGATTCTTTATGCTGACCTGCAGCAAAACCGACCAAAGAGAGATGATGATAGTACTATTGCATCTTCGACTATCATCGGGGAAAGGCAGAATGTTTTGGAAGGAGTAAAGACCACAGCTACTTCCTACAGTGATAATGTTCTCACTCCCGGTCACATCCACTTCTTAAAGAGCCATCAAGTCCAACACACGAAGTGCCACACAAAAACTTGCTTTGTGAGTTTCAAAGATGAACTAGACGTCGAACACCTTGACAATTTACACCAAGAAGCAGGTAGTCTTGTGACCAAATGCACAAATTCACTCTCTTCTGAAGGACTGCAGTCAATGCGAGGAATTCCATTTGCGAATGAAACCATCAGACAACAGCGACCGACGACGGTGGTTGAGATGGAAGAAGGCCTCACTGTGGATGATTTTCGGGAAACGTACATCACCACACCACCTTTCGTTCTCAAGTGCTGGGATAGTGTCCCCTGTGATACGTCAGAGATCAAGGACTTTGGGAAATTTCCTGTCGAATCCAACTCCTCTTTTGATTCTATGAGTGTAACTTGGCACCAAAGAACTTTCTCTCAAAGCCCATTGCTCAAGAAGAAAAAGGGCGAACTTCGTCGAAAGGAATCCCTCGTCACTTCACTGGAATGGCGACATCGTTCTTTTGACGTCTTTGATCAAGGCCACGTTCCCACGGGCGAAGACCCGAAACCCTTTGTGTACCACACCAACGAATTCTCAGAAGAGGTATACAACGAAGATGTGAAACAGCTTGATCATGTGCAACTCAAAAGCGAATATGATACCTTGAGAGACAGAGTTTTTACTGATAGTTACTGCAACCACTCAAAAGCGATTTCTCGAAATAATACTCGCTCTCTACGGTATGGGCTCTCAATGTTGTCCTCGCTCGACCAGTGCGGTGGTTTCATCCCACATAGAGGCTTGGATGACATTCCGAGTCGAAGAGAACAATGGGAAGACACTACTCATGCTTGGGAAGAGAGGTGTTCTGTGACTCAACGGAGTGATACAGAGTTCCTACGTGCCAGCGATAACAGAAACAGAAAGCGCAGTAGATATCGTAGCAACACGCCTCACCAACAATCTGCCATTCATCATCATATCGAGTACCGCGATGATGATCCATTTGGTGGGACGGGTGGTGAAACTCAGCTACTCGACGACGCAGTGATTGCTGTAGATCCATTTCTTGATGGCAGATTCCTGGACTACGGCGACTATCCATCGCAGCGCACCATCTCAACAAGAGAAATAATCCCTCCGCGGGCAAGATCGGATCAACTGCATGATAAGGAGCTGGAACGACGCATCGAGAAAAAGCTTTCCTTGGCCAAAAGCGGAGCTGCTGTTAACCGGTTATTCGTCGAGGGCTCGCGCTTTGAGATTTCTGCCGATGCAATCAAAGAGACAGGCTCGAATTTATGTAATTGTTTCAGGATAGATCAATCAGAGTTTGGGTTCGTTCGAAAAAGGAAATGGACGTGTTCAATCTCTGGTAGTGATTGAAGTGCAGTTGGATTGACCCAATAAAGAATATCAACAGCCCCATGATCCTTACATAAAAGATCTTTTACTTGATCGATTTCTTCCTTGGTGATACGCTCTTTGATTTTCCAGAAAACAAAATGTCGGATATTTTCTTGCACGTAGTATGGAAAATCGTTCGGCACCAATCGTGTCATCGGTTGCTTGATATCCGCCAAACTTTTTGTGGCCTTCCACATGCCGTTGTGTTTTTTAGCGCCAATGTCAAACTTGGAAATCAACAGAAAATCCACACTCGACAGATATTGTTGCGCCATGTGATGTTGAAAAACTTGATAGTAGTGTTGCTGCGATTCACTGCGAGAGAGTCGAGCAAGATCATTTTGCGATAAAATGTCTTGTAATTCCTCCCATGATACCTTGTTGGTGCGATAGCCGTACTTCAAGACGGGCATTGGTACCACAATGTCAGGATCGGTAATGACGACCCAAGGGGCTGACGGTTGATGGTCGTTTTGGTCGTTGGACATATTACTTTTGTTTGTTTGTTGTTGTTGTTGTTGTTGTTGTTGTTGTGTTTGACAGTAGCAGTATTGTAAGTATCTCCATTTACTTTGTGGGCCAGGACAATCGTCATCTCGTCTCGTCGTATCGAACTGCCACGACTGACTGTGAATGAAAAGAGGAAGTTACTTTTACGACTCTCTACCCTAGCTCTCTCTACTAGCTTGAGAGCTATTATGTAGTACGTCGTACACTACGATGGACCGGTTCACTGTAAGTACCTACCGGTTGGTATACTTCTCTTGCTAGACTACCGGTAGCTAGCTACCAGTAGAGAGTAGAGTACACAACTTCGAAACTCGAATGATGGACTACCGGTAGTACTACTACTTACAGTTACAGTTAGTACTACCGTGCTTCGTTGTGATACGGAATACCTACGACGACGTTGCCTTTTGACATCACTTTTGATTTCGGGCAAACAAAATCAGTTTCTTTTGTTTCACAACACAGACAAAAACAGTGTATGTTGACACCGAAACCACAGTTTCATAATAAAACAGGTCTACGTATTATACTAAGGAGTATAAAAATGTAACCGTTTTGATTGTGTCGATAGTCTATAGAATGTTGTGTGTATTGTTATGGTAGCAGGGGCTTGTAAGTGCTCTTCTCTTGCAGCAAAAAAATGGTGTGTGACATTGTACAGCTCGTTTCTCTAGGCTATGGTGAGGAGATATTCCTCCAAACTCTCCGCTTCTGCGGCTTCTCGGAGCTTTCTCAGGCAAGTTTTGGCCAATTGCTGGGCGCGTGATTCACTGATACCCATCGCTTCCGAGCATTCTCGCAGAGATCGCGTTTGACCGTCGGACAGTCCATACCGGAGACGCATCAGTCGAGCCTCGCGCGGTGTCAAATTCTTTGCCATGGCAGCAATGACATCGGCTTGCATTTGCGTTCGTTCTGCCAAATCGGCATCGGACTGAAAATTCTTGTCATTCTCCAGTGTTCGCTGCGAGCTGCCATCGTCCACGCCGCTACGGCTTTGTAGCTGATACTCATAGTCCAAACTCAAGACTTGCTTCGCCTGTTTCATTTTGCGCTGCAACAAGGTGACGTCTTGGACACTCATGCCGATTCGATCGGCAACTTGTTCCGCGGTCGGTTGTTGATCAACCATGCCGTGTTCCTTGACAAGCTCGTCGTGAGCTTGTACGATCTTGTTCCATTTGGTTCGTTCCCGTGCTGGCAATTTGATCGGCTCAGTCATGTGTGTGTTGCTTAGGGCACCCTTGATCCAAATGGTGGCATACGTACTAAAGCGAAGTCCCCGAGAGGGGTCAAAAAGTTCGGCCGCTCGAAGCAAGCCCAAGGATCCTTCTTGGACAACCTCATCATACGTCAATCCAATCTTCCTACGCTTCAGCGCGGGGTATTGCTTCCTTACCACCGCGTGGACCAAGCCAACATTAGCACTGACCAGCAGTTGTTTGGCACGGCGATAGGTGGCGACTTCTCGACGCAATGTCGACACCGATTCGAGTCCAGCTAATTTGGCCCACTCGGTTTTGCTCAACTTTTTACCGTACTTTTCTTCGCGATCCGCCTTGATCTTGTGCAATTTCACTCCCTTTTGAATGAGCTTGGCCAGTTGAATTTCTTCTTCTGGAGACAATCGCTCTGTGTTGGAGGAACGAAGAAGATGCGACTTGGAGGAGCCCGCCCTTTTTCGTTGCCGCAGGGCATTGACGGCCGGTTGGGGCAACTGTTCGGGAATGCTACTCATGGCCACCTTTTCCATATAAGATGCGTCCGCATCGTGCGCTTCCAGAAAAAGGTTGGCATTGAGTGTTCCTCGATCGATCTGTTGTTGCAAGGTATCGTCGAGAATATCGGGCCCCATGGATCGCTGCAATTCTTGAAAGGACCTCACCTCGAAGAATCCAAATAAGAGGTCATCTCCATCATTTTCTTCTTCGTAGTATCGCTCATCCTGATATTCCTCCTCCACTGTTCGAGATATTCTTTTGGGAGATCGTCGTGTGGTTGTTGGAGGCGATTGTGCTGGAGTTAGAGGGGTTCGTGTGGAAGTAACAGACGTCGTTAAACTGTTCACCACACTAAATTCGCCACTATGTGACATTAACCAAAGACTGGAAACAGCGGCCATGTACTTCAAAGAACGGTCCATCATGAACGGAACTCTTTTGATTTGAAGCTGTACAAAAAATTAAACACTGCTGTGATAATGCATCGACAGAGAGACTGAGAGCAAAAAATTGTGAACGCCGCAAGTCCTATTCCAGATAGAAAACGTAGAGAATAACTTTCTGAAGAGACACTCGGGATACGTGTGGCAGCGTCTTCTGATGGAAGATCGATGATGATGACGAGATTCTCTTCGCTCAGCGAGAAGCGAACGAAGATAATCATCCAGTCTCACTATTATTATGTATGATACGGGGAGTATAATTTTTTTTTGAGCTGACTACGACAGTAAGTCGTACATACAGAGGCGCGACATAAGTACGAAACACACCAAACAACGCAGAGCAATCATACGTCTTTCGTACTTCGGTATCAATCGTCAGCTGTTTCTGCAAAACACGTCAGCACCGCCATTGAGAAAGGGGAACGCGAAAAGAAACCCCGAAATCAATTTTCAGCCTGTTACGTGGAACAAATGTTTGGTCGGCGCGAGTAGGGTCCTCTTCACGAATATTCACGACTAACTGTGAAAGTAGCAGAGACCGTTCTGTCCCTCTTTGTTGGGTCCTCAAGAAGCTGTACGAGCTGCAGACCATGTACAACGCTTCTTGAACGACAGGAACATTCAAGCGATCTTTGTGGCACTCGTCTACTTTAAAGACAGGGACAACTTCCAGAACATGTCGTGCCGTTCCTGGGAAATTTCATACTTCAGTCACACCATGGTCCCAAATCTGAATTTTCATTCCCATGTGAATTCTCGCCTGCTACAAAAACTAGATCATTCTTTCTTTGCGGAATCATTACTACTTATTCAACGGTCAATGCTTGGTTCGTGATATTCCGGAACGTGCCTGCAAGAATCTAATTTTGGTACGATAGCAAAGTCAATATCAACCAACTGACGACCACACGAGGAATGCGGAAGTCGGTGAAAAGCGCAACATTCCCTCCTCCATCGTTTCCTCTACATCGACCACGCAGCTGCGGCATTTTTTGTCTCATATCTCATTACCAAGAGTCTTGTTGTGCTAGAGTAGATTGTGCGATTTCTCCATTCATCCTTCAACCATGACGATGAAACAGAATAAGAATGTCGTTGGACTTTTCGTTTCCATTCTAGTACTACTCGGGGCCGCTACGGGCTCAATGACCCAGGGTACTCCCCTTCGTGGTGTGAGCAGTGCGAACGAGGCCACCGAACAAGAAACGGAATCGATTCATGGAGAGTTTGTAGCTCCCGATGACACCGGTCGGAAATTATTTCTCACCTTTGCAGGGAAGAAAAGCAAAAGCTCGGGAAAGAAGGTATCTGATTGCCACGGCTCTGACGGCTACAGCGATGGTTCTGGATACGATTATTGGTACGACGACGAAGACCATGGTGGGTTGGACGGGAAAAAAGCCGGAGGAAAGGAGGGATCCGGCGGTGGCGATGCTTCGGGAGGAAAGAAGGGCGATGGGCTTGGTACTTCAGGCGATGACGACGACGGTTCCGGCTCGAAAAAGAGTGGATCCAACATTGGCGACGACGATGATAGCTTGGGCGGAAAGAAAGGCGAAACGAGTCTCAAGTGCGTTAAATATGGAAAGAAGGGAAAGTTTGCCAAGGAAGGATTACACCACAAGAAGGCGAAAGAGGCAAAATACGTTGCTGGAGCTATTGGTGACATTATGGGAGATGAAATTCCTGGAGAAGTGCTATTTGAAAGTTCGGATGATATTGAAGCCATTGAGATCTCGAATGATTTCAGGGCACTCCAGTCTGAAAATGGCGACGACGACGACGATGACTCGTACTGCCTGGAACATGAAACTTTCACCCCGGTCCCTTCACCAACTGTACCGCCCGTTGAACCCCCAATACAACCACCAGTCTTCTCTCCAGTCGTCTCCCCAGTTGCCCTTACCATTTCATCTCCGCCGGAAGATCCACCAACCAATGCACCTACAAAGACACCAACAAAAACTCCTACAAAAGCTCCGGTGGAGGATGATGCTCCAGACCGTGTGACTGAGGTGTTTGAACACAGCATAAGCAACGACGACCCTCCTCCAACCTTCTCTCCTCTCTAGAAGACTTGCCATTTATCAGGTCGTGGCAAGGTCTTTGAATGGCGTTATTAGCACGAAACTACGGCATATTTATTGTACTTTATGCTTATTAAAATATAAGATGGTATTAAAAAGTGACTTTGGACTTCGAACTACGTCGTAGATGTTTCTGTTAAGTACCACTGTGAAAGGCTTAGTGTTTTCAAATCTGGTATAAGCAGTGAAGATTCTCGAGCTTTTGCGTCAGCTGTTCAACTTTTCTTTTGGCGCCCCAGCGACTATAATACATTTTGGCTTGTTCCAATTTTTCGCGCAGCCCAGTTTTATCACCAATTTCATCTAGATGAGTTCCGTAGCGCTCACATGCCACACCCGCGTTGTTGTAGAATCCCCCTCGGACTAGTGTTGCGATGGCGTCATCGTACTTCTTACAGGCCATGTTTTTCTTTCCACACAAAGTTAGATCTTCTGCGTCCAAAAGTTTCAACAAACCAACAAGATTGACACAGCCTTTCTTCACCCAACTCTTATACAGCTTGCGAACTTGTCTCGCAGCAGTTTTATATTTCTTGTCGCCGTTCTTGCGGGCCATGGCATACAAACTGATCCCACGATAAAAGGGTTCGATTCCATACTGCATTCCGGGCATCGTCTCGGTGTAAGAATTTCCCCTCTCCAATGCGTCCAGTGCCGCATCCCCAAATTCCCCAAAAACCACCAAGGCATAGCTTTTGAATGTTGCTAATACCGTCTTTTGTGGCACTTTATGCCACATTTCCTCTGTTTCGTTCATGGCATCTCCAATGAACACGGTCGAGTTTTCAGACTTCCCCATCAGATTTTGCACTAGTTGTAAAAGCATGGAGTACAAGCTTTGGAAAAAGCTAAATCCCCACTTCGTGACTCTCTTTATCATGATCCTCATGTCCTCTTCTAGAATTGCAAGCGGAGCAGCACTATGGTAAAGATTCCAGAAGGTATGCCATTTTCCAACGCAAGCTCCCTCGATGTTACCAGAAGTTACACCCGACTCGTAGGCACGAATATGATACGGCAAGCGACTTTTAATTGGCCTTACCCAGCTCAGAACGTTCTGGTTCGCAGTATTCAGTGCCTGGGTTTCGTTGAATTTATTGTTCTGACGATTGACGATGAAGATAGCGAGCTCAGCCAGTTTTATTCCTGTTTTGAAATCACCAAACTTGTGCGTAACAACATTTGCAAATGACGCCGTAGAAGCCCCCGAAGTCTCTGTGATGCCATATTTGTTTAACCATCGAATGCCTTCACAACATAGCAAAATGTAAAGCTCGGGTTGAATGGCAATCGCAAATCGTACAGCCTTCTGTATCAGCTCCATGATCACTGCAGCTTTAAGATCCGTAACAAAAGGCATATTTTGAATCTTTTCTTTTGTTGGAATATGGCCAGCTTTTATTTGCTGTAGAGTCGCCCAGGCCTTCAGTTTTTTTCCGCGTTTACTTTTCGGAAACTTCACCCCCAATTCTTCCAGAATCGAAACAATTAACTTAAGAGCTCCATCATGATCGCCTTCTCCGCCCAGAATGTCCAGATGAACCTTGAATGCGGAAATCACTGAAAGAGTGTCCTTTTTTCTACTAATTACAGCTTTACAATGAGAATCCGCAGATATGGGATTTCCAGCTCCAAGCTCCGCCTGAGCTCCAATGCAATGGAGGTCCACTACAAGATCATATTGCGTTTCCCATAAATCTCCATCAACTTCCGAGAGGAGAGAGAGGCCCTTGTTGACGTACTCCACAGCATCATTGAATGCCAGCAGACATAACGACAGTTGAGCAGTCTCAGCATTCAATTTTGCAAGCTCGAGTATGAGATCTTCCTTCCTATTCTGTGGCGACGTTGCAACAGAGTTTAGGAGCCCTACAGCCGCAAAATACATCCAATCTTCACCGCTGTCAGATTTTGCACGGCATAGAAGACCCATGCCTACTTTGGTAAGCAATTGCTCTCTTTCGGAGCCACGTTTAGGGAGAAAGCTTGCTGCAGCTTCTTGGACGCGATCGTGCGAGAATGTGTACGTCAAATTTGATACACCATCATCACCTTGATCATTGGATAAAAGTAAACGGAACAGCAATCCTTCTTCGACAGCACTGTCCAGAATTTCCACCAGTTTTCTTTTCTCTTGACATGCATTATTGTTGCCTTCAGTTATTGTATTCCATGAGGCCTCTTGTTCGCGCCCCGTGTTTGTTGACCGCATAACATCCAATAAAGTATTGACATCAAAGGAGGTTCTGACCATGGAGGCCACTGCAAGTACTTGTTTAATATCTTGGTTGGGCATTTGCTCGATCTTGTATTTTACCATTTCGAGAATATCATCGGCAAGTAGATCCTCCAAACCATGTGTGGTGCTTCTTCCACTGTTTGCATCCACTTTGAGATTCCATGCCCAAGAGAAGATCATGTTGTCGTAGTAAAGTACGTTTCTCCGCACCAAATGTTCCACTGCTTGCCTAATATGAAGTGGGTTGCCAAGTGATTTGGCGAACACTGCTTGAGAAAGTGGCTCGAGTGTGTCCACTGGCAGGTCAAGTGAGTCCGAAAGGAATTCCCCTGTAGCTTTCAGGCAAATCTCACCAATATGAAAGGTCTCGTAGGCCACCTTTCCGTCGATGGCCAGCACCATCTTTTCAAAATACGGATTGTCACCGATCTCATTTGACCGGTATGCCCCGATAAAGAACAAGTATTGAAGTGTCTCGTCAGATACCAAGGTCTGCAACAGTTCCAAGCCCGATTGATCCGCCCACTGCAAGTCGTCCACGAAAAGGATCAATGGTCGGTTGTCCAAATGGTCGCATAGAGCCCGAAAGAGCGCCGACACGGCGAAATTCAACCTTGATTTATGGACCACACGAGACTGTTTTCGTTGTACAATACGATGATGACCAAGGTTTTTTTGCGAGGAGACAAGGGACTGGTCAGGATGATTCGAGAGAGGTGGGGTGCTTTTTTGAAATAGTTTCGTAAGCTGAGGAAATATCCTTCGCAGGACATCCACATCGTCACCCAAAGAATCTTGGAGGGAAGAATGCACACGTCGAAATTGCTCGGAAAAGGAAAGAGGGATATGGTCAAAGAGAGATGAAAAAGCTGAGAAGGGGGCGGAACTTTGGGTTTTTTCGTACTTGGCTTTGAGGAACAGCACTTGATCGTAGCTTTGCGAACCCGTCTTTTGAGTTGCAGATTTTTGAACATAGTCCACAAACTGGTCGATAAGTGCCGATTTTCCACTTCCCGAAAAACCTGACACGAAAACGGTTTTGGTGACATGGGTACCGAAATTGAAAGATCTTGAACTTTCTTCAGTATCATTGCTCGCGTCGTTCTCGTCACGATGTATTGGTGCTTGTTCAACCATCCCCTTGAAGAGACGCATTAGTTTTTCCAGTTCCTTCTCTCGACCGTAAATTTTCTTTGGAAAACGAATACGCCCTCGCAGTGCCAGTTCTGCGGCATCCTCAATCTCGTCCCCATTACTGTCGCAGTCGACTTTGTGCAGTATTGCTTCCTTGCCTCCCTCCTCCTTGTTGTAGTCTTCCTTTTGTCGAAATCGACCATCCAAATGGCTCTCGTCCCTTTGAGCAGCACCCACTAGACCGTACTCTCCAAACCACTCCTTGTCGGTAACGACACCGTTTTCACATCTTTCCAAGGAGGAAACGAGTTGGGTTGCCTGCTCGATCATGGAAGACTCTGTCACGGTGGAAGGAAACGGCACAGGGAGGAGGCTTGAACGCCAGATAACCGATACAAGCAAAGATTATCTTGGTGTGAATGTGAGTGAGTGAGAAAAGTAATAATCAGTGTACCGGATGGTGGGAACAAATCCAACAGACAGGTCCGCCTGCAACTACGTTTTCGTTCAATCAATTTGATTGACACACCCAGAAATAATAATCGAAAGGGGGTCATTTGGAGTTAACTTCGTACGACTTTACGGTTAGCTCTACTGCTATAGCTAGTAGCTACCAGGTACCGGTAGGTATGGGTAGAGTACCGTAGGTAGTAGTAGCAGTAGGTAGTTCCCTTGTTGCTATCATTACTACTAAAAACGTACGGTAGTCTACTCGGAGTACGACTTACAGTGTTAGTACTCCCGTACTCCCAGCTCCCAGCTCCCAGCACGTAGTAATTAAAATACTCGGGGTAACATTTCTACTTTTACAGTAAGAGTAGTCTATTTACTACGAACTTTGTCCCTCCACCCTCCAAGGTAGGATGGGCCAAACACCACTGCTTTACTGTTAGTTGGGGTGGTTCTTGAATATCCAAATCGATTCAGAAAAGAGTCCGGCTGTGTGAGGATTTGAAGTTGTTGGATTTGTTTCAAAGGGATGGAGCAGTTGGGGAGGGAATAGGTTGCATCGTAAAGATAGTCGATTTTATGGCTATACCAACTTACAGTTAACAATAGCTGTCATCCGAAATTTACTTCACCTGACTGCCCCCCAAGTGGGTGGGGGGAATCATGCAACAGCTTTCCATCCACTCAGTACTGGAAAGACAAAAAAACATAATGAATGAGGGAAAGTCTAAACCAGTGAAGGCAGCAATAACCACATTGATATGTTAGGTGTGTTGATAAGATGACAGAAACGTGACTAGGAATATATGGGACTATCCTTGATAGTGTTTATGGAGCGTTCGTGACATTGCCAGTCGATATCTTTAAATGTGGCTTCTGACATTTGGGTCTTCTAATTTGTGTTCTCCTTGAGTTCCTTGAGTTCCTGGGTGTGGCGATAGTTTTGGTGGTTGGAGACAACTATGTGTCCATTATGGACAAGGTGGCAGTGAGTACCTTTGATCATTGGAGCTGGAGCATGCTTGCGAAGACTGTTTCCAGATGCAGGAGAGGGTTGGTAGGGTTCTCAAAGACAGAGTATGATGTCCCACCTAGTCTCTGGATCCATGCTAGAGCTGTACACAAATGATCATTGATACCTGATGGTGTCCTGCGCTCTTGGAGTGTTTCGTGAATACCCTGGTTGGTTCAGGAAGAGTTGAGCTGCGTAGTTTTGAAGTTGCTGGAGTTGTTTATCAGGGATGGAACAGGTTGGAAGGGAATGGGTCACACTTGGGAGGAAGATGCTCGTGTAGTACACATTGTGCACTTGGGATCAGGGCACTTTGGGCTACCAGTGCGGCTTTTTCCATTGTATTTTCCATGGTAGCTTTCAGGCTGTGCTTGCGATTTCCTGCTAGGATTTGTAGCATCCTATCGGTAGTGTCTTGCAAGAGGAGGTATTTGATGGGGACAATGGTTCCGTTATGTCCAGACTCTTGCACCTTGACACTGAGTCTGTCGGGGTCAAAGAACTGGAGGATGAGGGCACTAGTGAGGGTGAATTGATAATGAGCCAGGTGAAATATGAGCTTGTGGACTTTCAAAGCCTCTCCCAAACTATCCAGGAGGTCATTCCATAATTGGGCGTCATGTTGAGCATTATGAAGCAGGGCTGCGACATCTTGGGACGGGTTAGTAAAAGTGTTGATGCAGTTTTCCGAGGCATCAAGAAAATCCTGCCATGAACTCTTTTGACTGGTGGACAAGGCAAAAAAGAAACAAGCATAGGCATACTCACTGAACATAGGTACTTTTTGCAAACGTCTCTGGCAGTAGCATCTGGTTTTCCGCTACACTGAGCATGGTCGAGTCTAAGCTGTTGAATTCTCGGATGAATTCTGATTCATGGGTGGATGCTGATTAAATTTATCTTTTCTGGAAGAGGGGAGATGGTGGGTGGGGTGCCCTGAGCCTGTCCGAAGTTGACACGGTTCCGTTTGAGAAGGGCACCTTCGATGTTCTTAGGCTCATACATTGTCGTCTATTGGGTACACTCCTTGCAGTGGCTTGTGTCAAAGTTCCCGTGCAAAGGTGCATTTGGTGATTCTCTGATCCCCCACAGGATTGAGGGATTGGAGTTGTCTCCACATTTTCTTGGTTTCTTTCGCAACCATGATGTTATGCATGGCTGTGGCTCCTGCCTCTTTCTCCTTCCGTCTGTCGAAATTGCAGTTGTATTTCCTGTTCTGATCTCCAAATGCTGATGTTTGTGCTTCTATCCTTTTGAGGTCTTTGCGCAGTTGGTTGTACTCTGCCTGGCACTCTCGAGTGACGTTGGGAGGGGGGTGATGCAGTTCCTTTTGGCTCTATCCAAAGATGTTTGCATAGAGAGGTTCTGTCAGGCAGACCGGATTATGATATTCATGGCATTTTCCCTGGCTCTTTTGGAAGCCAGTGCTCTAGAATATGGGGGCGGCTCTGTGGTTCTTTTCTGCGAGAATGGAGGCACGTGTCCAGTCCTGGTCAAGCCCTTTGATGATGCGCTGGTTGAATGTTAGTGATGTCAAAGCTTCTGCAATGCGTTTGAACCACTAGTGGTCTATGAGGTATTTGTGTTTAAGCTGGATATAACCCTCACATCTGGGCTTGTGTCTGGATTGGATGGAGCATGCTGTGGGGGTGGGAGTGCAACTGTAGTATTAAGGAAGAGCTGGGCGGTATCAAGATTCAGGAAGAATCTTTGGTGGTCACCTTTGAAGCAGAACTTCACAGTTTTGTAGCCAGCAGCTTCGCACGCAGTGGCCACTGTGGGAGAAACCAGAACATATTCAATGTGATCTGATCTGCCAACGTAAGTGTTGAAGCTGTAGGTTCCAATGGATATGGTCAGGAGATTTGGGAGGTGGTGAGGTGGTCTCTGATGAAGGAGTCTTAGTGAATGGTAAGTTGCACAGGACCATCACCTGATGGGCTTTCTGTGCACACTGGTCGGTGTGAGAACAGGTCCCTAGGACTCATGGTTCTGTCTGTCGGATGACATGTCTGTGTTAGACAGACAAGGACACCCTTAGACCCTCCAAGTCTTCAAGACCCCCACAACCAACTACCTCAATAGCGGTTGCAAACCTATTGGGCATTACAAGTTACCTACCGGTAGGACGTAGCCTGCACATTACACACCACATTGTTTAGAGCAGCTGCACACGACCCTTCCAGAAACAACCCACAGGGAGAAAGTCCACGTGATCTCTAAGTTTGCAACTCCAAGCAAGCCTAGTTCACAAACCAGCCTCACAACTCGGAATTTCTTCCTCACATTCTTGCACAGTGTTTTAACAGAACAGGAGTTTACTCACAACACCATTCCTCAGGGTGGCGGTGGGCAGTCCGGACCAAACCCACCCACCCCAATCCCCAACATCATCTTTACCCCTTCTCTATCTCCAGCCCCACCATACTATATCCCATTCCTAGCACCACAAGCGCAGTCAACACCAACATCAGAAACCTCAAGGACAACCACCTGGGCAGTTGTGGCTGCAGCAAACAGAGGGCATCGCGGAGCCTTTGCAATAAGTCTTCCGGACCAGCAATTGAAAGGAGCTGCGAATAGGGAACATTTTGTTTTGGCTGAGCATAAACCAAATGGCAAGACTGTGGCTCTGCATATATTCAGAGAGCTGTAGGAGAAAATCTGGGACAACATCAGGGACAGCCACAACACAAGTGGAGGCTGGAATCGCAGCAGCAGCTGTGGCACAGATGAAGCCCTTATTTCCACCACCGTCATGGCAAAAGAGGATGCAGGGGTTGGCATAGTAGCAGTCGGACAGACAATGGCCCATCCAGTACTCATTCCAGAGACAAAAGCTGGGACCAGATGTATCCAGGCATCAAGGGGACAAGCGAGTAGTCAGGGAAATAGTCGTGGCCTCAGAAATCCAAAAATGTGAGGGCTGAAAGGACACGAGGAAATAACAGTCGGGAGGCAAAAGGTTGGCGTCAAGGGGGATCAACAAAAGCAAAGCCCAAATCCAGAAATAAAAATAGATCGCCTATGGCAGCGTACCCCAAAACTTCATGCTCGTAGTTTAACGCCTGTTTCAGTCAGGATGTCAGGACAGTTGGATAGGGGGCACACCGTCAGATCATATGATGAGAGTTAAGGGTAGGGAGATGCAGGAAGCATGAAAGAGCAATCCAAAAATCAAGGTAGCTAAATGTGTGAGGTAGGGCAAAGTATTGATGTAGACAATGCCAAATGTGAAGAAGTGTTGAACTATCAGGAAGGGAGATGCAACATTCAACGGTGGAGTAAGAAACAAGAAAGTGTACCAATTGGGAAAGATGTAGTAATTGAGGTATTAGATTGGAGCCAGTGCGCAGTCATATGGAGAAAAGTACCAGGACCTGTGAAGAAAAATTATTGCTGTTGCATCAGAAGAAAGGGATGTCGACGATGTCGGTCGATGTTGTTGCGTGATCGGTGTTATCAATGGTACCGCAAGAACAGATGGAATCTTCCCTCAAGGGTTGTAGGAGATGGACTACAAGGAAGCAGGCAAAATCTCTCATAGGATTATTTCATACACAACATTATCATCTCCCTTAAGTGACCTCTGGTTACTTCCTTCATTGCCTTGCCCCTAGGGGGCCAGCGGGTGAGCCAATTTGATACTGGACCCGGCAGTGGCTAGTACCCCTATTAGTTGTCATAGCCATAAATGTACTTCATTTATTACTAAGGATTGCTGATACTGGTCAAATCAAAACTGGCAAACATGCTCGCTTTTATGAGGGTCTGAATGACCTCCCCGTTCATGCTCTTCCCTCAAATGTCCCACAACTGCAGCTTGTGCAATCTGTGGAACTTTTTCCTCCAGAATTGGATGACGCTGCTGCTGTTGAGGAGTTCACAGCATTCATGAATCCCTTCAGCCATACCCTCGTTGAGACCCTCACCATCGAGGCTTATAGCCACAGACCTACCTTTGGATTTGACCTCCTCACAGAATGTTAGCTTAACAATTGTGTCATTGTCGAGACGATTTGGCCAGGCAGCCCTGCCCTCACAGGATTCACTTTACAACCAATGCCAACAATGATGCGCTTCATGTCAACGGTAGCTAGTAGTTGGCATAGTAAACAGAATTCATTTATTAGCAGTAATATTATTATTCGTATTACGACTAGTATTCGTATTATTCGTACTCCGGAGTATCAGTGTTCGTAGTAGTAGTAGCTGTATAAAGGCCTTAACAGTAAGTTGCAATTCCATCCTTCCAAAGAGTCGAACGACAACAATGACACGGTAGGAAGATGAATTAAGAACAGTGATTAAATAAGCTTATTCCTTGACGGTGCAGTAGCGAGATAACCAGAATCCGAAGTAGTATAGTGGTTAGTATCCCCGCCTAAAATCCGAAGTAGTATAGTGGTTAGTATCCCCGCCTGTCACGCGGGAGACCGGGGTTCGATTCCTCGCTTCGGAAAATCTTCTTTTTGAATTATCGGTATCAGATCATCAGATCATCCGTTGCAACCAAAACCCTGACATGGGACAAGGATGTCAATAAAAAAGTCAATCATTTTTAAAGAGGGATAATTCTTGAATCTTGTACGACACAAACTCACTGCAATCCGAAGTACTCCGGTAATAAATTTCACATGCAACTCGCATTGCACGTCCCCCGGTATGTAGAGACAATGCAACCATACATCTCTACCATTTTCTACTGGATGGGACCAACTACTGTTTGGAGTTACCTCGTATCCCTCTACTGAATTTCACCGTAGCTGCTACATAAAATGTAACTGAAGATTGCCTGTACCGTTGCCAATCCTAACAAAAGATGTAGGCGTATGTCAACTGCCCATTTCAAGAGAAATCTAAATCTGAGTTGCGCATGGCAGGGTACTTAGGAAATTAATGACGCCGGCCAAACAAAAGGTAACTAAAAACAATTGCCCACAAAACATTTAGAGAGATACTGCGTACTACATAGGAGTATTCATGTCGTAGACCCGCGCGGGACAATTTTCGAAAAATCATTAAATCTCTAGTTTAACGGAAATTCTCATCCATTTTAAATCGTCATTTGTTCTTTTGAATTATCTCGATTTAAAGATTGTCGCGATCGTGTATACTGTTATTTGATTTAACTGCGCGGAAACGCGAAAAATCGGAATGCAAAACAGGATGTTTTCCAGTGTCTCACCATCAACACCATCGCTTCAAACATTCGGATGTTAACATAAAACGTTCTTTTCTTACGATTAATCCGTAGGTTACTTTCTACGCTGCACGACAATGTGTTCTACGTTAAAAAGCAGATGCTGCTGCTGACGACAGTTGTGGATGATTCGCTGCGTACGACTGTTCGCAACTGCACTACCTAATTCGCCTTCCACAGATTTCGACATCATGGCGTGAAAGAAGAAGCAAAATGAGGAGTGCAATTTGATTCGTGCCCGGTGAAAACGACAAAAAGGGAACATGATTTCAAACCGTCACATCTGTAGTCTGTGGAGCAAGTCCCTTTTCATGTGTTTAGTCTGGAAAATCAAACATGCGTTAAAAAGTTGACTTGCCTGCCTATTTGCCACGGGCTGGATTTGATGGTGTGGATGGCTTGGCCCACCCTGCCTTTGAGCACTGCAGTACACTACAGATACAGAACAACGATATCAAGGAAATGCTAGCAGAGATGCAGCAGCAATGTGAGTTATATGGTTGTTTGGCCAATCTTATTTTCTGTGTAATTCTCACACTTCCACTTTTGATTGCCAAAGAACAGCATCATAATGCTCACAAATTACTGCGCTGATCAGGTTCATCGCCTACAGTGCACCATTAGTAGAATTAGCACTGTGCCTGCAAGACTGATCCAAGGCTACAATCATTCATGAATTCCAAAATTGCCAACGGCTCTTCGGCCTTGACAACACCAGGTGGTGGTTCCCCTCTCAGGACCTTCTTCTAGACAATCTTGGTGGCCCCCCAAACTGGAGATTATTGATTCTGACAGAAGGAGGGGAAAGTGCAAACAACGTAACATCCAACCTTGGGAGTGCAACCACGACAAGGTAGAAGATCAAGAATGGCAAGGGGCTCAGGAGTCGATTTTTTGTTTTTTTGCGTTCATTTTGAACCGTAAATGCTACCATGGACTATTCTCGGGACTTGTATTTTTTTCAATATTTTTTACATAGGAAAATGAAACGTTTTTTTACTCGCTATTTTCTCGCGTTGTTTAGTGTCTACGTACAACATGTACCATGTCCTACACGGTTGCATGTAGAGTTGTAACTAATGATAACTACTTTAGTAGTATAGTGGTTATTAGTATCCCCGCCTGTCACGCGGGAGACCGGGGTTCGGTTCCTCGCAGAAAAAAAAAAAGTTTGTTTGGACTAATGGTAGCACAACATTTGTAGCCGTTTTGACGCGCACTCTTTTATCGTTTACTCCGAGTAGCTTTTATCGTTCAAATTGCAGGAAAACCCTTTTTCTTTCTTTTTGTTCTCTACTACTAACTTACAGTTATTATAACAGTAAAAGTACTATGCGACAACTGTGATGGTCAATGGGCATGAAAATCCTTCCGTTGATAAAAATCTACCTTTACCTGATGCTTCTCACCGTACTTCGTATACGATGACGTCGTACAATACGACTCAGTAATATGAGACAACTGTGATGGTCAATGGGCATGAAAATCCCTCCGTTGATAAAAATCTACCTTTACCTGGAGGATGCGCGAAAATGTACTAGTGCGCGATACGTTCAACTCGCGCGTTATAACGTCTGAAAGACTACCGTTAACTAATTTAGAATGATGTATGTGTACTATAAAATTTGTCCTATGGCAGAGTCGATTTGGTACTATAAAGTTATAATCATAGTACAAATTATAGTACATTTTATAGTACAAATTATAGTAGGTACATTTTATAGTACAAATTATAGTACATTTTATAGTACAATTCATAGTACAATTCATAGTACACTTTCCAGGGTATGTTCCTACGTATTGTAAGTAGTAGGAAAATCATGTAGCGACACGACACCAAAACACAACAAAGCATCAAAATTGTTCCATGTACGACAGTACTATTAGGTACATCCAACACCTCTCGTCTTTCGCAATCTGTTACTACAGTGATACAGATTAGTTCGTATTACATGCACGAATCCAGCGGATGCGATGACTACGTTTTTCCGATTGTGATACTCTCGTAGGTGTTTCTTCTTGCTGTCTTCCTGCCGCCGTTTTTCTTAAAGTCTGCATCTCTGTACTACCCCTCGAATTAATATTCGCGCCAGATATTCCAGGCAACAAGATATAAACAACTCGCTTCTACGTAGTACTATGTACATATAGTTGAAAATTCAAGTCTAATAATCTAGCTAGCGGACGGCGAAAGACGAGGTGATGGATGCAATGATGATGTTGTGTCGTTGTGTCTTGTACTACATACTACGTAGTAGTACGTATTTTACGTATTGATGTACGTAGGTAATTCTCGAAACACACCTTGTATGATACCGTGTACGATAAATTGTACTATAAATTGTACTATAATTTGTACTATAAATTGTACTATAATTTGTACTATAAAATGTACTATAATATGTACTATCGCGATGGTCGTTTGTACTATGACTCCTGGGAATTTGTACTATAATCGGAGTTGACGGGGAGTTCTTTTAAAGACAGGCGTAACGGTTTGCGAACGCCGGATAACCGTTGAGGCAGTTTCAAAGCGCATTTTACTGTTAGTACATTCTCGCGTATCCTCCTGATGCTTCTCACCGTACTTCGTATACGATGACGTCGTACAATCTCCTGCAGACAGCTCCCCTGTGTGCATGTCATCTTTGAAGTGCTGCCTTTCCACTTACTCGCAACGACCATCACTACCCAACATCACCTTATTACCTCCACTCCTCCAAACACCTCTCGACTACACGACGTGGCTTTCCGGTTACAAACAAACGCCAAAAAGGACCAAGTAGTAAGAGAACATCCCCCTTCGCCAATCACACCCCATTTCCTCGCCCCCACAACCAATAAAACAAGTCAAAACTCAGAACGGGAACCCCACACCCGCGCCCAAGACTGACAAACACACCAAAGCCACAGACAACGAACAGACAAACCGACACAGACACAGACACACACACACACACACACACACACAGACACACATCAACTTGCCATAGGTTTCCAATCACCTGGCCAACTACCTTCACTTTCACCAGCTCCGACCACACCTGGATCGTGCCGGGACAAATTTTCCTAGCAATCCTCAACTCCAATAACATCGTCTGCCCAATCCTGACACTGGGAATCCGACAATCGGCTCTCGATTCTGAACTCGGCCTCCACATCCTTTTCGGACTCACACTAACCGCTCACAGCAGCACGAGTGACGCAGCTGCCCCACCCCAACTCATACGTATTAACCTCACCCCGCACGCGTCTGCCTAGCACCCAAAAAGGCACTCACATCAGCTGTCACCCTTGGTTCTTCCCCTGCCAAAACCAAAACCATTCCAAAACTTCTCCCGTGTCCTGTTGAATGGATCACCCCCTTCACTCAGCAAGCCACCTCCGCACCCGAAGCTTATCACCTCACCTGGATACACGACTTCGACTTCGACCAACCAACAGTCACCGAGTTCCAAGCTTGGACGCGTGCAGCCGCAACGGCATCCGAAACCGACCCGACCATTTCAGCTCTTGCCACCAACGCTGATCTCCCCCCCCCTCGACCAACTCCCCACCCTGGAACGCGACCTCCAAACGTGGCTAACAGACCAAGTTTCTCACCTCGATCCTGTCATCCAAGAGGCATGGACCAATGTAATTGCCCCTCCCAGCTTTGCTGAACAACGGTCCGGTCATCAGAAAAACAACCCTAGATCAACTTACCTACTAACCCCACTAACACACCACTTTCCACCACTGACATCTTGTGTACGAACTCAAAATAAACGGAAAATGGAGCAAATCCGAAAGGTACGAATGGTTTGTTAGGACCTTCTCATACGGCATTTGCCGTTTCCATTCATATCAAACCATTCATTCAACTGTCTTTTGTTTCCATTTTATCTATTGGTTGTTCCATTGGCAGGAGAAGGAAACTCAAAAAGAGCGCCGTCGAAAATCTGTCGGTGAAAATAAGAAGACGTTGTACGGCCTAGTTGATAGATCCGAAGCGCGAAAACGAGAATGGGAACGGGTGGTCCAAGACGCCAATCAACGGGCAGCCTATGACGCACGCAAGTTGAGATTTAAGCTCAAGAAGCAGAAAGGGAAGACCATTCAAGAGCAAGATGATTATAAAGATATTATCCGGAATCTCGAACCCATTACTTCGGAAGAGGTGGAAACATCTCTTGCAATTCGTCGATCTCGTGGACATCGCCATATGCTCTATATAGCCAAATGCTCAGAGCATACAATTGAAGAGGAAAAAATCAGCTGGATCATCCGTGCCAAGGAACCCGTTTCTTTGATTGGTCCGGATGGTCGTCGTTTCACGTCGATAACACTACCCACTGAACTACGTGGGAGCAACGTGATTACGACAGTGCTCTATGAATCGGTTTCTGAGAGGCGTGCCTTTTTTTTGAGGCAGCAAATCAAGAAGATGCCGGACTGTCCATAATCTGTGGATTTCAAGGATACGGATATGGAGGGGCGAAAAAGCGTCAGTATATGAATAAACATTTGGCAGTTTTGTATCAATTCCCACTTTTGCCGCAGTTATTGGAGGAAGGTCGTGTCAATTCAACCCAATGTGCCAACTATTCAATAGTAGAGAAGGTCCCAAAGGAAGGGAATTTATCGGTGATGTACCGACTACAGCTGAACTCAAGAGAGTGATGAACAGTCCTACTCCACCACCGTCCCGAAAGAATCAAAGATGGCCGCACCTCTTGGAATTGTTCCAAACAGATCCAGCAGCTGCCGAGGTGTTTGAAGAAATGCCGGAATTGCCAGATTTCTCTGATGCCATGTCCCACATCCAAGAAATTTTGCAGGCCCGGAAGACGGAATATGGTGGATATGCTTCGACGGAAACAGCCAAGCGTCTCATTGGAGATGCCAACCGCGGAAAGCCGGTTTGGAATGTGGGGATAGATCGTTCTGACTTTGAGAAGTCCAACATTGCCCGTGGTGTCAAGAACAAGAACGACGAGCTCGTGTTGAGGGGACTCGAAAAGTACAACTCCAAGCGCCCCCAAAGCGAACAGTTGACGTTAGCAGATGTGGAACAGATGCGGAAAGATATCAAAAAGGCTCAAAATAAGTTAGGAAAATTGAAAAAGAAGCCGGTGGTCGATCCCATTGCCTTGGCAGAAGCTCAAGCTAAAGTCGACACAATGGTTGCAATCCGTGACCTCATTTGCAATTTGAACGACAAGTGTGCACGACAAAAAGTGTTGCCATGAATAGAGAAGAACACCAATTCCAATTACTGTTGACTTTGTTGACTTTGTTGTTAGAGTCTCTTCTTGCTATTTGTGAAGTACGCAAAAAAGTGATTTCGCAGACAAATACTTACTGTTAGTAATTATAAAGCTGTCTACTCAACACACTGCGTTAATTCAAACAAAAATTTTCCGAAGCGAGGAATCGAACCCCGGTCTCCCGCGTGACAGGCGGGGATACTAACCACTATACTACTTCGGATTGCAGTGAGTTTGTATCGTACAAGATTCAAGAATTATCCCTCTTTAAAAATGATTGACTTTTTTATTGACATCCTTGTCCCTTGTCAGGGTTTTGGTTGCAACGGATGATCTGATGATCTGATACCGATAATTCAAAAAGAAGATTTTCCGAAGCGAGGAATCGAACCCCGGTCTCCCGCGTGACAGGCGGGGATACTAACCACTATACTACTTCGGATTTTAGGCGGGGATACTAACCACTATACTACTTCGGATTCTGGTTATCTCGCTACTGCACCGTCAAGGAATAAGCTTATTTAATCACTGTTCTTAATTCATCTTCCTACCGTGTCATTGTTGTCGTTCGACTCTTTGGAAGGATGGAATTGCAACTTACTGTTAAGGCCTTTAAGCTACTACTACTACGAACACTGATACTCCGGAGTACGAATAATACGAATACTAGTCGTAATACGAATAATAATATTACTGCTAATAAATGAATTCTGTTTACTATGCCAACTACTAGCTACCGTTGACATGAAGCGCATCATTGTTGGCATTGGTTGTAAAGTGAATCCTGTGAGGGCAGGGCTGCCTGGCCAAATCGTCTCGACAATGACACAATTGTTAAGCTAACATTCTGTGAGGAGGTCAAATCCAAAGGTAGGTCTGTGGCTATAAGCCTCGATGGTGAGGGTCTCAACGAGGGTATGGCTGAAGGGATTCATGAATGCTGTGAACTCCTCAACAGCAGCAGCGTCATCCAATTCTGGAGGAAAAAGTTCCACAGATTGCACAAGCTGCAGTTGTGGGACATTTGAGGGAAGAGCATGAACGGGGAGGTCATTCAGACCCTCATAAAAGCGAGCATGTTTGCCAGTTTTGATTTGACCAGTATCAGCAATCCTTAGTAATAAATGAAGTACATTTATGGCTATGACAACTAATAGGGGTACTAGCCACTGCCGGGTCCAGTATCAAATTGGCTCACCCGCTGGCCCCCTAGGGGCAAGGCAATGAAGGAAGTAACCAGAGGTCACTTAAGGGAGATGATAATGTTGTGTATGAAATAATCCTATGAGAGATTTTGCCTGCTTCCTTGTAGTCCATCTCCTACAACCCTTGAGGGAAGATTCCATCTGTTCTTGCGGTACCATTGATAACACCGATCACGCAACAACATCGACCGACATCGTCGACATCCCTTTCTTCTGATGCAACAGCAATAATTTTTCTTCACAGGTCCTGGTACTTTTCTCCATATGACTGCGCACTGGCTCCAATCTAATACCTCAATTACTACATCTTTCCCAATTGGTACACTTTCTTGTTTCTTACTCCACCGTTGAATGTTGCATCTCCCTTCCTGATAGTTCAACACTTCTTCACATTTGGCATTGTCTACATCAATACTTTGCCCTACCTCACACATTTAGCTACCTTGATTTTCGGATTGCTCTTTCATGCTTCCTGCATCTCCCTACCCTTAACTCTCATCATATGATCTGACGGTGTGCCCCCTATCCAACTGTCCTGACATCCTGACTGAAACAGGCGTTAAACTACGAGCATGAAGTTTTGGGGTACGCTGCCATAGGTGATCTATTTTTATTTCTGGATTTGGGCTTTGCTTTTGTTGATCCCCCTTGACGCCAACCTTTTGCCTCCCGACTGTTATTTCCTCGTGTCCTTTCAGCCCTCACATTTTTGGATTTCTGAGGCCACGACTATTTCCCTGACTACTCGCTTGTCCCCTTGATGCCTGGATACATCTGGTCCCAGCTTTTGTCTCTGGAATGAGTACTGGATGGGCCATTGTCTGTCCGACTGCTACTATGCCAACCCCTGCATCCTCTTTTGCCATGACGGTGGTGGAAATAAGGGCTTCATCTGTGCCACAGCTGCTGCTGCGATTCCAGCCTCCACTTGTGTTGTGGCTGTCCCTGATGTTGTCCCAGATTTTCTCCTACAGCTCTCTGAATATATGCAGAGCCACAGTCTTGCCATTTGGTTTATGCTCAGCCAAAACAAAATGTTCCCTATTCGCAGCTCCTTTCAATTGCTGGTCCGGAAGACTTATTGCAAAGGCTCCGCGATGCCCTCTGTTTGCTGCAGCCACAACTGCCCAGGTGGTTGTCCTTGAGGTTTCTGATGTTGGTGTTGACTGCGCTTGTGGTGCTAGGAATGGGATATAGTATGGTGGGGCTGGAGATAGAGAAGGGGTAAAGATGATGTTGGGGATTGGGGTGGGTGGGTTTGGTCCGGACTGCCCACCGCCACCCTGAGGAATGGTGTTGTGAGTAAACTCCTGTTCTGTTAAAACACTGTGCAAGAATGTGAGGAAGAAATTCCGAGTTGTGAGGCTGGTTTGTGAACTAGGCTTGCTTGGAGTTGCAAACTTAGAGATCGCGTGGACTTTCTCCCTGTGGGTTGTTTCTGGAAGGGTCGTGTGCAGCTGCTCTAAACAATGTGGTGTGTAATGTGCAGGCTACGTCCTACCGGTAGGTAACTTGTAATGCCCAATAGGTTTGCAACCGCTATTGAGGTAGTTGGTTGTGGGGGTCTTGAAGACTTGGAGGGTCTAAGGGTGTCCTTGTCTGTCTAACACAGACATGTCATCCGACAGACAGAACCATGAGTCCTAGGGACCTGTTCTCACACCGACCAGTGTGCACAGAAAGCCCATCAGGTGATGGTCCTGTGCAACTTACCATTCACTAAGACTCCTTCATCAGAGACCACCTCACCACCTCCCAAATCTCCTGACCATATCCATTGGAACCTACAGCTTCAACACTTACGTTGGCAGATCAGATCACATTGAATATGTTCTGGTTTCTCCCACAGTGGCCACTGCGTGCGAAGCTGCTGGCTACAAAACTGTGAAGTTCTGCTTCAAAGGTGACCACCAAAGATTCTTCCTGAATCTTGATACCGCCCAGCTCTTCCTTAATACTACAGTTGCACTCCCACCCCCACAGCATGCTCCATCCAATCCAGACACAAGCCCAGATGTGAGGGTTATATCCAGCTTAAACACACATACCTCATAGACCACTAGTGGTTCAAACGCATTGCAGAAGCTTTGACATCACTAACATTCAACCAGCGCATCATCAAAGGGCTTGACCAGGACTGGACACGTGCCTCCATTCTCGCAGAAAAGAACCACAGAGCCGCCCCCATATTCTAGAGCACTGGCTTCCAAAAGAGCCAGGGAAAATGCCATGAATATCATAATCCGGTCTGCCTGACAGAACCTCTCTATGCAAACATCTTTGGATAGAGCCAAAAGGAACTGCATCACCCCCCTCCCAACGTCACTCGAAGAGTGCCAGGCAGAGTACAACCAACTGCGCAAAGACCTCAAAAGGATAGAAGCACAAACATCAGCATTTGGAGATCAGAACAGGAAATACAACTGCAATTTCGACAGACGGAAGGAGAAAGAGGCAGGAGCCACAGCCATGCATAACATCATGGTTGCGAAAGAAACCAAGAAAATGTGGAGACAACTCCAATCCCTCAATCCTGTGGGGGATCAGAGAATCACCAAATGCACCTTTGCACGGGAACTTTGACACAAGCCACTGCAAGGAGTGTACCCAATAGACGACAATGTATGAGCCTAAGAACATCGAAGGTGCCCTTCTCAAACGGAACCGTGTCCACTTCGGACAGGCTCAGGGCACCCCACCCACCATCTCCCCTCTTCCAGAAAAGATAAATTTAATCAGCATCCACCCATGAATCAGAATTCATCCGAGAATTCAACAGCTTAGACTCGACCATGCTCAGTGTAGCGGAAAACCAGATGCTACTGCCAGAGACGTTTGCAAAAAGTACCTATGTTCAGTGAGTATGCCTATGCTTGTTTCTTTTTTGCCTTGTCCACCAGTCAAAAGAGTTCATGGCAGGATTTTCTTGATGCCTCGGAAAACTGCATCAACACTTTTACTAACCCGTCCCAAGATGTCGCAGCCCTGCTTCATAATGCTCAACATGACGCCCAATTATGGAATGACCTCCTGGATAGTTTGGGAGAGGCTTTTTGAAAGTCCACAAGCTCATATTTCACCTGGCTCATTATCAATTCACCCTCACTAGTGCCCTCATCCTCCAGTTCTTTGACCCCGACAGACTCAGTGTCAAGGTGCAAGAGTCTGGACATAACGGAACCATTGTCCCCATCAAATACCTCCTCTTGCAAGACACTACCGATAGGATGCTACAAATCCTAGCAGGAAATCGCAAGCACAGCCTGAAAGCTACCATGGAAAATACAATGGAAAAAGCCGCACTGGTAGCCCAAAGTGCCCTGATCCCAAGTGCACAATGTGTACTACACGAGCATCTTCCTCCCAAGTGTGACCCATTCCCTTCCAACCTGTTCCATCCCTGATAAACAACTCCAGCAACTTCAAAACTACGCAGCTCAACTCTTCCTGAACCAACCAGGGTATTCACGAAACACTCCAAGAGCGCAGGACACCATCAGGTATCAATGATCATTTGTGTACAGCTCTAGCATGGATCCAGAGACTAGGTGGGACATCATACTCTGTCTTTGAGAACCCTACCAACCCTCTCCTGCATCTGGAAACAGTCTTCGCAAGCATGCTCCAGCTCCAATGATCAAAGGTACTCACTGCCACCTTGTCCATAATGGACACATAGTTGTCTCCAACCACCAAAACTATCGCCACACCCAGGAACTCAAGGAACTCAAGGAGAACACAAATTAGAAGACCCAAATGTCAGAAGCCACATTTAAAGATATCGACTGGCAATGTCACGAACGCTCCATAAACACTATCAAGGATAGTCCCATATATTCCTAGTCAAGTTTCTACATGGATGACTCCCAGTGGGAAAAGTTGCATCTAGATATGACCCTTCCAAGAACCCAAGTGAATGCTCATCGTGTGACGAGCCCATTGAAGATTTTCAACACTCCCTTGCATGTCCTGACCCAGAATGCTGCAAATGGCATGCAGCCCTCAAAACAGCAGTCCGACATCGTTGGTAGTCCCTGGATACCAACCCAGACCTCCTGGACCTCCTACTATAGAGCTTGAAGGATTGGCTCCCAGACAACCCTAAATCCAGAGCACTGGGTCCACACAATCAATCAGCTCCTTCCAAGGTGGCACCACCTGCTCATAGGCCAGTGGCCTAATTTTTGGACCTCTCTACAGTTGCCTTATGTATTCCAAAAACAGCATTGAAATTTGCAGTAGAGACCATGGCCTCTATTGGTCCAGTTGCATTATCCGCCGCATTTGAGAACAGTGCTAGAGAAATCCGAAACCAAACACAAAGCCAGGCACAGTGAAGATATGGAAACTAGAGCCCAGTTTTGACTAGAACAGGCCCCTCAGAACATTCAGGAACCCTGCGACATCAAGTCGACATTTTTTCTCCATTTCTATGTCAGCACCTCTATATCACAATGGATGAACACTTCCACGCAGAGAAAGATGTCATAAATCTTGAAAAATTGTTGAAAATGATACATCACTGATTGAAAAGGATGCTGCCCTTTTCCCAATTCACTCTGTCTGATAAGATGCATAGATCAAAGCACAATGTTACCAGCAACAAGGATGCTTCAAATAACAACCACAAGAACATAACAACACACAGCCACCACAAACAAGAATCAATTAATAAAACAAGAAACAGCAGACAAAAACCCTCGCATCTGATCCTCAATACAATCGGATGAAATTTTCTCTGTCCATATTACCAGTATTTAACAACATCCTCATAGCCTAACTGCACAACAGAATGAATTCGACAAGGGGAACAGACTTTCCCGAGATACACCCGAAGACTCCCTGACAACAAACATATAATTTGATGAATACACTGCTGTGACTTTCTCCCAGTTCGCAAACCTTCAACATCCCAGCATTGTTGATGACACATGTAGTGAAAACCCATTTGGAATAGAAGGGAGATCTGGTAAGAGCATTCATGTCAGTTCGGCAGTGTGAGATTCTCGATCCAAATGGACGAGATCAGGATACTCCGAATCAGGCAAAAGGCTTGGCTCATGCTCTAGCTGTAAATCAAATGCACTTGTCTGTGTTGGCGCTGGTGCTGCTTGTTGATAGTATATGTGAGGAGGTGGTGTGGGAGAAGGAAGAAGTTGGGATTGCTGTTGGAAGTGTTGAGGAGGCACCTGTGGAGGATAAAGAGGCAGCCCATTCGGAGACAAAATGGCTGGATGCTGCTTTCCAACAGCACCATATTGATATCCTTGGTGAGGATATGGAGCTAAGAATATAAAACTATAAGTTTATGACTGCAGCCATCACAGGGAACAAGAAGCTCCGAATATACAATACTTACCATAGTGAGGAGCATGCGGATAACCTTGTGGGTGGTGGTACATAGAATATCCCTGTGTTTGCGGGGACGGCTGTATCATGTACATCGGATGAGAATAGGAATCCATGGAAGGTGGTATCGTTCCATGTCGAGGATATTGCTCAGTTTTCTGGATGGCTATCTGGTGCTGTCGCTTTTGCCATTCGAGTTGCTCGTTGTGCAATCTCATTTCCTCTTCTTTCCGCTCTCCTTCCTTGTCTTTCCATCTAGATAGGGCTTTTTTATAATTCTCTCGCAAAGCTTTTTCCTCTTCGATAAATGGCAGGCGCTCTTTCTCCGTGGAGTTGCGCCATTGTTCTCCCAAGAGCCGGGATACTTCGGTGTTCTGAATTCCGGGATAGATCTCCTTGATTTTTCCTCGACGTCCTTGTGAAAACAATAGAAAAGCCGACATGGGTCGCTGAAACGGCAAGCATCAAAAGGAAAAGTGTGAGAGAGAAATAAAACGACGATCAAACGGTCGATTATCACATTCTCCTGCGTTCACCTTTGGAGCGGAAGGATCCTTCTTCGCGCGCTTGTAGGGCACTTGCCATGGTCCATTGTAGGTGGACTTCTCTAGCATATACCGTTCCTTGTCCTTGGCGGCTACATCTTCCCAAAGGGACCGTTCTTCCGGTCCCAGTTCCTTCCACATCTGGGCTGACCGTTTAGAGATGTCCATGACTGTGGCCTTGTCACCCAAAATGTTCTTGATTTCCGTCTGTTTGGAAGTAAAAAAGCAAATGTAGCTACTCTTGAAGCGCTTGGGAGCCTGTGGAGCTTTGCGCATGGTGGTGACGTCTCGCTTACGTCGATTTTTGGGTGACGAGGGCGGCGCTTTGGAATTAGTAACTTGTTTTTGACTTGTTGCATTTATCATTGCCCTTTCATCGGGAGTGGCAAAATCCAAGGCATCGTGGCCGCCATCATCATGTTCGTCTACGAGTTGCCCTTCATCTTCGACCGCATCTTCGGGATAATGTGGCTTAATATTGTCCTCGTCAACATCATTGACTGATAGTGGTGTATCGCTATTGATGTTTGAAAGACTGACCCCCATCGTTTCTTGAATCGGATCTATCGCGTCTTCGTCATTTGACAACACTTCGAGAGGATCATCCAACAGTCCTGGACCCTCCTGTAGGATATAGGAAAAGTTGGAGATGGCCGCGAAAGCAAAAAAATATTTGTTAGAACAAGGATCTTTCTGTTCTGCTCAAATCATCACATTTTTTCTTCTGTGAGTGATGGAGATGTCGAGAACCAAACAAAAGTTTGAATAGAGGGGAATATTCGGGGGATGGAGCAAGAAGTTTGCCACTTCTTCTACGTACGTCAGTACTACCACCGTACTATGATACGACGTACTACGATTACGAAAGCAGGTGGCGGGTGGCGGTAGAAGTAGAATTCAGGGAGAAAAAATTCCTCCAAATAAAAAATTGGCAATTCGCGAAGGGGCTGTATGTATTTCAACTGGGGTATTTGATTTTTCAACTCCCATTTTGGCAACGACTATGACGATGTCTTTGTGGCAGCAAGACAGCTGCAACTATTTTGCTCTGATAGTAGCGCAAGTAAGCACTATTGACAACAGGAATGGGCTTGGCTGGGAGCTGAGGAAAATGAAACTGTTCATATCTCGCGGAAGCTTCGAAAGAATATGAAACCGTAGCAGTGTTCACACTGATTGATTTTCCCGCAAGACGCCTGGAAGCCAACGGATCGTATGAGAACCCATTCGAACGTTGCTGTTAGACTTACATTATTCGATGACATACTCGTTGCTATGTTTCTACAGCCCTTCTCTTCACTCTGACGCTATTGAGGAGGGAGTAATCGATGTTTCTATCGTCGGGGTTTAAACGTTTCACATCAATGACAATACCAGAGTTCATGGAGATCTTGTGTTTCGAAAAACAATGTTTGATTGATGATGTTTTTGTGTGAAGAGGTGAAAGCATGTGATGGCATCGCCCCTCTTGTCGAAAGAACAGAGTTTGACGAAAAATTTAGCTGTGAAAAATTCCGAATGCAACAATCGCGAGCTCCGGTATGTGCGAGTACTACGTAGTATGTTCGGTTTACTGAGAGGTCTTTCAAGCTCTTTTTTTATTCACTCGCGGAGGCCAAGAATAATCAAACAAAAATTACGAATGCTTGATGGCCAACGAACGAGCCCATCAAAACATTCTTCTCTCTCTTTAAAAATGTGCCACAGTACCGGGTATTTTGAATTGGAGTGTATCTGTTGGCTGCAGGAAAACAAATAGGGTAAATTGTTGCTACTAGTACTACCGCTAGCTAGGTACCGCTAGCTACCAATAGTACTGGGTACTCTAGCTAGTGGTACCTGAATGAATCAAGCTTATTACATCATGACTGACTGCAGAAAATTCTCCCAGTATATAGCACTTTGTCTCTATCTCTGGCTTCTTGGCTACAACCGCCATTCCATGGCGTTTTTCGTTTCGTTTTCAACAACAACTACCGGTAGTCCAACTCCTGCTCGACAGAACTATGATTCTCTGCCTACACTGTTCCTGCGGGCCAATCCATCCGAATTCAACGAGAAAGTCTCCACTCCAACCTCAAGAAATCGAAATGGACGGGCGAAGAAGGAAGATGTGGATGTCTGGTTGAACGGCATGGGACTTCAAACGGTGCCTTCCAAAAATCCTGCCGCCAACAACCAGAGGAGGCGAAGACCGGCACAATCATCCTCGAGACCATCCGCTATCGCCAACAAAAGTAATATAGGTACCGAGACACAATTAAACTATGCTCGAAACGGACATGCTGTGCTCAGAAGTTTTATCTCGCCAGTCGTGGCCAATTTGACCGACATTCGTTTCCAGTTGCATGACTACGCACAAAGAAAGGAGTTGGACGCGTGGAAGCAAAAAGTGCAAGTGGCCAGCAACAGTCAACACTCCAATTTTGATGCGGTTTGTGACACGGTCAAAGCCTGCCAAGAGGCATTGCAGTCGCTGGGTGTTACAGCCAGCCTCCCCTTTTTACAGTATTTCAATACCTGGCAGCATCTCCCGGATGTCAAGAGCCTGGCCTTATCCTTGGGAGAGGCCGCGTCGGTATTGTTGGACGTTCCCACAGTGAGGCTCTATCAAGATGCCCTTTTCTGGAAGCGACAACAGGATGGTCCCACTCCGTGGCACGTCGATGCTCGAATGGCACCCTTTGATACGGCGCAAATGATCACTTTTTGGATTCCGCTGGAGGCCGTGCCGCGCGACGGGACAGCACTCATCTTTTGCTCCAAGAGTCATGCCGACATGGCATTACCGTATTGGAATCCAGTACCGAGTCTTCAAGCAAATCAAAATAATCTTTCTTCCGAATGGGATCGGCTGGAGGATCGCTATCCCAAGCGACTGGTTGATTACATGCCAATGCAACTTGGAGACGTGACGGTGCATTCCGGTTGGACCTTGCATTGTTCGAACGGGAACGACAACAATCAACAACGAAATGATAGAATGGCTCTTGCCATCACCTTCGTGGATGGTGACGCCGAAATTCGTCATGACTGGAAGAATGTGGGAGACAACGAGGACCGGTGGTCCTATTCGGCATGGTGCGATAAAGTTCCTCCACGGACTAAATTTACGCATCCTCTCGTTCCCATCGTGTGGCCATCGTCAATTATTTGAGTTATAAAGGTGCTACGACAGTGCAACAAAAAAAAATAGAATAGAACTAACATTGTTTATCATTTGGCGGTAATGAAACCCCTTTTTCGTTTCTGCTATTCACCCGTTAATGACGAAAGGCGACCACGTCCCGATAGAGTCCCTCAGAAATGAGAACGTAATGCTTCGACGAAAATCGTCTTTTTGGAGCTGGGACTTATAAACAGACTGCTTATACCTATCCCACTCTTCGTCGCTTGCTCTCTGTTCCACAATATGTGGTACCTTCGAAAGCAGGTTCAAGAGGTCTGCACTGTTTTTGATTTGACTTGCCTTGCTGCGCCCGCATTGGTTCAGCATCAAGAAATACTGAATTTTGTGATCGCCCCAGAATGCGTGTCCCCATGGATGACATTCCAAAATAGTCATATTAGTTGACAGCATATCCAAGCAAGCGGCCTTTTGGTCTCCTGTTATCTCGTGACATTGATGCGAACGGCTGCTCAAGGATCGAAGTGTTTGGTTATTCTTCAGTTGGCGAAAGATCGACACGGCATCGAAGCGTTGCCACTCGATCTCCAGTTTCTCGAGGAAGCGACAATTTTGTAGAACCGCATTGAAAAGGGACGTGGCATCATCTTGATTGGCATTTCTGAAATCAATTTTAAAGACCAGCTCCCGGAGGCCGCCAAAGCGTTTGGGAATACTCTCCCATGCTTTTGGGATTTTTTGACCTGCACCACTTGGGATGGAGACTGTCAATTTTCTGACATCAAAAGTTCCACAGAATATCAACAGCTCGTGGTCTCGGCCACCAACAAGGAGAGACACTCCGTCATTTCTTGACATACTCAAGGATAGTTTACAATTTGTGCTGGTCGACGTTAGATCGATGGAGATTGGATTGTCGCTTTCCTTCCATGCATCCTGCACGACGATTGACCAAGCAGCCATGTCCTCGCCTTCGGCGTTTTCCAGTGCAACCTTCAGATATTCGATACCTTTGTTCTCCAACAGCGTTTGTCGAACATCATTGAAAAACTTTTTAGGTTGACGATTGCGGCCTAAAACTTTGACACTTGGAAAAGGCATGGTGAGGCGCTTTGTAACAGTGTTGACTCGCAAACCCATCAGAAAGTCATGTAAGGCAGTAGGTTCCCATTCCCATGATTCAGCTATTGTCACTGTTTCAAAGTGACCAACGAATCTAGCCAAAGCATCGCCCGCCCGGAAAACTGATCCGGGAGTTCCAAAGTCCACCTCGTCACCGTCGTTCTGACGAAACAGTGCGACCATCGTTCGCAACACATCAGAAGGGAAGTTCTCTTTGAATGCTCTGAGTAAGACTTCATCAACGATGCTTTGTGGATGACGCTGTGCCAAGATTGATATGGTCTCATGCGAAAAACGGTTATTTTCCATCATACTTAAAAGTGGGAACGATGCCGAGTCGGCTTGATTCCACACTTTACCAAGATACTGGGCCAACTGTTCCGATGATCTGCCTTGAAACAGGTTTTTGGCGTTTGTTTGGAGGTTATCGTCCAAAAATGGCCAACAGTTGCGCAATCGTTCAATGCATTCCAACGAAGCGCCATTCTTCAGCAAGCAGCCAATGACATCTGTCTTGTTGTCTATTCTGTTGTGGCGGTAAGTTTTCGTTTTCACGAAGTAGCGGAATAGTTCCTCCTTGTGCCACGGTTTTTGAACCAGTGTTGGCAAGTAGTCTATTGTTCCCATTAATTCGGCGATGATTTTGTTCCTAAACATTCTGGATATGTCGAAAGGTGTTCCTTCGAGCTGCCTGACCAAGGTAAATATTCGTTCGGTGGTTGTGAGTAGGCTGTTCATTGTTTCGAAGTCGTTGTCGTCGTCGACAGAATCGGTCTTTTGAGCATCGCATTTTGTGGCGTCCTTCTTCCACTCTACCATGACTGAACAGTCGCTCGTCTCCAGCACCCGGACTCGATTTACCGACCGCCGTTCGTGCTGCTGAAAACTCCAGGACGACCATAGCTCGGACGATGCCTGTCCGATGCATGTCAACAAGGACATCTTGTAAAAGTAGTAGAAGAACCAAAATGGCGTGATTGTGTTTTTTGTTTTTTGTTATTCGATGTGTTATGGTGAAAAAATGCAACAGTCCCAAGTTGTGGGAAAGAGAGAAGAAACTATGCTTATCATTTCCTCGTTCGAAAAAAAGGACTCAGGTTTGACTGTGAATGCAGTCCCAGTACCAGTTCAAGTAGTGGTAGTGGGTACTTTCTTACGCTTGCTTATCATTTCCTCGAAAGAAGGAAACACATGTTTGACTGTGACTGTGAATGCAATCCCAGGTCAAGTAGTGGTACTGGGTACTTTCTTACGCTTACGACGTACTCGTATGTACTACAACTAAAAAGGACCATGGAACTGCATGCCATCACTGTAAATGAACTTAGTGTTTCTACTGTAGTAATGTAGTACTATGGCCTACCGTAACTGCCTACCGGTAACTGTAACATCATCGTGTATGATACGACGTATTCGCTCACTAAATTCTCTACGAGTACATGGCATCTCATTCTCGTCGTCTTCACAGTCAACATCGTCCGTGGAAGCTGTTCCCATCTCACAGTCAGTTCCTGCAGCACATCATCCATGCCTCTTGTATCTTTTCTCTTGCAACTGGACAAATCGGAGCAACAGCATAGCAACAATCTCGACTTCCCTTGACGTCAACATCTTCTAGCCAATCGTTGTGAGGGTAGCGGCAAGAATATTTGTTTTGGCAGTCTGTCATCGCCACCAAGAAGATGACCACTGGTTGGACATGTACGATGACAGCTCGTTCGCCATCCTTCACCATGCCCTCCAACAATAACCAAAATAGTCGTGTAATTCCGTCGCTACGACAAAATAGTAGCGAGAATGTGGGCGGAAATTGTGACACATGTAATGGGAGCAGGGACAATTTTTCATCATCCAAACAGCAACAGACGGAGGCGCAGCAGTCGAAGGTGGCAATTTGTCCAGACACTGTCGATTTCGGTTGTATCAACACCACGTCTCCATCCATTCATCCCGATCATCATTTCCATCATACCATTCATTACGACCACACTGACGCCCATGGTATGGACCGACTACATCCATCGATACTGCAACAGCAACATCAACTGCTCATTGACAATCGACAATTGCTTTACATTCCCGTTCGATTGCAATGCGGTGTTCGCGTTTATTGTTCCCCGGAAGTGTTATCGATGTGCCCCATGGTGTTGCAGAGCCTTCAAGCCGATGTGACACGCGCCCTCCGAGTGCTGCCACCATCCGTACATAACCTGGTCCGACGGACCAACTTGTGGGTGAATGCCTCGTATTCGTATGGCCTGGTCAGCGATCCGCAAGTCTTGCGGCACTTGACTACACATCACGAACAGGGATGGCTAGTCGAATGTGCCAATGATCGAGCCGAGAAAGCTGGTGGGATTGAACTGTACAATTGTTGGGATTTTGAAGCGATGCGCTTGCACTGGAACGGCAGTGGTTTGTTGTTGCACGAATTGTGCCATTTGATCCATCAATATTGTTTGGAGGATGGGCTGGACCATGCTGGTGTGGAAAGGTTGTACGAAAACGCCAAAGCTTCGGGGAAGTACGAAAATGTGTTACGACGGGATTGGGTCGGTATGGAAGAGGATTACGACCTGGCGTATGCCATGGTCGATAAAAAGGAGTTCTTCGCTGAACTCTCGGTAGCATTTTTGTGCCAGGGATACACGCATCTCAACAATAAGGATTGCAACAGTATGGAAGAATGCTGTCCGCCGCTGTTGCATCCCGTAGTGACGGAACGCGTAATGAAACAACACGGAATTCGAGACAATCCACTGGAAGACGACAAGAACGTATTGGAATCCTGTGGATGGTCTCTACTGACTGGTCTCCGACGTCCCCATCCCAAGGTCCGCATGGTCGACCCCATTTTTGCTGAAGCAGCTGTTTCAAGGTGTTGTGTCAATGTCGATCACTGCAACAAATTCTACCCTTTTACGAGAGGTCAATTGCAATACTACGATAGCGAGTTGTTTCGCGGAATGCACAATGTGTGGAGAGAGATTTCGTTGTGGGATGATCCAAAAAGCCCAAGGAAGCAGTCGTGGTGCGGTATGTGATGAAATTTTCTGCGCTTGTTGTTGCCAAATTTTACAATGCATATAATGGTATCCGATCTCTGGGTAATTTTCTGTTCCACTAAAATTTAGCGGTGAATTCCTCGCTCTTTGCAATCATATCACGGTCTCCACTACGGCTGACCAAATCATCTCAAGGGCATCGATGGACTTGCCTTTCTCCTTCCGTTCCAGTTTTAAAAATGGTTGTCTGGCTAAAACATGATTCCCAATCTGAAAATAGTCTACAGTTTCAAAGCGATTGTAAATACATAAATACAGATGACTTTATTGTAATGAAGGTGAAATGCAAAAGTTGGTATCGCTATTGGACGTAAAGTCTCATAAACCAAACTGCAAGGACTATCGAAATGGGTGCTACCAGTCCACTCCTTTGCAAGGGTGACGCAGAAGTAGCAACATTTGATGGTGTTGTTGGTACTGGATCGTTGATGAAGTCCTCTATTGTCGAAGAAGGTTCTGGTGTTTCCTCTCCCTGCGTGGGAGACTCTGTCGGAGCTTGTGAAAAAGGGCAAGTATTGGCGTCAGACAATTCGCAAGAAGGAATCTCTTCTGCACGGTCGTCCTGTTCATTGAAGAGAGCCATGAATTCGCACGTCAGATCAGTTTGCGCTGATTCCACGTAATTGTTTGAAGCTGTGTATTGGTTGCCGTAGACGAGGACTGGTCCATGATTTAAGAAGGTATTGCCAATAAAACAACTGGAATCCATAGAAAGTGGTCCAAAGCTCCGAACGGCATAGCCATAGGATGCAGGATTTTGGTCGTCACCATATATGTTGTTCTGGAAAAGACAATTGGAAATGACTAGTTCGCTTTTGAAACTGTTTTCAATAATCCCGGGGAAGCTCATGGAACTATCGACGTAATTGTCGCGGAACACACAGTCCTGGAATGTCACTGTATGCTTCAGAGTGTCATCTTGCAGGGATCTCTCGTTCGTAAACACAGCTTCGAGTGCCCTACTGATAGGGATGTTGAAGTTTTCTGGACCCTCGCCTCCCCATTGGATTAGAACCGGTGCATTGTTGTTGTTGCCCTGGAATAATGACGTGAATGCATTAGAAACCATTCACACGAAATATCATCAAATTAGCAATTGATGCTTCAAACTCACCTTGAATGCACACCCGGTAAAAGTTATGTCACCAGCAGCTTGAAGCAGGACCGAAAATAAATTTTGTGATTCGAATGTTAAACCATGAATCTCGACACCCGGAACTGTCTCAAAGATCCCCTCGAAAACGCCATAATACGAGGCCAGGCCAAAGTCACCGCCTTTAAGAACACAATTATTGAAGCGACTTCCGTCCTCGCCGCACTGATACACGACATTTGGTCTCAGAGCCAGAAACGGTTCTCCATCCTTAATGTCTCCACCGTCGGTCCATACACCCATTCGAAAGGTTCTCCCAGGACAAAGCACGTATTTTCTTTTCACAGAGGTGTCCTCAACGCTTTTTTCCATTTCATAAATCTCTCCGAGGTCAGCAAAACAGTCATCTCGCATCATGATTGTGGATGGAGCAGGACTAAAAGTAGGAGCTGTCGGAAAAGAAGATGGCGTGTCCGAGGGTGCAACAGAGTCCTCGACCGTACAACCACAAGGACTGTACACGAACGGATGCAAGAGTTGACACTGATTTGGATTGATGTTGCCAATGGAAGCTGCATGGAGCAGTTGAGCACACGTACGATCCGGCTGAGTGGGGATTACAACGACACCGTTGGGGTTGGTTACCCTCATGTCATCACCGCATATATTACACTCAAATACTGTTGGCGCTTCGGTGGGTTCCAACGGAGCTTCATCAACACAGCCACACGTCTCCTTCACGAAGGGTTGAATCTGCCTACACTGTTGTTCTTGAATGACCCCTAATTGAGATCTTTGCTCGAGACCTCTGCATGACATTCGTTGGGTGTTTGGCAACACCACCTCTGCCATTGGACGTCCAATCACTCGACCTTCACCACATATTGGGCATCGATAGACAGTCGGAGATTGTGTTGGAGGTGGAGGGGGCTCTGAGCATCCGCACACCTGGGAAGCCGCATCCTGAAGAACTGGACATTGGGATTCGTTAACACTTCCATTCATACCAGCAGCTTCGTACTCTCCGCAAGTTACAGGCTCATTTACCCCTTGAATGTCCAACGTAACTTCTGGACTTGTGACAACGAGTCCTTCGCCACAAATGGAGCATCGAAATGGCTCTGGACTTGGTGCTGCCGTTGGACCATCAACATAACAACCACACGCTTGCTGCACTGAGATTGACACAGAGTCACAGTGATCCAATGGGATGTTACCCATCAGACCTGCTCGTTCGGCACCAGAGCAAGTGAATACGCCCAACGAAGTAGTGACCATCTTGCCTCCCCCACCGACTTGTCGTCCTTCTCCACAAACATTGCAAACAGTCGAGTCTGCAGTATCTTCAGGTGGCATGGCACATCCACATGGCTCGTATGCTAAAGCTTGGATATTAGAGCATCTGTCCAATGGAATTGATATCGAATTCGCCTCAAGTGCACTACATTGAGCGGACTGGCCTTGGGGGGTAGTGACAACTCCAGTCGGATTCGTCATTTCGCCCTGTCCACAAATATGGCAGCGATCAACCATGCTTGAGTTAGTGTCGCTTGGAGAAACACAGCCACATGGTTCCATTGCCAAAGCTTGAATGTTGGCGCAAGCTGATTGAGGAATGGTGTGCGCATTCGACAGGAGAACATCACATCTCGCAGTGTTCCCTTGACGAGACGTCACGATCCCTCCTGGCATGGTCATTTCTCCGCCTTGACAGATGGAACATTCATAAGGAGTATCATCCTCTCCATCGGCTATTTCAAACATGTCTGTGGCATTGGATTGCGAAATTTCCGGCTCTGTGCAGCCGCATGCGTCCCTTGCTAAGCCCTGTATGGTGGAGCATGCGTTTTGTGGTATGGATTCCGCATTTGCCTCCAATGCGCCGCATCGAAGGGTCTGATCAGGTGTTGGACTCACGGTACCTTGGGGATTCGTCATCACGGAACCATCGCCACAAACATTGCAACGAAACGGTATTTCATCCTGTTCAACGGTGGTGGTAAATCCAGGGTTTGTGCAGCCGCATGGCACTCGTGCCATTTCTTGTACCGAGGCACAAGTGCTCTGGGGGATCATTTCTACGCTAGCCTCTAGAGCGCTACAACTTCGTTCTTGACCGCGGTTGTTGACAACAACTCCGTCTGGATTCGTCATCTGTCCTCCTTCGCCACAGATCGAACAGACAAAGGGTGGAGTATCCGTCCAGTTTCCATCATTGATCGCCATGGGCTCATCCGTACACCCACAAGGTTGTCGTGCAAACGTCTGGATGGTAGCACAGGCACCTTCCGAAATGCTCTGTCTTGCGTCGTGCAGGGCTTGACAAGTCGTCGGTCTTCCCGCTGCATTCAGAACTAGTCCTGTCGGATTGGTCATTTCACCCTCCCCACAAATCGAACATACAAACGGTTCTTCCTCATCTCCTGCTCGTATGGTATCCATCGTTGGTGGGGAGGTATCATCGAATCCTGGACATTCGCATGGGACCATTGCCAGGGATTGTATGTTCCCACAGGACCGTTCGGGAAGTTGCGAGACAGCCTGCTGCAGGTCGGCGCATCTCGTTGATTGACCACTGACGCTGTTTACTAGCCCATTTGGATTACCAATGGTTCCGCCATCTTTGCAAATACTGCAATGGAACGACGACGACTCTTGTGCCCGAGTGGGAATCCACAAGAGGATCCCGAGAAGCAGTAGGTTTCGCATCGTATCGCTCTGCCGTCTCCACTTCATTTTCATTGTCGTTTGGTTTTGTCACTGTTGTTGTTATTGTTTTTGTCTTGAGCGTTTGTGTTTGGGAGGAACAGGCGTGATAGTAGCGTATGATAGCTGCCGTTACCATACTGCTCTACCTGACACAAGGTGCAACTTGTAGCTCTCTGTACAGTCGTATTGCATCCTGGCAATGATCGAGATTTTTCAAGACGAGGTGCACGACTATTTTTGTAGGTGCGCGGAGCGGCCGTCTGGACAGCCTTGCGGCTCTTTTGATCGTTTCGAATGAATCAACTACCGCACCCATCCTCATCCATCAATACAATCTCTCTGTTTCGGTTTTGATTGACAATTAATGAAAATACTACCGGTAGCCATCGACGTCGGTCAAGGATCTCATACGATACCATCGGCAATCTGCAGATAAAAGGAACCCTGTCATCTCCAGCTACGAAAATTTACGTATATATATGAATCGAGCGACGTCTTTTCATTCCCATCTCCTCTTCATTTGACAATACGCAATAAGTCACCGAACAGTCTTTGACCATGAGCAGCATTTCAACGTCGGAACAACAGTATATCCTTCAAGGTTGTCGCGAGAATTGTCGTCGGGACGGACGCACCCGAAGCGAATTCCGACCATACTATGTCATCACTGGAACCGTAGCGCTATCGTACGGTTCCGCCCGAGTCTTTTTACCAACACAAGAGACTCATTTGGTGGTATCTGTCAAAGCGGAATTGGTGGTGCCCGCCAGCAGTGCTCCCGCCGAGGGTGTGGTAGAAGTGTCGGTCGATTTCTTGCAGTCCGATATTGTGAACGATGCGCTGGAAACGACCTTGTCGACATTGTTGGTTCCACATTTGGTCGACAAAGGGCAACTGTGCATCGCCCCGGAACATTACGTTTGGAAGATCAATATCGACATTTTGGTGATTTCCGCCAATGGTGGTAGCCTCATAGACGCTTGCAGTCAAGGAATCCATGCAGCATTAGGACAGACCATGCTGCCGCGACTGACTGTTGCCGCGGCGTCTACTGAAAACGATGACAACAAACCGGCACTCCAAGTTGATTCCAATATCAAAGCAGCACGACCGATTGTTTCCACCAACGCTGTACCCGTCATTGTGACAATATCCTTGTTGCGTGACTCGCAACAATCGAAACGCCCCATTTTGATCGTGGACGCCATAGCTGAAGAAGAGACCTGTTCGTTTGCTCAAGTCCACGTGGTCTTGGATCAAGGAGGTTCGAGCAACCATAGCAAGGAACCCATGATTTGTGCCTTACACAAGGCCGGGGGAGGAGCGTTGCCATTTGCACTCTTGCAGGAAGTTACTCAATTTTGTTTGGAAGCTTCTGATTCGGCACGAGTGGTAGTAGCTGATACGGCAATTGGGTTCAAAGAACCGGCAGTATTTGAGTGTGCGTGAGCTGGTGCCTTGCTTACTTAATGACAGGGGGGAATTTGGGGCGCATGACTTGATCGTGAGAACACACCAATCCGAACAATGAATGAAAGGGTTGTTTGATTGTACCATGTAGAGAGAAGTGCAGTGAAGGAACCTGGTTCGAATACCTTCCAGCGAGTCATTCTAAATGAAAGCTGAAAGTAGATTGACGACTTCCTTTCAAAAGCAATTCCACTACGACTTGCGGAAAAGTAAGCTAACTATGATCGCATACGTTTTTCATTCAACTCTTGGCCCCACCAATTCAACTTCCTTCCATCGAAGAAGGTTGGCAAAGATCTTGACGATTCAATGATAGAGGACAAAACTGATGCACAGGTTAACGAGGGGAGGGCTTAAATGCTACTAACTTCAAAGAAATTCTACTTTAAAGCTAAACGAATTTAATAACAGCTGTCAACAGAAAACGTCAGCTCGCCTGCCTGCTTTCTAGGAGTGGGGCAAATCATGCAACAGGTTTCCATCCACTCAGTACATTGTTCCCCACCACTCAAAACTGGAAAGGCACTAAACCTCATGAAGGACGAAAAGTCCAAACTAGTGTATGCTAGATTTGGTGTGGTCTTCCCCAACACAATGCTTGGAAGGCAGCGACAACAGCATTGATATGTTGGGTGTGTTGACATCTTCTACCTGTTGCAACCCAATAGGGTGGGTTATTTGTTTAAAAGAAACCATTGGATGTCAAGTACCAGCGTTGTTTCGTACAACTGGGACCTGAGAAAATCCCTTCCGTCAAACTGATAGATGTCCAATGGATTCTTACTGTAAAAGCTCGCTTAAGCCCCCCTACAAGGACAAGGTGAAAGTTGTACACGATGTTTCAAGTGATGTTTGATAACAAATTGAGGAAGTGGTTTGATTGGAGAGGAAAACAGCACCTGTCTCAGTTGAAGGAAAATATGGGAGTTTCATTTGACACTCCAATACTTTCTTGAAACATGATGTACAACTTTCACGTCTGTGTAGGTTACTTCATCTCAATAAACTTCAATTTTGATGACGGCGTAAATCTCTTGTTCACACCCCCCACAGCAGGTCAGAAGGTATACAAGCATGTCATTATGTCACCCACAAAAGCAACAAATCCCATCCGATCGACTGGCCTGGGACAAAGGATCATTTGGCATTGATGGTCAAAGATAGAAAGTGGTGCTCTTGGTGTAAATATGAATGAGCGCTAGCCAAGCTCAATAGAACAGGCGGGAAGAAGTGGTTCACATTTGGAGATCATCTTCTTTGTAAAACACTTATTTTGATGCATGCATTCCTCATAAAACACCTCTTGGCAAGATAAACAGCCTACGCTGGAACGCTAAGCCCCCATGGAGTTGACCCCTTCTTATCTCTCAGTCACTCATCAGCCCAAAAGATTACTGTAATAACATAAATACCGGTACTACGTTTTACTCGTAGTAATGGAGTACCAGGTACGGTATGTACTAGTAATAAGTATACTTAGTAATATGTGTATAAAAAGTATGCGTTGATTTCACAGTCAAAACGTATTGTCCGCTCTGCTCTTACCGTTCCTTTTTGGCCCTTAACCTTCTACACGACGTTCTCTGTTCTGATCATCCTCACAAGCAAGAGAGGCTATCATAAAAAACTGCTTCGAAAGTCAAGTCTTGCAAGGTATCAACGGCAGGAATTATTTCAACTCGTGAATCCCCATCTTCCCTATTTGCCGGCAAGAAACTACTCGGGACTCGGGAGTCGGGAGTCGGGAGAAGACGTCGAATTAAAAGGGGACTACCGGTACGCGTCATCACGTAGACCTAGAGACACAGATATTACGTGTTGCAACATGACGGTGGCATAACTAGTTCACGTGCTGTAGTCTACCGAAGTACAGTGTGTTGTACTGGAATCAGTTGCTTGCGTCTCACCTGAGATGTGTTCCCTTGGAAGTTTGCCCGGATGGAGGGATGCAAAACGCTGTTGGCGCTTGCGTTTTGGATCTTCCGTTCAGGCGGCAAATCGGACGATAATTCACTAAGTACACTCATAGACCTCGTGACAAGGCATAATTCGAAATTCGATCCCTCTCCGAGTTTGGAACCAAGCGAATTCCCTGCCGGCTTCCTTTCAACGAAAGTCATTCCAGCACTTCTCGCCAAGAAAAGTGAAAGAGACAATTTTTCACGGCTTCACACACAAAAAGCAAAACTGAACTCCCTCCTATTCTATTCGCTCACGGTTTTAACATCAAACGGACTCTTCTTCTTCTTGTCTTTGTGTTCAATTTCTTCATCTTTAGCACAACCAGCCTTAGCCATAGTGTTGCACTCAATGCTAACAAGAATATACTTCTTCTCATTATCATCAATATCAACATGAATACGCAACAAGATGAACAAGATCAACACCCAACGCCTCCAGTTGGGACCGTCGTGATGATCCAGGAGTCGCCTATTTCTTCTACCAGTACCAGTTCTATAACTTCTCGTCACGCTTCTCGCATTCGTCCACGAGCCGCCATGTTTGATATGGAAGAGGTCCAACTCACGCTCGATCAAATGCGAATAAAGGAACAAACTATTTACAAGCGCACCGAGTGTGACAATGAACTTCATTGCCTATGGAGAAAGATGCTTTTGGAATGGATGTATTTCGTCGTTGATCACTGCAAACTCCAACGTCCCTCCGTCGCGGCCGCCGCATTCTTTTTGGATGTCTGCATGTCTCGGGGATTGTGCCAAACGCGAGAGGATCATCAACTAGCTGCTGCGACCTCCCTCCAACTGGCGTTAAAGACTGTCGATACCGCCGTTATCAAGTTGGAAAAACTTGTCAAATTAGGGCGAGGCCAGTTTACAGAAGACGATGTTGCCGATATGGAACGTCGCATCCTGAAAGAACTCTCGTGGCATGTGCATCCGCCTTCGACCTATTGCTTCTTGCGCCAATATGAGCTCTTGATACCCAATGGAGTGAGTGATTTGGCCAAGGAAATGATGGAAGAAGTAACCAAGATTGTAGCCGAGTTGACAGTTCTGGAAGATCAATATCTCCGCTACGATCCCTCAGTGTTGGGTTATGCGACGATGCTGTTAGGACTCGAAATGATTCCTGAAGATGTCATTCCAGTCTATTTGCGACAGTGCTTCTTTGTCCGAATGTCCGCGGTAGCCAATCTCGATAGCAGCTCTCCCATTGTCTTGGAAGTCTTTGATCGCCTCCAAATCTCGCTCGATGAAAGCTGCAACCTTGAAACCGTGTTGGACGCCGTTGCTGCTCGCAGCTGCCAGGCCGGAATTGACGATGATTTGGAGCGATACCAATCCAAGCTGTCTCGCAGCGACATTCATCACACTGCCGGTACGCATTTCTCTCCCCGCGATGTCAAGGTACGGATTGGACGCGGTGGCAGCTTTGGCAGCTATGACTCCATGTCCGCACCGTCCGTTTCACCCTAGGAGGAAGAGAAGGAACAAAACACGGGGACACTTCACAGTACATAAAACCAACAAACAACACATAGAACCCCCCTTTATAGAGCAGAAATATGTCCTACTAGTATGTTACAGTTATTGTATCAACATTCTTCCTAGACCATCGTTCCGCTGTCCCTTCCATGTACTTCTTCTCTTGTCGCATCGATTCTTGGTGGACAATTCATCTGTTGCTCGCTAGAATGGGAATCGAAACGGGCTGTCCCACCAGCGAGCTGCCTGGCAGGCATTGCTGTCTCATATTCGGAGTAGTAGCGAGAGCCATCACACTGCTGACGAACGGCGATACTTTCTCACGCTATGTCAAGGTATCATACAGATCGGGACATGACGAGAAAGAGAGAGAACTTTGGAAGCATGAACTCCCAATTTTCAACTGTGTCCATTTGACTCTAGTAGCACGAAGAAAAGGGACATAAACGAGAATACCTACAATAGTTCAGGAAATCATACTACGTAGTAGCCCCCCCCATACATAGCGCAAAATAATCCTAACAGTCAACAATTTTCCTAGCTACTAGACCACCGTTTCGCTTTCCTTCCTACTACGTATGAATGATACCCCTTTTTTTGCCACAACGGTTTGTAATAGGCGCCGTAACCTGTCGCTAGCTAGAGCAACATCTTGCCAGGTATGGCTGTCCGATAAATTCAGGTTTCAAACGATTTTAGCTTGCAATATACTGCTAGTTCATCAAATTCGAATCAATCGAAAAGTAACGAAAAAAAACCAATGGCAAGAAAATAAATAGTGTGTTATTATAATCTGCTACTTTACTACTACGAAGTAGAAACTTTCATTCTACATTCCAGTATCCATTGCAGGATGATTGTTAGTGCGGTCTCTGCGTTCAATTTTTTTGGGTGGAAGGGCAATGGGCGGCGCAATAACTTCATCGCCTTCCCATAGCCCTTGCTGATAGTCTAGCATGTACTGAAGTGCGCCACATTGACTTGCCAAAAGACTAGCTATGGCTTCGGTTTGAGCGTAAGTCAATGGACCGATGCGACCAGACTTGCCTCGACTGCGAAGGATATCGTTCAGAATCGGGTCGGTATCTTCTAATGGAGGGCATTCAAGGCTTACTCGAACCCGTATTTGAACCGGAAAAGGACTCGACGTGGCTTTGGGATTCTTGGAAAATGCCGTCGGTTCGATGTTCATCACAGCCGGGGTGAGCGCTTCAAAAACACCAAACAATAATCGGTCCGTGACATTGAAAAGAAAGACGCTCGATCCAGGAACGATCCACTGGGCTGCAGCTTTCATGTGTGCGGGAAGCCCCAAGATCCCACGGCCCAAGCACTCGTCCATCGTATCGCTAGAACAACCAAAGATAAAGCCGGGTCCGGGCAAGACCGGCCACGCCACTTCTTCCGGCGGAGGACAACGAAAGTCCGTGAGCAGTTCTTCCGGCGCGGGAGGTTCACGGTCATCTTCGGTCGACCAAGATTCGTACAACGTGACCAACGGTGAGTTCCATAAAGCCTTCATAAGCGATTCTCCCGTCTTACTGGTCATGTCTTGACATAATTCTGTTTTCGAGGTGGGCAAAAACAAATCCTTGGCAGCTTCCATCGCTGTGGCAATCGGAAATTCCGTCGTACGGTACCATTCTACAGTCAATCGAAACGTAAATCGAAGTTCGACTGGAGTGTTCGTAGCATAATCTTCCCTCAGAGAAGCTTTCCCTTGGTCGACAGCATCTGATGTCATCATCGCAGCCCCCTGGATATGCCTCGAATCGCTAACAGTGAAGAATATCATGACCTGTGTATTTCCCCCATTGAAGGCCTCATTTAGCAACTTCGCGTGCTTTGGTTGTACATACCACTCTCCGGACACTGTCGATATGGCCAAATCGGTCTGAGTTGATGCCAGGACGATGAAGAATTTCGCATTCTCGGGTTCAAGAATGGGTGGTGGTCGACCTCCACCTGACGCACCGCCATGGAAATAATCAAAATTGGTGTTGGTGTTGTTCCCAAACATATTGTCGCTTAGTTCTGCACCACCGTCGTCCCTGCAAGAGATTTCGAAATACGAACAAGAAATATCAAAATAAGCAACAACAAAAAGACAGAATTGGACAAGAACATATCACAAACGGCGCTTACCCCTCATCCTGAGTCTTCTTTGGAAATTGCCTCAATTCAGATTCGCCATGCGCAAAGTGACAATTATCTCCAAAAGGACATTCTCCTTGCATGAAGTGTTTACAAAGGCTGATTTTATAGAATTCATTTGGTTTGGGTGCGTTCCGCTTGGGAGCTTGTACTCCATCTTTGTTGGCTTGCATTTGTGACAGTCCCAAGGTAAAGTCTGCTACCAACGGCAAATCTTCCCGTTCCCTTCTCACATGTTTATAGCGACAGAACGGTCCATGAATGCAGAATCCTTGGGAATAAAATACACATTCCAAACGGTTGGCTTCACTGATATGCCGAAAGGGACAATCTGATATTTTGCATCTGTCTCCATGTCTGCACAAGGGCATTTTGCTGAGATCATATTGATGGAGAAACTCGCAGGCAGCACCCTTCATGCACAAATCCCGCAGCCAGTGGCGACACACCACAGTTCTCAACCTTGGATCATGCTTGGCACTAGTCAAGATAGGTTCTGTTTCATCCCCAGAGGCAAAGACAGATCCTGCTTTCCTATAAGGGAGTGGATCCAACGTTTCTGGAATTCCATGTTTCAAAGCAAAGTCTTCAAAATCATACTCGATGGTGTCTGCTGTTATGGGGTCCTGAGGCAAAAGCCTTTTTTCTCCGGTCATGTTTGTAGTGATTCTTCACTTTCAGTCGACACCGAGTATTTTAATTGTCTCGTGTTGACGGTACTTGAAAAGTGCACGATTCCTCTGAAAAAAAAAAAACGATTCTGGGCGGATGAAAACTGGACTACGGAGATACGAACAATCGTGAGGTTTGGTTGGTTGGAGAAAGCAAAAAAAAAATCAATTTCACAAGGCCAAAGGTGGATATTCTCGCCGGTTGGAACACGATCACTCGGGTCGATTGTTTTAGGTTCCACGTGATTACCTGGCCGTCTTTCGACCTCTCCAATCTCAGGTCACCAACTTAATAGTTGTGCCATATGAGGTGATCTTACCGTGCGGGTACTCAAGCCGTTGCTTGTTCAGAAAATGGGAGAGGGCTGATTGCTTTTGGTAGTTGTCGTCTTGGTTTGAAAGTCGTATGAGAGAGTAGTAGAGAGAGAAGAATACGGTACCGAAACTCTATGTACGTCGTATTCTGGTAAAAAGCAATCGTGGCAAAGCTCAGTCCTGAAACGTCTGTACGTATGTCTTACATCAATGTTCCTTGCGCATGTGACCACAGCAGTAGTGTGAGTACCATAGTACTACGGTAGTAGACTACCATACCTACCGTAGTTGTAGTCATTCAAACCTCTATCCTCTTTTTCGACTAACAGAAATCAGAATACATCATCATCATCAACATCATCAACATCAACAACAACAAGAACACTTTCTTGTCATCTCTTAGAATGGTATATCTACCATGTCCTCACTAGCGGCAATCCAAGCGGATGGTTATTATTTACCACCAGAATATTTTGAGGGTGGTGCCTACAAGAAGCAGTCCAAGAATCAATTTTATGCATCCCAAGATGTAAGAAGTAAAAGCAGCAGCAGCAGCAAAAACAACAACAACAAGAATAAACGGAACTCGGCATCCGTTGGTCACAATCAGTACCTCCAAAGAGGCGTGGTACGGTTCGAACTGCCTTACAAAGGGATTTGTGAGGGATGTCACCAATCCATTGGAAGAGGAACACGATACAATGCCGAAAAGAGCAATGCGGGCAAGTACTTTACGACGCCGATTTATCAGTTTGACATGAAATGTCGCAATTGTCAACACTTGTGGATCATTCGAACGAATCCTCAAGAGCGGGGCTTTGACTATGTTAAGGGAATTCAAATACAAGCGGGGCAAGAAACTAACTTGGCAATGGGAGACAGCGTCCTCTCGGGACACGCCACATCAAGGACGATAGATCACGAAGACGACATCGATGACTTTGTATTACTACGTCAATTAGAATCAGCAGCCCATGGCAAACGACGGACCTTGACGGAGATGGAGGAACTACAACGCTTGCAAAAGCTCAATGAGACGTCTACACTGTTGGATTCTGACAATAATGCTTTGATACGAAAGGTATTTCGAAAGGACCGCAAGGACAAGCGACAACGGCTACATGACGGAAAGAGTAAAGGATGGAGACAAGGAATGGAATTGCTTTCCAAAGATACGGCCGAAGATATTCTGACCTCGAAAGAAGCAACCTATGGTAGACCGAAAGAAAACGAACGAAAACGGCTGCTTCAAGTGCGGTCGAGTTCCATCTTTTCTTCTTCGTCTGGACACATGTCTGATAAACGCAAGAGGAAGAGTCCGCGACGCAGAGACTCGGATGTCGAGCCGCCACCAAGTCCCATTCCTTCCAGTTGTCACTCGGGAGCAATTGGCGATGTTCCTACCTCGACCAAAGCTGCACTTGATGTATTAACGGTAATTGTGAAGCCAAAGAGAAGTATTCAAGTGGGTCCTGGAAAGGGTGGTGGAAAAGTATCTCTCACGACGAAGACTGCGACCAAACCAACCATAGAACAATCATCTTCTTTGTCGGCCATGATGGCAGCATATGATTCATCTTCTTCCTCATCTGACGAATAACAGTCGCAATAATGAAGGCAGACTAAATCCAATTTTTTGATTGACAAAAGCTGATTCGTAGTATCGTTTTTCCATACATCCTTTAGTAATTCTCGATAATGCCAAACAGGAGCAAGTTCACAGAGCTACTAGGATGGATAAATCTCCACTCAGTGCGTTACTACGGGATGTGAAATCTGAATATGATGTCCTAGCTAGGAAAATCTACAGCTCGTACCAGAAAAAAGTAAAACATCTAAAGGTGCTGTTACAAGAGACCAACGGACAGCAGCTGCAAGGATAGTGGACACCAGCGCTGCCTCTAATAGAAACATTCCGAAGAAGAAAAAGAGCTAATAGTAGTCACCCCAGCAAGTATTTACGATTGCTGTTGTATTCAAAGAAGAAAACGAGAAGGTTTACAATTGAGTCGAGTCCAGTTTCACTTGACTTCAATGAGAAACAAACAGAGACACCCTATAATACTCGGGCGCACGTACCATCATTGCCTTGAACTCTTCGAAACTAATCTCTCCATCACCATTTGTGTCAACTTCCTCCATCATGGCATCCAGTTCCGCTTCGGAAAGGGCCTGTCCCAGCTTTTTCATCAGTCGCTTCAACTCTTTACGGTCGATCGATCCACTGCCATCTGTATCAAAGACGGCAAAGGCATCACGGAGTTCCTTTTCGGGGTCGCGTTCACCGATTCGGGACTTCATCAAGATGAGAAACTCTTCGAAATCAATTTCGTTGTCGCCATTGTCGTCTACAGAGTTGATCATTTCAATCAATTCGGCTTCGGAAGGGTTTTGGCCAAGCTTTCGCATGACTTGTTGCAATTCGTGGAGCTCAATGGTACCTACAAAGTACAAAAGAAAATGTGATTTGAGAAACAAGCGGGGAGTAAAGAATTATCATCAAAGCTGCTGCATTTCTCTGCCTCCGCAAACACGGCAATAACGATGCTTCGAATCGATAATAAATGAGGGTCTGCCATCATTGAGGGTACAGAGGACCGCGTTAAAAAGTATATTGCTGCAGTTGTCCCGAACCATGTATCTGCGAATCATCGATTCATCATTCTTGCGTCCTAGTGCAAAACGCGTCATCGCTGTCTTATCACCATCCATCGCCCAGGTCTTTTTTGAAGTGATGGACAGGCAAGACAGTCGGAGTCGGAACGAGTTGCACCTTGGCTGCTGGTTGTTCCTTCGTTTGGAATTTTTGCTAGCTGCTGTCACTGTCACATACCATCACCGTTGATATCGAACATGGCAAAGGCCTCCTTGAGGTCGCCCACCTCGTCTTCTGACAAGTCTCGGTCTGCCATGGTTCTGTGGAATGTATTTATCCGTGTGTTTAGTCGTAAGAAGTAACAATAATATTGATGGGTCTCGTTTGCGCTGCTCTGAGGCCTGAACAACCAACGAACGATTGATCAACGACATCGAATCTATCGCGATTCTTTGTATTGTACGACTTGGTAGTACGGTACACTGCTGTCTGCTGTCGAAGGCTTCAAGCGAAGCAATCGGAGCTGCAAAAGTCCTAAAAACTACTTTATCCCTCGTAAAATGACCCGATTCAATGACTGTGTTAAACTCGATCTCTCAATGATTGTTTCATTCACGAATGGGAGTCAACCTTCGCCGGTTTGAACTTTCAACATAGCATTTCACATTTCTGCTGGTTGTGCTACGACGAACATCACTCGAGTCTGATGGAAGGGTATTCTAGAAGGGGAACGAACACAACAGCACCATCAAAAAAAGGATAATTTCCGACACAAACACAACAAGTCAGAGGAAGCAACAGCAAGCCTGTCTCTCAATCAGCCTTAATCTGCCCACCATGCTCGTTCAGTCGCCATCCCTTGAAATAGCCGATCAATGGCAAACGATCGATCCCAATCCAATCACCAAGAAATACGTCCAAGATCTCATCAAAAAGGCAACTTCCGACAATGATGCCGTAAACGAGATCGTGGCATTGTTTCCTTCAGACGGCGAAAGGATTGCTTTCGGTACTGCTGGATTGCGTTCTTCCATGACTCCAGGACCGCTCGGAATGAACGATTTGACTGTTCTTCAAACGGCGCAAGGCTTGGCCAAGTATTGTCTCAAACAGCATCAACCGTCAACCAAGAAGTTGTGCGCTGTAGTAGGCTACGACCATCGGTGCAATCCAACACTCAATATTTCATCCTTGTCCTTTGCCGTCTTGACGGCCCTTGTGTTTGCCGAAGCCGGCATTGAATGTGTTTTGTTGGAAGGGTTTGTCTTGACACCTTTGGTGCCTTTTGCCGTGAAAAAGTTGGGGGCGGTTTGTGGAGTCATGGTCACGGCATCTCACAATCCCAAACAGGATGATGGTTACAAAGTCTATGCCAATGATGCTTGCCAAATTCGAGCTCCCATGGACAAGGATATCGCAGATGAAATATTGAATAATTTGCAACCATGGGTCGATTACGAGAAAGTCCTGGCAAAGCGCCGTCAGGAGTACCCCAACGATCCCTGTTTGGGCCTGAGCCAACTGGAAACAACCCAAGAAATGCTCAATGAGTATTACAAGGCACTCGTGAACAGTGGTCTAAAAACTGGTCAAGCCACTCTTCCTCAAAAGGAACACAGCATCCAGCCGCCATCCTTTGCTTACACTGCTATGCATGGAATTGGTCACCCATTTGCCAAGCGCGTTTTTGAAAACTTTGGCTTTGCTGCATTCCAGGCAGTGCCAGAACAAAAAGACCCTGACCCAACCTTTCCCACCGTACCATTTCCAAATCCCGAAGAAAAAGGAGCTTTGGACCTTGCCAAGGCGTTTGCCACAAAACAGGGATGCGACATTGTCTTGGCCAACGATCCCGATGCCGATCGATTAGCCATTGCAGAGAAGGATCGATCAACAGGACAATGGACTGTCTTTCATGGTGACCAAATTGGAACCATGCTCGGACTATGGATCTGGGAACAAATTGGATGCAAGTCTGACAAGGTGAGGGGTAAAACCAGTTCATGCAATGGGATCTTTGCCTTGTGTGTAGAGGACATTTCTGAAATTTTCTTTGTTTGCCTTATCTCCAAAAGCCTGTATCCATGTGCGTATCTACCGTATCTTCAAAGATGCTGGCGGAAATCGGAAGACGTGAAGGATTCATGGTCGAAGAAACGCTTACCGGCTTCAAATGGATCGGGGCACGCTCCGCGGAGCTGCAAAATGAGGGAAAACGAAATTTGTTCGGATACGAAGAAGCTATAGGCTTTGCCTGGTGAGTCGCTTGACTGGTCTTTGTGAGATCTTGCGTGCGCCTGCTTACATTTCGCTGACATCCGCGTCCCACTCTTGCTGTAGCGGCGATGTGATCTTTGACAAGGATGGAGTTTCTGCCATGGCTGTCTTGAGCGAGCTCGCTTTGTATGTTTACCGAGAGAAGGGACTAAGCTTACGGGAACATATGCAAAGTCTGTACGACAAATATGGTGAGTTCGTCTCGCACAACGGGTACTATTTCATGAACGACAACTCTGTAGTATCCACGATCATGCATCGGTTGCGTGCAAATGGAACTTACGAGATGGACGTGGGCCCGTACGAAATTGAATCAATTCGTGATCTCGGCGAGCCGGGATATGATTCTACCAAGGCTGACAAGCAGCCCACCCTACCGACCTCGAACTCGTCTCCCATGATGGCCATTCGATTCACCAATGGGTGTGTCATTCAGCTTCGTCCCAGTGGTACGGAGCCCAAATTCAAGTACTATATCGAGATGAAGGGACAACCTGGAGTTGCTAGAGATGTTGTGCAGAAGGACCTTCAAACTATGGTCGATATTGTCCTAGACAAGCTGTTGGAGCCAGAAAAGAATGGCTTGAAGCAAGTCTGAGCATTTGAGGCGAAAATACCTATATTAAAAAACGATTCACACATTTTTAACGTAGAGTACATAAAATCCTGCTTCTATGCACCAACAATTGCTGTTCAAGTTTGACACTGGACGAGGAATGAAAACAGGCGTATCAAAATTATGTACTACGTATTTATAATATTTGCAGTAGAATATTATTTTTGTTATTTTGTTCGATCAGCTCCCGCCTGTATCATAGGACTATTGTCCAACCGTGTTCCCATCAAGAAGAAACAGAAATCCTTACAGTTAGTAGTACGTTTTCCCAGTCCATTTTTCGGTTGCTTTGCCATGAGACACGCTCCACTTATTCAGATCACGGAATGTTCTAGGAAGCAGGAAAAACAGTGGACGATGAGCGACTGCACTAAGCAATTGGGAAACCAAAAGTCTAAGCTGCACGGGATAGTTTATAAGACTTTTTATGATCTACACACGAAAGAAGAATCAATACATCCCATGCGCATCATTTGTATAAGGTAATCGTAATTCGGAAGGATGGTTGACAAGAAGAATGAATAAAAAGGAGTGGGTGGGTAAATTTCCCGGTACCACACATCGATATCACATTGGAAAGAAACGAATACAGCGTGCCATCCAAAGGGACACCGGGCAAAGAACCTAGGCAATCCTCCATCTCACATCCTCTCTAGATGAGGTTGTCCGTTGTCCAAAACGGACATTAAGTGCTCGTTTACTTGGACATCATCATCTTGACAAACTCCTCATAGTTGATTTGTCCGTCTCCGTCAATGTCAGCTTCGCGGATCATCTCATCGACTTCCTCGTCGGTGAGTTTCTCTCCGAGGTTTGTCATGATGTGACGAAGCTCGGCGGCGGAGATGAATCCGTTTCCGTCCTTGTCGAAGACCTTGAAGGCCTCCAAGATTTCTTCCTCGCTGTCGGTGTCCTTCATCTTGCGGGCCATCATTGTCAAAAACTCGGGAAAGTCAATGGTTCCGCTTCCATCAGCATCAATCTGAACAATTGGCCAAAGAAACAAACACAAAATATTTGTGAGAAACTTATTCTATACCGTTTCAGGAACGCTATAATGACCGTATGGAATGAGACGACGTACCTCTTGGATCATGTCCATCAATTCGGCTTCGGTTGGGTTTTGTCCAAGGGATCGCATAACTGTTCCAAGTTCCTTGGTGGTGATGGTACCTATACAGAACCAAAAGAAGGAGCATGACGGTCAGTTTACGCGGTTGAAAGTAGTACGAGTACGGACGGTCATCGAGCGAACGGGAGAAAACGTCAGTCCATACGATGGAGATTGATCATGGATGATGCCATAGTCAAGACGCAGTACTATGTTGAACACAATGACTGTGTTGGCATAGTGTGTAAGGGTCAATTGAATCACCCATCCAGCATGAAACATTACCACTCCCAATGGCATGAATGATATCATCTCCCAGCTCTTGAAAATGACATGTGCATTTGCATAAATCATATATCATTCATTACTTACCGTCACCATCCTTGTCGAAAAGGGAGAAAGCCTCCTTGAATTCGGCAATTTGTTCTTCTGTAAGTTGATCAGCCATGGTTGTTCGTAGTTAGTTCAAGTTGATGCTGTAGACTACAAGTCAATTACAAAGTTGTGATGAGAGCTTTGGGATGGTGGATGCTGGCTGCTGGGCTTCTGTCGGCTCAGTACGTCGTCACAGAGACTTCTCCCTCTCTCTCTGCTTGACGATGACCCTCCGTTCGTGGCTGGATTTTGGGATCTTCGTCTGAGCCACTAACGGTCGGCGCAGCAAAGATGGTCGCGCGAAATTCAAATCGCATTGGGGTGTAGGTACCTTACGTGGAGGTTGCAGCGTACCCAACCTACTAAGGTTGAGGTTGATAGTCAGAATGACTCACGTCTGTCCGGCTCCCTTGCTAGAGTCTTATCACAAGAGACCAAAAGATCTTTTTGCTGCCAGGGATAGAGAGGGTGAGTACGTCCAAGAATTTCCATGGGTTTTACTACTAAAATACCCTTGAACACTACTTTTCGAATTCGATTTGATCCATTTCAAACTTGTACTACGTACGGAGTATGCCCAATCATCCTACTACAGATGCCACTGCTATGCCCAAATCTTCCTCGTGACCCGTAAGCTTTCCCCTACTTCTTAACTGTAAATTTACTCTTGTACAGCGTGTAGCTAAAAAAAGAGTTTCACAATGCTCCTGCCGCCAAATGATCCACATTGTTTTCGGAAACAGAATCGGAGACGGCAGCTGTCAAAATGCCACGCTCCCTGTACATTCCATTTCTACGGAAGAAACAATTATTCTCCCTTTTTGACATCCATGCGATCCGGCTGCGAGGGATCCTCAAGACCCTCTCTGTCAAGAGATCAAAACCACGAGGAGCAAACGTGTTCCGTGTGCATGTACACGGGCCTGGCCGTATGTTCGGGTCTGTCCCTCTATTTTGTAAAACTGGCTACAGACGACACAACCTTGCCGAAACATCGACGATTCTTGTGGACATGTTCCGTTGGGTGGGCAGTAGCAGGAGTGTATCGATGGTATTTGGGGTAAAACAAGAGAATGACTCTACGTGTAGCTACAGCATCGGTAATGGATTCGTCGTCGTACCAAAAAGATATAGATTGTAGTCGTTTGTTTATCGTCATTTGATTGACTATCACATCAAAGTCCCGAGATTGATGTTGAAAATGTTACCGAACTTCCAAAAGAGACGCAAAACGGTGCACAAATATTGTAAAACCAAAAGGATTGATAGAACAGCATTCCAACGTCGTTGTCGTCAAGTTCCCTTGTCGATGAGTCGGAAACCGACCATCTAATTCCTCCTTCTGATCTCTGATCGCACCGTTTTGTCACAATGCCTTCATTCTCTTTTATTTCTTTGGTGCACCGGCACGAGATGGATCGTGACGGAGCAAATAGGATGCCAAATACTCAATGGGGTTGGCTGGGCGTTCTTTGACAAGTTCAGACATGCCTATATCACAAGACAGAAACGCGGGTTGAGAAAGAACTGTGCGGAATAGAGATGGGATAGTTTCTTTTGAAAAAACCGCGTGAAAAAATGGTGCTTTTCTTACCATCCAACAAGATCGGAACCACCGTTTGATCCAGATACGCTCGAATGGGCAGACTTTGCAATTGCGGATTGGGTTGTGCAGGTGTCGCCGCAGGAGGTGCAGATCCAGTAGCCGGTGGCATCGAAGGCGTGGGTGCCGTTTGAGGCGTGGCCGAAGCAGCAGCGGCTGCCGCAGCGGCGGCAGCCATTTGTTGTTGTTGTTGTTGCTGCTGTTGTTGTTGCTGCTGCTGTACAAGCAGCTGTTGATACTGTTGCATTTGCTGTGGTGTCAGGGCACCTGTTTGACCCTGCATTACTGCTGAGGAAGGCATTCCTTGTGGGTTGGACATAATGGTGATCGATAATCGTGGGAGTTGCCCGTATGTTATCTTAAGGTAGCTAGCTTGCCGACAGTATTGTTCTTGCTCACTTGTTTTTTGTCTTGTAGTAATGAAACAGATTGAAGATTGATGTGAAAACACACAATGATAATACGACGTGCTACGTACAACGGAGTACCGGTATCCGGGTACGACGACGTGATCAGCCGATGTTGAGCGCGCGATCGAAGCGTTCGACTTCCTTTCTCATCATCATCATCATCGGTTCTGTTGTCATTGTCACGGGCGAGAAGCAGACGCATTATCCCTATTCCTTATCTAACTCCTTCATTGCTCCATAAAAGTTAGGGATTGGCATGAACAATTACTCTCTATTACTACGTAGTATTATGTAACAATTTTAGATATTAGAAGTTGTGACATGATCACTTCGTCTACTCAAGAATGCACCTCGCGTAGACTCCGTTTTTCCTGCCGGAGAAGGGATGAAGAAGCTGTTGGTTCTTGGAAGGCGGAGAAAGGAAGGACATGACCGAAAGTTGAATGTTGCATGGTACCACACAAAAAGTGAAACAGCCATGGAGGAACAGGATACAGTGAAGGAATATTGTCCTTTCCCCAGAAGGAGAGCTGCGATCGCTGCTGTCGCATTTACTGCCCTGTTCTTGGTGACAACAATTGTAGTAGTAGCTGTATCTTTGCGACCAAAAAAGTCGTCTCCTGAAGATCCTACTAGCAGCATCGTGGCTCCGTCGAATGATACTGGCGGCGTAAGCAATCATACATGGTCAAACATTACGGATGCTCCTGCTCCCACATCTCGTGCCTCTGCCTCTGACGATGAAACGGATGATCCGGAAGACGACGTTACAATGAACCCCTCAAACGTGACAATTTTGACCTACTACTACCCCTGGTATGTAGGCGACGACTGGTCTCGCCATGGATACGTCGGCACGCCCTTGCTGGGCTTGTATGACACTAGCGATCCGAGTGTGGCCGAGCAGCACATTGAATGGGCTGCACCCGCCACGGACGTCATGGTCATATCCTGGTGGGGTGAAGATGGCATCACTTCAGATCATTTCAAGAATGGATTCTTACAAGCAAGCAATCTTCATGAGACCAAATTTTGTCTCTTGTACGAAAGCATTGGGCGATTACGAGATGAAAATGAAACTGAAATTCACTTTGAGCGAGAAGATGTCGTAGATCAACTCATTGAGGACTTTCTTGTTTTGAAGGACCTGTACTTTGGTCACGAGCAATATTACAAGCTCGACGATGGCCGTCCCGTTGTTGTCATGTACGTCACTCGGATCTTTCGAAATTTTGAAAAGCAGCATTTGATTGACCTTCAAGAGGCAATTGGTATGGACCTGTTCATCATAGGCGATGAAACCTTTTTTTGGGAGTTTGTGGATCCCTTCACAGCGCGCAATGGCGTCGACAGCCAAGGTCAATCGATATTTGATTCTTACACGGCTTACAACATGTTTGTGGATGAACTTGTGAAACCTGGTGAATCTGCCAAGGATTACATGATGAGGGAGGCATTACCTGTCTACCAAAGATGGGCCGACGACACTCTTTTTTACCCTCATGTTTTGACGAGTTACCATGACTTTCGTGGACACGAGCCGCTTGGGGGTGGGAAAGAAGGATTCCTCGAACAACTAAAGACCTTCGCTTGTCTTCCCAAACCCGAAACAGCCAATGGATTGCCAAATATGCTGTTTGTGACGAGCTTCAACGAATTTTGGGAAGGAACGACGATTGAACCGACGGAAGAATATGGTAGCCTATACCTTGATGCTCTGGTCGAGTTCAAACAGAATCACATTGTCTGCACCAAAGCATAGCTAATTTTCTCAACGCTGAATTTCATCTTGAAGTCGTCGCATGTGTGCGAAAACGAAATGCCGACAAATGCCAGGTTGAATTGTATCTCACGTGACAAGCGGAAATAATTACTCAGGGTTCTCCCCATACAGCTGTTCTGAACATTCCTTAATTCTCTAGAGTGCGCCCATTCCTCGAGTCTCTCGATGATCGCTCTGTCGCACGGCACCGAGATGATAAGATGCTCGTCTGCCAAAATTAAAACAGGTGAACACTCTCGCAGATTGGATTGCCAGCACCTGACCAGTACCTAGTTAAATGAAAAATGTTGTTTTGAGTGGAATACTTGAGCACTATTTCCAAATCTATCTCTCCTCATCTATTTAATACAGCATTGAACGAAATGCCATTTATTTCATTGACAATTTCTTGTACGTTATCCACAGATGGGGACGTGAAGTGGGCCGTAATGTTGCCCCGCCGTGCATTTTTGGGCTGAAGTCGGCAGGTCAGCATGCCAAGATCCTTGGCCGTCTTTAAATAGTCGTCTCTGTCACTGACTACTAGAACAAGCGCCGGATCCATAGAGAGCTCGTTCAATACGTTTTTCTGTAAGGTTTGGGAAAGAGTCGCCTCATCAGCGCTCTGTAACGATGGCACGGCGACATCAATGACGACATCTCTCAATTGTGTTTGAAAGTCGCGCATCCAATCTTGCTCTTGTTGTTGTTTCTCCGCGTTGCCCACCCGTTTCGGGTCTGGCAATAGTACAATCCGTATGCTCCGATGAGTCAAATACGTGAGAAGCTTACTGGCAGCTGAATTGGCCATCCATCGACTGCCACCACTGCTGTGGGGAGGAGTGTCTTGCATGACCATTTTCCGAGCGGCCAAATGTCCCGCAGCATCACCCTTGGCCAAGGACTCTTCGACTTGTGACTTGGCCAGTTCAATGCCAGCGAGACCACCCTTGAGTTTCCTGGCATATTTGGCACGAACATCTTCATGAGGAGCGGTTTTGGGAAGCTTTGGTTTGGGAGGGGACGGAGGCGTTGGCAACGAAGTTGTGCCTGTCGTGTTGCCAAACGACGACACAGATTCCTTGTACGGATTCTTAAAAGTTGGTGAATCGGCGTTGATATCCACCTTGAGCAAGTTTGCTACTTGATTGATTTGATCCAAATCTGCGGTCGGTCGTGTATTCAATCTGAGATCAGACGAGTCCATGCCTTTCGGTGGTGTTGCTGATTTGTTGTTGTTGTTGTTGATGTTGATGTTGTTGCTGCTGCTGTCCGTACCTGGAGATGATTTGATGAGGATTTCAAAATCAAAAGCTACCGCTTGTAGTTTGGAATTCTTGCTGGCATTGATAGTTCGGATCGGTGTTCGATCGTTTGATGCCGACGGCATACCGCCCATGTCGAGCATTCGAGATATTGACAAGGAGCGTGTGACCGAAAGATCACCACGGAAAAGTGACGTTGGGAATATTCCATTAAAGACTCGGGTTCGTATTATTTCTTTCGAAAGAGAGAGCTTTTGCAGCCGTAAGACTGCCACTGTCGTCATCATAATGCTTCTATTCCGTCCTATGTGACACCAAAGACCGTGGGTAATGGTAGCAGCAGCAGCAAAATAGAAACGGAGGATGATGGGTGAAGCAATAAAGAGTACTGATGATGAGACTGTGAGCTGATTAGATTGGTTGGTTGCGAACTCTTATTTTTCGAAGTCTCCTTCCGACACGTCATCCGTGAGATCCCAAGAAGATCTTGCCTCTTTTCTCTCACAAGTCACTGCTCTTCACCACAGCAGCAGTAACCACCGCAACCGAACTTCTTCGCCGTGTAACAATCGTGTGCTGTCGTCTACTGTTGTTGTACCTCCACCTTGCCTCCTCTTGACTGTGAATGTAGAAAGTATTCCCACATTGTCCAACGATCGATGAGATTTTGTTTCGCAATCGTGTTTTTTTAGTGACAGAGGGAGGACGACAAAACATAATTTGAAGAAAATCGACAAGTTCGAGCTTTCCGAGCTTTTTCGACAAGAATGATGATTCATCCAACAACAAAGAATGTTGCCTGTCGGAACATGGATTGTTTTCGATGGATCGTTCAACGTACAAGGTTCCATCGAGTACCAACTCGACAAGCATTGCCCATCGCCGCACCACTATCTGTAAGGCATTTGTATACCCATCGTTTTCCGTATACGTGCACAGCAATACTTCCACAGAACGACCTACACACATTCCGTCATGAACGTCGACGTTCCAACTCTACTTTGGAGGTTTTGCGGCAGCAGGTCGAATTGGGAGTATTACAATCAGATCCAGCCCAAGAGCGCGTCGCCAAGCGGCTGACTCGACTGGAACAGGCTCTCGTCGGATACGACAACGCTATTTTGTTCCAAAGAGAAAGAGAAAAAGAAGAAAAAAACAAATCATCCGATTCAACACCCAAACCAAATGCTTCCATTGGAGACGAAATCTCCCCGAATTCACAAGAGGGTGTAAAAGAAGAGGAAGAATCAGAACCACCGATTCGAATACCGAGAGGCTTGTATATACATGGACCGGTTGGGACTGGCAAATCCATGCTCATGGATTCCTTTTATAACAATGCTCCCGTCGTCAAGAAGGAGCGCTTCCATTTTCATAGGTTTCTGTCCCAAGTTCACACTCAAATCCATCAGCTCAAACAGCTCGATTTGCAAACCAAGGGACGCAACTTTTTCATCGACACACGAATAGAACACAATCCCATTCACCGCGTCGGCAAACAACTTGCGGAACAAGTGTCACTCTTGTGTTTGGATGAATTCCAAGTGACGGATATTGCGGATGCCGTGATTTTGTCGCAACTCTTTTCGGTCCTATTTTCCTATGGAACGGTTGTAGTGGCCACCTCCAATCGACCGCCCCAAGATTTGTACGAGGGAGGACTCAATCGAAGCTACTTTTTGCCCTTTATCGATTTGTTGCAACAACACTGTATTGTCTACCACGTTCCATCACAACGGGATTATAGACGGATCTTGTCCAACTGCTCGTCCTTCTTTGTGAATGATCAAAGAGAACTGGAACGAATGATGAGAGAATTGACGGTAGAGTTGATAGAGGAAGATGGTGGAACTGTCTCAGGTCGGTCCATAGAGCTGCCAGTTGGATTTCAGAGAACCATTTTGGTGAGCAGAGTGTATGGAGGAGTCGAAACGAAAGATGAGGATGAATTAAGGAATCGTCCTATAATGGCTTGTTTTGACTTTGAAGAGCTATGTGACAAGGATCGCGGCGCCTCAGACTATAGAGCGATTGCCAACGCCTTTGACATTGTGGTGGTAGAAAATGTTCCAACTCTGGATGTGGAAGGACACAATCGAGCAAGACGGTTTATTACTCTTATTGACGAGTTGTACGAGGCCAAGTGTGCAATATTGTGTTGCGCTTTGGAAGCGAAGACGCCCACGGAATTGTTTCGAGGCAACAACAAGAACCAAAATGCGATTGCGCCCTCAACGGAAAAGCCCATCGATTCCAATGAGACCAAAACAAGGGAGGAAGAAATTTTGTGGGTGGATGTTGCTCAAGAAGGAGGGACACCAGTTGGGGCGTTGGCCAGTGTCCGGGAGCTGGCCTTTGCATTCGAACGAGCATCGAGTCGCATCTTTGAGATGAGTTCGAGTTCGTGGTGGGATCGAGTACTGAAACGCTGATCACTTCAATACGACAGTACTCAGAACTAGAAAAGTACGAAAGTTTCAAAATCGCAACAGGTTCTCCTTCATTAGGAAGAAATTCGTTCGGGATCTTGCAAAAGTAATATCGGATGATTCAAGTCAGTCAAACGCTCCGGCACACTCTTGTTCCCTTCCCACACTTCGGCTGCTGGGAGATGCAACGACGCCGTCCATGCACAGGCACAGAAATAGTGCTCCTTGACCTTTTCTCCTCCTTGATTGATAATGTGCTGACTGTGTTCTCGATTGGTTCGTGTCATAGCTCGCAGGTTGGCCGCCGACACTTCAAAGTGTGGATCAATGCATGATGGGTGAATGCGACACGCTACCTTGGCATCTGTTTGGTGCTGGTGCTGGTGTTGTTGATCCATCCCAACATAGACCAAAGCGATGAAGTATTCGTATTTTTGGCTGGTGGGATCCTTTTTGCAATAATTCCTGTTTTTGACGACATTAAAAGTGATGGGTCCTGAAGCATCTTTGATGAGTTGGACCCGAAAAGACAGTTGTTGTTGACAATAGGATTCGTACATTTCCTTGCTTTGTAGCAAATTTGATAGTAGTGTACACAGATTGGGTAGCGACATGATTTGAATATTCTTTGTTGAGGACGTAGCAGTTTCTGTCATTATCGAAGGCTCGTTGGGGTTTGAAACGTTGGGTGGAGGTGCGGTATTTGGGGGGACGTCGGTATGGATGGTGGTTGCAATGGTAGGTGCTGAAGCATTATGGCTGTACGGATTTGCAGTGACCGTGGCAGCCAACTGTGCGGTTCGTTTGTGTGCATAGGGATTAGTTGTAGTTGTCGCGGAGGATGAGGAGGAAACGGGACTTCCACTAAAATAGGGGTTAGTGACTGGTCTTCGAACAGTGGGGTTGGTTGCAACTGTCGGAGGCGTTCGTTGTGGTTGAGGCTGTAACCGCTGTCTTTGATATTCTATAGATTGTTGTGGCTGTACCTGTTGACTATAATGATGTCGTTGTGCGGATGAATTGGAGGGAGCCCAAGCGGATCGTGCTGTCGTAGTAGTAGCAGGAGGTTGTCGTGGCGCCGGTGAGTGCACTGCTGCCAGAGAACTTCGTGTGGTGGTCGATGGCGCCATATCCTCAGGGACTTGCACCATTGGTGCTGGCTGCACATCTCCACTGGCCTCATGAGCTTCGTCTTCGTTCTCGTCGTTGTCATTTTCGGCCTCCGCACCAGTCCCAATCAAAGCCCGAATGGTTGGATCGATGCCAACACCGGCAGCCTGTTTGGCCTTTTGTAGTGCTTGTTGTTGTTGTGCTACCAATGCATCAACGTGCCCCCCAATGACGATACAGGTGGATGGATCTAACAGCAATTGTCCGTGACGGATCACGATGCTTCCTTTTAGCAACAGTTTGAGGCCAGCCAAGGATGTTGCCGATAGATTGGGGATGGGTGCTTGCGTTTCCACGCCCACAAAAAAAATCGAGTTGTTACAATTATGCGCATACCCATCCGTCAAGCATAATTTCAAGCAACGGTTGGGAGAAGAATGGTTTGACGATGATGGGTTGGAGGAAACTACGGCCACTTCCAGTCGTTTTTCGGCAGGCAAGCAGGCATCGCAAACTTCTTCCATTTGGCACAGTAAAAGAAATGTTGCAGGGAGTACTTGCTTGTAGGGTTGTTGTTGCCTAGATTGTTGCAGAGCGTGTTGTAGTAATTGAGCAGCGGGAGAAATAGGACTGGAGAGAGCCGATGCGGCTGTTTGGAATCCACCAATAGAGTTGTTGGCGGTGATGGTGGACGAGGATGAAGACGTTCGTCGACGGACAACATCTCGAAGATCTGCATGCAGCAGTTGATGTAAAACCCTATCCATCATCATTACATTTGCGTTGGCAGGATGATCGTGATGTTTTCTTCCATTATTACTGTTGCTGCTATTCAAATGGGAGATACAAGCTTGCAACCAATCTTGGGATGGGTGCACTCCAAGGGTCTGAAGACACTGTCTTTGAATGGACTCCGCCTCGTTCAGCTGCGATGACGTTATCATCCTTTGAGACACTACGTCTGTCGATTGGTCAAAAAATTTCCTCCTTCCCTTGGTGCTTGTTTCATGACTTGCTGTCAATAGAAACAATAACTCTCATATCTACTGCGGAGTATTCGATTTGGACATGGGCAGTTGTACTACCGGTTGTAGAATTGAAGAGGCTCTGCTACATACAACAGCTTGATGGAACTGGCAGCAACTTCGTCATCGCTTTAAAACTGTAGTAGCGTTGTTGTCATTGTGGGAGACGGAACATGCATGTGCGCGCAGTCGTTTCGGATCCATTCCGGTTACGGTATTTGCGTACGACTAGTACCTTGTATTCGTACATCGTTCACAGTCAAAAGTACAATGAAACACCATTATTGCGTAGCACCTTCTTCCACTTTACAAAACAACTTTGTCATGCTACCTCATCCTTCCTATCACGCTATACCCTTTTATTGAAAAGGATGCACAGAGAGAAGAAGATGACTACTACTAGAAAGTGTCTTTAGACCCCTAAATCAAACAGCACATCTTCCATATAAGTCAGTGCACACATGTACTTTCTTGTTATTGCACTGTCATTTCTTACTTAGTACATCTAGCTAGCTGGTGGTGGACAGGTTACTTCGCACCAAGAATGGTAACTAGCATCATTTTGTTCCTTCTCTGATTTTTCCTGTTTTTCACTCTTCATTGACAACCTACTACTAACTGGCAAATCCCTTCATACCTCCTTTTTGTCTTCTTTCGATATCCTTCTCGGATTCCTGCCTTATGTTCATTTAGCCTCTTTATAAACTGGTGCTTGTTGGTGTAATAAATCAAATTCACCACTTTATCTCACAAAGCCATCCGTATTTTGTGCGACTAGTCCATGTGATGAATCTTGTCCCATTTCAATGTCAACTAGAGGTAGGAGGATTAAAAAAATCTACGTGGTCCGTATGGCTATGAGAAGTACAAAATGGTTGAATGTAGTCCAAATAAACAGTAATATGACGTATCTACCAGCTTGTTACACACTTAAAATCCAAAATTCGTAAAACATCCGGTACAACACAAAACATTATTTTATTACTACCGGTAGCTATTTACTATAGCTTAGTCTACGTATTATTCTTTCATTTTTTTTGGCGCTCAAAATTCTTTTCTGGTATGCGTGCAGCGACGTATCATACCTGTGTGCGTGAATCGACCGCCGAAATATCTGTGCAATGAATTCCTTTCACAAAGATGCAATAGCGGTAATCCCTTTCGGCGAGCAGCTTTCGAAAAAATATGTTCGTACCGCGTATCGCGGCCATTTCTGTTCGTAGATAGCACATGTTATTTGTATTTTTCTTGAGTGCCGGTGACCGAAGGGCATATTATTGCTTTTCTTCATGAGGCATGCGAACGAATGAATATATTATTTTCGAAAACGGTGAAAGATGCGGCAATCCTGGCAGCTGCACAAAACAAAAAGTAACTTTCTGCTTCGATCTACTCGTATCATATCTACGAGCGGCACAGCAATGGTTACAGTTGAAGAGGCTTCACAAAAGGGGTTCGCTTTTCGTGAAAATCTCTTTTGAATGAGTAGCAAGTAAAATAAGATCTGCACCAGTAATCCACACCTTTTTATCACAGCGTTGTAGTTCAAAAAGGATGAAGCCGCTCTCGATCTTGTCTGTGTCCTTCACAGGATGCTTCCTATGGCAAGTTGGATTGGTGAAGGCCACTCTGAACCGGCCCGCCGATGATGTCCTAGCTGCTGAGAGTATCACTCGTCCCCCTGAAGATCTAAAGGCCAAAGTGGGATGTTATTACTATCCATGTACGTTTTGAAATAAATTACAACGTATTGTGTTTGTCGAAGCGTTGTCGCCATCACTCAAGATATGTTGACTTCCTCCTTCAGGGCATGCCGACGATTTTCATCGAGGTGAAAAGTACTTGCGAGACTACCTGGTGCCACGGCAAGAACCCACCATGGGAGAATACGATGACACTAAACCTGAAGTCATTCAGGAGCACTTGCGGATGAGCCGTCAAGCTAACTGTCGTGTATGGATCTCTTCGTGGTTTGGTCCTGGTAGAAGAGAAGATACAACAATGATTAACACCGTTCTCCCTACTATTGCGATGAACGATCCCGATCATCGCTTAGCCATTCACTACGAAACATATTCTCGGATTCGAAGAAGGGATACCACCAATGCATTCAAGTTGGATGATGTCGGGGGAGTGACGGACATTGTGACACACTATTTCACGGTCGATGGACTTCCAGCAGTGGAGGGCAGACCAGAAACATTCAATGATGGTGTCAAGGACGATTTCGAACATTTCTGTACCAACTATTTCAACCATCCAAACTATTATCACATTGGCGGCCGTCCCGTCGTTTTCTTGTATCTCAGTCGGGTCCTGAGTCAAAACAACAATCCCAAACCAGGAGTGAACGACCAAGGAGAAAACTTTTATTGGGGTCAATTTGATTTATTGGAACGGGTGATTTTGGAAATGAAGGCCGGTGCGGCCTTGTGTGGAAAGGTCCCTTATATCGTGGGAGATCATGTCTTTGGCGTGTTTAGAGCCGCAACTCATGGTCCGGCAATGGAGATGCTGGATGCAATAACAAGGTTAGTATCGCAAATATGATGGATTGGGAAGTACGTTTTGCCACTCGGATCTCACCACTGCTGGTTGCTCGTCTCAGCTATGATACATATGGACAAATGGATCAAGATAAAAGAGAACTGGCCAACGGGTATGCAGCAGAAGAAATCGATGGCTTTATGCAAGCACAAAATGTCTGGAAGACAGAAGCCAACAATCGAAATTGTGGTTACATTCCAGGTCTCACCCCTGGTTTCAATGATCGTGCGGTGCGGTTGCGAAAAGACCAGACTGGGTCGGAAGCCAAATCATTGTCGCGAAGCATTCGACCAGGAGCCATGGAGGGAAGTCTGCTGGCTCATCTAGTTGCAAGGTCTCGGTCTCTTTTGGACGTGAAGGCAGACTTTCTGATGGCAGTGACATCATTCAATGAAATCCACGAAGACACGCAAATTGAACCGATGGTGGTGGATCAAATGTCTCGCGCCTTGGTGATTGCGGCTGATGGCACGATCGACGATCTGGAGGCTCAAAAGGTCACTAATGTGGCGTATCACATATGGAACCCAGCACGAACAGGCTACCTTGATCCAGCAGTGTACACCATTGCCGAACCAGATACTGACCTGACTCAAGGATTATCTTATGAGGCGTACTATGATTTGTACTTAAACATCCTTCGAGCTACGACCATCGCACCATTCTTCGCTACTGACTTCCAAACGACACCGACAGAAGTACTGCTAGCTCACGGTGCAGCCTACACGACTGCACCCACCATTGAAGGGACTCGAAGTGTCGTACTTGTTCGCAATAATGACTCCTCACCTCCAGTTTTGAGATTGAATCTCGGTGCAGCCGCATCTCTCTACAAATTTTTGGTGGTTGAGTTCACGTTTTATTCACAGCGTTCGGAAGCTAGTGAACTTTTGTGGGTCCGATGTATTGACCAGCAAAGCGGCACCATTGTTTCATCTGAGAAATGGGAATTCGGAAGAGAGTATAAGGAACACCGAAAGGCTTTCCACGCAGTGACGGAATGTCCCATCTCCACTGTAAGTGGAAGTCACAACATTCTGATTGACTTTGTATACGATTCAATCGATGAGAAGACATCCATGTTAATCGACTTGGTCAGAGTTACTGGATTGAAAGAGGCGATTGATTTTTCCATCACTCCGAATCCAACACGCGCTCCAACAAAGGCTCCAACCAGGCCCCCCACCCGCGCTCCTACAAAGGCACCCACGAAGGCTCCGACGATGGCTCCCACCAGAGCACCTACACGTGCTCCCACAAATGCTCCAACCCCAGCCGTGACATGTCGAGACTTTGTTGTCACAATCAAAACAGATAGCTATCCTGGAGACACAGCTTGGCAGCTACTGGCAGCAAATGGATCCGTGATCGACTCCATGCCTGCAAACACATACACAGTGGCTGGCCAAGAATATGTTCATTCGTGGTGTCTAAATGCTGGTTCCTATACGTTTGTACTGAAGGATGACCCATATTGGAAAGATGGGCTTTGTTGCAGCTATGCCATTCGTGGGTTCTACCGTGGGACCCTGAATGGTGTAGAGATATTTGGCAATGCTGGAGCACAGGCTTTTGATGTTTTGAATTTTCCTTTCAATGTGGTTTAAGTATCCTCATCTAAAACATTCAGTATCTAAAACAATCATTATATATCTGAAGATTGCTACGTCATGTTGTATTCTCATTGTCATTGTTCATGATGATAGTCCTCCCGTGGGCAACTTGTATCATCACATGAGAGATGTTATTAGGAGATTGTTCTTTGTAACTGCGCGTATGACGTTGACCCTAAAGGCCGTACGATGTATTGCTCTGATCAGCGTCTTGTCATTTTGGGAAATGCCAGTGCGCCCTACCGTAGTTAGTTCTTGTTGGGTACTCTAGTTCTACCTGACTGTTAGTACGTTAATGCCGGTAGTACCGTACGGTAGGTACGTATACCGGTTCTACGACGTATCGTGAATAGCCTGGTAGTGAATTTTTGTTGACTGTGAATGAAGATTAAGCACTACTTTACGTCGTCCTACTCTACCATTCCAAGGGACGTATTCCTCGGCAATGTTCATATCAACAGATTCGACGTAGTGTTTTATCTATCGCACAATTCACAGTCAACGAAGAGACTGGGCAGCTGACGAATGGATCTGTTGCATTGACGACCATCCCACTGGTGGCAGTTCATGCTGACGAAAGCCAGATCATCTTTACCTTGTGTCAAGGAGGCTTGGCACTTCGTGCCATTCGTCGTTCTTCTATTTTTGTGCAAAGGAGTACTGTTACAGATGCAACCTTCCATGGCCATGTCAACGAATTCAGAGAGCTCGTCTATATCGCAGTTGCGCAAGGCGGCTGGATCCAAGTCTCTCGAGACGTTGCAAGTGGCCATCGAAGGGTGGCCATCGCAAGAGCTCAGTACGGCTGGTCAAGAAGGCAAGACGCCATTACACATGGCGGCATGGAAGGGATGTTTGGAAAACGTTCGGTATCTTGTGGAGCACTGCCACTGCGACGTCAATGTCTACAGCCGCGGAGAATTCAGTTATGGCAAAACGGCCATTTTCTTTGCGGCCACCCAAAGTCGCGTCGACGTTATGGAATATCTACTTTCGAGAGAGGCACGGGTGACCATTGTCAACAACAAGGGGCAGTCAGTTTTGAGTATCGCTGCCTCACACGATATGCCACCCTCCGTCATGGAAAGAATCCAGCAACTCGAAGAGATACAAGGCGATGGATGGTGGAACTTTCGTGCCACACATAGTGACGGGCTCGAGTACGGGGACTTGGATCCCCGGTTTTTGGACCGACCAATCCGTCCGGATGATGTAGTGACATCGCTCTCCATCAACCCCACCACCAAGGTGACGCGGAAAGGTGGTTTTGCCCGTCGAAACCCCACCTTAGCCCGAGAACAGCGTGAGCGGCAACAAAAGCAGCAGCAGCGTAAGGAAAGAAGGAATGAAAACTCTACGAATTTGACGGAGGGAGAAGAGACGCAATGGGAAAGGGCGTGGGAGACGCTAGCAGAGTGCGTGGCAGAGGATACCAACCCTGTAACAGATACGGCTGTGACTCGAATGCTTGATATTGTCACTCTTGGAAACCAATATCGGCGTGCCTGGATTCCTGAGTCGGCAGATAGGTTACTGGACATCTTCAATGAGGACATATCCGCTGTTTCTTCTCTCATAGTAAAAAGTAAAGAACAGGCTGCTGGGGATCGAACATTTGATTTGTTGGAAAAGATACACGGAAGGATATGGGGCAGTGGAAAAGCCGATACGGGGACCACGTCACTCGTCAATCTCAGTTGCATGTCAAATAACAAGACAGTCATTGGGGACGTCATTGCTTGGGAAAAGGCATCACAGCAGGTTCAAGATCTCTCAATGAGGATATTGGAATATAACGAGAGAACGGCTGGAGTTGATGCGACAATTCTCACTCTACCAGAACCCCCAATATTGATCGATACCCTTGATTCCCTGCAAAAGATATTTAAGGAGCTGCTTTCACGAATTAATGAAGCGACTTTCGAACACCCATTCTTGATTGCCGTCGATACCGAATGGTATGATGCACTAGGGGACAATGGCGCCACGCACAGCGAGCTATCTACCATACAATTTGCCGTGATTGGGCAAGACACAAAACAAATCTTCGCCCACATCGTGGACTTGACGATCTCGGAACCACTCTACAGGAAAACAGCCGAAGAATTCGTCCGTTGTATCCTTTGTTCTAAGAATTTATTGGTCCTTGGTTTTGCGTTGGCTCACGATTTGCATATGCTTGAATCATTTGCACAAGATCTAATGAGCGAAAAGAATGACGACGGAGCCACTTTTTTGGACATTCAACTACTTATGGCTCAAGGCAGAAAGGCGATGCTCCCTGGACTGAAAAAGTGTGCATCGAGGTTCTCAAATGTACCTCTCTGTAAGTCAGAACAATGTTCCGAATGGGGATGTCGACCTCTTCGAAAAAGTCAGCTAGAGTATGCTGGGTTGGATGCGGCTATTCTACTTGTACTTTTATCTGAGTATTATCGAAATGAGGCCATGATGTCTGCCAATTGAATCCATCACGTACTGGGTAATCATTTCAAGTTCTCAAAGGCACGGGCTGTGACACAACGCTCCCAGTCAGTCAACTCGGATTCTATCAAATTTCGATTGATCGCCAAGTCATGAACATACGGGATCAATGCCTCGACCATGTTGGTCCGGAAATACGTCGATGTTTTGTTCACAGCCTCTGCGCAGTGGCAACAAGTGAAAGACGATGAGTATACTAATTGGCGAGCGAGGAGAACTGCCACTTGGACTTGATAGGACATGCTCACGGTTGAAATGAGGAGGCCATAGTCCTTAGGAGTCAGTGAAGCGTACAGTTCCCGATAGTCGGCTTCCCTCGTTTTGTTCGAGATAACTTCGTAGTCGTGAATAGATGCTCTCAATTCTCTCAGCAGCTTCTGAAATAATTCCTTGGAGCTTTTTGGTTTGTCGTAGGGTAAAACTTCGGCATGGCCGAGTTGGGGTCTCTCGTGCAAATCGGTCAAGTCGCTCATGGCCGTGGTTTCACCGTAAGAGTAGCTGTCGAATCGATTTCGCAGCTGCTCCTGCCCATACGACGATTCTGCGCTGGATTCTAAGTCTGACCCATCGGCAGTCGAATCAAATCGTTCACGGTCGCGAATAGGATTACTTCTGCTGTACATCGCGTTCGGTGCATAGGGTTGTGGTTGATAACGATGGCTCGGGTTGGCTGACCCACCAAGAGGAGCGTCTATTCGCGTACCTTCTCTTTGACGCGTCCGTTGGTTTCCCGCGTCCAGCAAAGATTCATGTGGTGCACTAGGAATGGGCATCGGAGAAGGTAGAAATTGACGTTCGTAGTCTTCATAGTCTTCATCATTGTAAGGAAGTATTCGAGCGGGTCGAAGTGAGTTGTTTCCATCGATTGGATACCGATTAGGACTGTTCACAAACGGAGGTAGAATCCTGGCCTCGGCCATGGGAATTTCGCCCCCAACAGACACAGTCGAGTCATCGCATGGATCAGGAACTTCTGATGGCAAAGGATCCTCCCCAACGATTGTTGCGATGGCATCAGCGTTCCTCTGTACAATACCAGTTAAATCATTGCATCGTGGACTTCCCACGACAATTGCAATCTTGGTCGAAGGATTTTCCACTGTCATTCCACCAGTATAAAAAGTGATTTTTAGAACGTGGGATATTGTCATCAGGTTCCCATTGTAAGAGTCCCTCGCTGATTTTGGGATAGTGAGTTTGAACGTGTTATTCCCCGATCTTAAATCATTCAGTATTTCCGAGTATGTAGTTGCCATGTCATCTCTCGTCTTCTTTTTTCTAAGCCGAAGATTGTCTTGAGAACGCGAACGTTGCAAGAGTGGGAGGTGAACGTCTTTAATCTCGACCAACTCGTTTTTGCACAGATGAGACTCGTCTCCAGCCTTGTACTCGATAATTTCTGTTAATTTGACACGAATGCGATCAATATCACACGAGGAATCATTTCGTGCCGACAAGGAGACCCTCATAGTCTGCCCCCTTCCCACGTGTGAATTGTCGACGCAAGCGCCAACCGAAAGATATCCCTTGCGCAATACCCGAGCCTGTTTGAGCTCATAGGTTGTGGGCTCGGCAATGCATGGTACAATGTTGTCACCCAGTGGTGCCGAGATCACGTCAAAAATCCGATCCACGACGAGATCCCCCATCTCGGCAGACAAACGATATTGAATGCGTCCATGAAAATATTTGCCCTCTGATTTTGGGAATTGCGTGCTCGAGGGCAACGAGGGTGGCAGCAAGAATTCAAACGGCTGGCTGTACAGTCCCTTGGCAATCTTGCGACTTCCACCAAAGTTTTTTAGCTGAGTGAAGGCCCGAGCAATCGTCCGTTCCTCCCGTCTGTGGTGAAAAGAAATATTGATGAAGAAATTCGTCAGTGATAAGTACGTAGTAGAAATATTACCGACCCAACTGCATTCCAACAAAAATTTTACTTGCCTTGTGCCCTTCCTGGTCGGAATGATTGTATATTCCGTCCCCACGAGACGCAGCACCAGTTCACCTGGGGGGAGCTTTCGCTGGACATTCAACACAACTTTGCCTTTCAACGAGTTGCCTGCAACGATGGCTGGGAAGGATGGCAAATGATTTAGGTGGTGCGTAAGACGGCGATCTGATGAGCATATTCACTGTGGGATTCACTGTGGGCATCGAAATTATGTATGCCGCCGGCGGAACCAGTCGACAAACTCACCCCGCTCATTGCCATTGTCCAAAGTGATGAAAAGGCTTGCTTTGTTCCCCATCTTGGAGTTGTGTCATCGATCGTCGAATGGCTAGAGGCTTCGAACGAACGTGAAGGTGTCGAGAGACCAGTTCCGTTTGTTGAAAACAATGCCGTAGGAATAAACAATATTTCGAAGATGATGGGTTTGACGACCGAGTCCAATTAATCCACTGGAAGCATCTTCTTCTGGTTCCTGACGAAAAGTATCTGGCAGCACTTTGATATTTCACCGTCTCTTCGAGGGTGGTTCGTGGCTTCCAATCAATATTATGTTCACTTAATCGATCCTTTGTCGTCCTATGGCTACCGTAGTCCATGGTACTTCGTACCGAAAGAAGTTGATAACAGAGGCGTGTGGCGTGTCTTTCAGTGTTGGTGGGAGTTTCACTCGTGAGAACAATTCGGGACCAAAAGTCTCAAGTCGTGGATTTTGAAATCGAGCCAGCCATCATTTCCAAATACACGTCATAATAGAGTAATAACGTAATAACATTACCGGTATTACTCCGTATCACTTCGTACTATGTCTTATTCGTATCCTCACCCCTTGTGAAGAATATCCAATATTTTGTACGACAGTATGATACAAATGACTACGACGTACGACATAGAGCGACAATTCGTCAAGTGAAGTGTGACACTTCGTCGACATGATGCCATATTCGTTCTCAAGGATGAACGCGATTGACGAAAGAGGAAGTCCATATCCTGGATGTGGCATCAAACCATTCTTTTATCTGGGAACGAATCTTCTCGGCCGTCGTCAATGCCATGAAGAAAGTCTTGCAGCATTCCTTTTCGTTGGCCTCTGTCGGGTGGTTATCGATGTGTTCCGTGACCTTGTCTTCAGGTTTGGTTGTAAATCAGGCCCATTGGACCAAGGCGGATCACCCTCCTGGGGTTTCATCTCCCACCTTCACCAAACCTCCTCAAGTGTCCGGCCATGTGGCTGTATCATCTCCCAACGTTCCTAACATTTTTCTTTTTGGAGGTTTGACTGGACCGGCCGGATCGCCAGTCACGAACTCCCTGTACGAATATGATGTCGGTGGATGGAGAGAAATCACTCCCAAGGAAGGTCCTCTCGAACAGTGGCCTCGACAGCGCATGTATACTGCGGCCAGCATTTTGGAGGATGGTAGTGATACTGCCATGTACATGTTTGGTGGATGGGATCCTGGAGCACCAGGGAGTGGAGGGGAGTTTCTGAAGGATATTTGGAAACTGGACCTAGTTACGAAGACGTGGGAAGATACTGGCGTGAAATTGCCCTTTCCCGTGTCGCGACATGCTGCTTGCAAAGTTGGTAAAATCATTGTGATTCATACCTACCAGGGAGTGCTCGTATTTGAAAAGGATGGCAATAGCATAAAGTTGCAAGAGACGACTGGTGACTCTCCAGTTGGTTTGAGTATGTGCGCTCAAGTGCCATTGGGAGATTCGGGTGTATTGATCTTTGGCGGTTCCACCAAGATCCAGCAGTTATCCGATGCCGCCTACTATCTTGATACAACGTCCTGGGAATGGACCAAGCTGGAAACTGTTGGAGATAGTGTACCTTCGGCTCGTGCCAGCCCATGTGGTGCACCTGTCCATGGCAGCAGCGATCAAGCAGTGATATTTGGTGGTGCGAGTCTCGGCAGTGCTGGTTATGAGGGTGGCGCCGGACTAACTCCATTGAGTGATGCGTGGCTTGTTACAGTCGACAAAATGGCGGGAACGGCAAAGTGGAAGCAACTCGCCATGAGCGACATTGGTCCTGAGGCAAGACTTGCAGCGACACTAACTTGTATCTATGGAGAAGGAGGAAAGAGAATACTTCTTCAGGGTGGTTACGACTCTACTTCTAAGGTCACATTCAGCGACCCATGGGTTCTATGTTTGGATAATTGAACTGCGACGAACTTTAGTAAAGCAAACAGTGATTTCACAGGCACGTAAATCTAAAAGCATCCATATTTAGGCTCCTCTGTTTCATCAAGCTAGAGTTCAAGAGGGGAAAATTGCACGAACGTCAGCCTTTCACAAAGACGATGATACTCGAGTGTATTCCCACTGGATGTGAGCTGGTTTGAATTTGCTGACGGTAGAAGATGATTTGGGACGAAAAGTGGATTCAGTCACAAAAGTTTTTGCGGCAGAAGTACCTGAAGCATCCTTTCTCAAATATCGTAGCGTCTCAAATTCACCTCCTGCCACGGTTGGTTTGTTGCGCAATATAGACTTGTGAACGCTCCCTTGATCTTCCCACCAGGCTTCCACCTGTACCATTTCCTTATCAGGATCCAGAAAATGAGTATATTCAACATTGTAGTCACAAGAACCAGCTTCAGCTCCAGAACTGATGAGGGATCGTTTCCAAGAACCCGCCGGAGTTTGGCCATCTAATTCCAGAATGCGACCATGATCAAGTTGGGTAATGGTTTCCCGTGTCATGCTGCAAAATTTCAAACACACCTGTCGAAAAATGTAGGATGCCCCACAGTTGACCAAGTACTCGTCGTATTTCTTTAGGAAATCTTTTGTAATGATGGCCTTCCAGGTACCGGAAAGATCAATGTTGGGATGGGATATGGCCCATCGAGGTCCTTTGGGTAGCGCTATTTCGGATGATTGGCTGGTAGCAGTTGTCGTTACTTCCTCGCTTGGTGTGGCGTTTTCGAGAGATTTTTCGTGTGTCGTCTTGCTCCGTTTGTGAAGAACTATCCCAGCAATCCCAAACTCCAGCCAATGCCGAGTTGACCGGAATGAAGTGCTAAGAGACGACACCAAATGTTTCCATCGTAGTGTCATCGAGTTGCGGTCGGCAGAATTGCCATCCTCCGGAGTGTCTCGTCGATTAGAGACTAGCAATTTTGTGGATATTATTCCGTTTCGATGGAATGAAAAGTGATGAAATAGCTCAGGGTGTGTCAGCAAGGAGCTATTCCTCTGCGACGATGACACCTGCCAAGATCGCGACCGATAAGACGAAAAAGCTGAAGCGGACGATGATAGCAACCATAGGACGATGCAACTGCCATCGAGGAAAGTATGAAAGATTCGCATGGTAAAGGGTGGGATTGAGTTGTCCTAGACTATAATTTTTCCCTGGGAAACGGCGGAGAGGACGAAGGTGAAGAGGGTGTCATGTCAAGATCCTTCATCGAAACATTTGAAGTTGATCGACAAATGAAAACATTATTTCACCCATCACAGAAGTGTCAACATGAAATTGACTGCGACAAAAGAAATTAACCGCGGGTTTGTTCTCTTGAAATCAGGACACACGTCTGAACTTGTTCTGTGGGGTAAGTACTCCGAGTATCATACCGTACGTACGAGTACCTTCGTTTTTCAGCACCAAAAATGGTATCATACCGTACGTACCGTTACTCGAGGGTACTACCAGTAGCTGACGGTAACATAGCTGGGTACTACGGTAGGGTAATACGTCGTACGTAGTAGGTTGTAACAGTAAGTATGTCGAATCACGAATGAATTCACAGTCACGACAAATCTCACTGTCATGATGAGGAACTCCAGCAGGCTTGCCTTGATGATCCGCCAAAATTGCCGCCATGTCCACGGAAACAGTTTTTTTGGAGAGCTGTCGTATTCTATCCGTAAGGACTGCATCAAACTTTACAGTTGTTATTGATAATAGACTTGCGTTTGCATCATATTACTGCACTCATTGACACACACACAAAATTCCAGGTGTTACTGACTCCATTCCGCTACTGCTCCCAGACACCATGCCAGAGAGCCGCAAGCGTACAACAAGTTGTGGGACCTCCCTTGCCTCCCCAGTTGCCAACGTCGCTGGGGGGGAAGATCCGGAGGATGGAAACCCGTCTCCACCTTCAGCCAAGAAATCCAAACAGGAGCTATCTTGTCCGGAAACTAGCACGACGAACGAGAAACGAAGAATGATTTCCGAGGAAGTGTTCCAGACTCATTTGGATGTTGCAAAGAGGTTTATCACCTCCTATTTTCATTCCTTAGACAAAGAGGGACCGGCAAACGGGTTTAGTAGGGTACCGGTAGTTTGGTCCTGGTTAAATGGCACCCAATGGAGGGAAGATCCAGATGTTGTAGTAGCGGCATTGAAAATTGGGTTAAAACCCCTCCCCTATTTACGAGGCAATCCTATTTTGAAGGATTCCGGGAACTTGATCGAAGCCTTCCAAGCAACGAAATATTACTGGCAAGCGATGCAACTTTGGGACCTTGTGGAAGATCCAGAGTTGAAGGAATACCCACCGCTAGTGCTGGTGGCATTGGAACGAGGCGTACCCAAAGGCGAGGTCAATATGGAAGTAGTCAACGATGGCGAGACATTGTTGGAACTTATCAAGGATGGTACAATTTCTTGGGAGTCTTTGCCGGAAAATTTTAAATCAGACGTCGAATTCGCGTTATGTGCGAGGAAATGTACGACGGTAGAATCGGATTGCGATTCCTTCTCCTCTCCATTACCGCCTCATGCCATCTCTTTCCCAACAGTGCTGAAAGCTGTCACCGACAAGGAACGCCTTTGGAGAGAATGGGGGTGTATTCATCCAGAAGAAGCACATATCAAAGGGAGGCTTCTTTGGGGGGAGGCACCTGAACAAGTCATGTCAGATCGACGACTCATGATGGAGGTGATTCCAATAGCCGCACATGTTTTTGAATATATTTCTCGGTCGTTGAAGGACGACGAAGCCTTTTTGCAGGAACTCGTAAAAGAAAAACCTGTACTATTGGGAGTTTTCTCCAAAGATATATTCCTGATGTTTCCAAACTTTCTGACGATTGAATGGATTCGAGATTACTGGGATGAAGGTGGAGATCAAGATCTTAAGCAAAGCTACGGAATGGAAAATAAGTTGCAAGACTGTATTCCCGAACAATACTGGCAGGACCGCGACTTTGTACTCAACACCTGGGTTGCAGGAGGTGGCCCCATGAATGAGCACTTGCACAAAAGCTATTATGACGACGAAGAGTTCCTGTTGACGCAAGCAAAGTGCTACTATTCTCACCCATTACGGCATAGTGTCTTTGACTGCTGCAACGACCAGCTATATCCAATGAGGCTATCACCTCGTCTCAAAGCCGACAAACCATTCCTTCGCAGTCTTATCGAACTGGCTTTTCCTGAGCACATGACCCGACTCTTCAAACCCTATCGCTATGGACCGGACGGCCTTCGTATTTTCCAAACTTATTCCGATGATTCTGACGACGAGGTCTTTTGCAAACCTTCTCCCTTACATCATGACGAAGAGCTTGTGATACTATTGTTTTCCAAAGAACATTCTACTTACTGTGAATTGATGGATTTCTGGTGGCCTACAATCAAACGCAAGGTGGAAGATTACGAAAGATTCTTTCGTGGAATCCTCTGTGGAACACATCCCCGGTCCGGATCGTCCCTCTCTTTGTTGGACCAAGGAAAGGATTCCAACATTATTAAAAAGACCATTGCGTCTTTCCTTGATTTTCCAATCGGAAAGCAGTTTCGAGAACTAATACAGGCCAAAGAGCATTTTGGTATCGATAAGGAGCTGCTTTTCAATGGAGAAGACATTCCACCAGAATATATTTACGTTCAAACGAATCCTGAGTTTTATAATTTTGACTATTATGGTAACTTGTGGTTCCAATGAAGTCAAGGCACCCATCGATCAATCCGTTCAGAGTTTGCAAACCCACCTGACGCCCCGTCAACAGCCACTGCTGGCCAAACTGTAACTAAAATTTGACCTTGCGTGACCAATCATGCAGCAGCCAATGTTGCAATAAGAAGGCATGCAGCTGCACTTGAGGTAGCTTCACAGCTTCCAGTAGCTGATGACTCAACAAGTACTTAGACTACAGTGTTAACATTTTGACATCAACATCAGCAGGTTCAGCTACCACAGTGTCCACATCATTTTTAAAGGATGCTGTCATATGGTTTTGAGATGGATATATGCTTGAATTTTCTGAGAATCAACGAGTCAAATTGCTTAAGCCTACTAGGCGGGGAAACCTTTTTTTAAAGCACTTCGACGAGAGGCTGTCATAGCAAGATTAGTGACCTTATTACCAAATTCTGGGAAGAATTATCTGTACTACAGAAAAATCCCATACTGATTTGAGCCACATGTCCCATTTTTCCTCAACGCATGGAAGAGTTGATCCAAGATGCAGCTTCTGCTCGCTTCGCAAATTCTCCTGTTGTATCCTCATCAGTAGATCCCAATTGCCTTTCTTCGTTTTCGTTTGTGCCTTTCTCAGTGGTCCACGATAGCAGTGTTTTTATTGAAGCGCTGCCGCTGAGTTTTCCTGTCCAGTCACTGGCTGGGAAGCAGCAGGAACCACCTCAAGTTCTTCTAGTGTGAAAATGTCGCAACATTCTCCATTTCCTTGAGCAGATAATCGTCTGAGATGGGATTTCCTACGGCAAAGTTATTGCAGCCTTTCATTGCGTTATTGAGTTCTTTCTGTTCGTCGGGCTCCTGTTGAAAATCAATCACTGCTTCATTGATGTGTTGAATCGATTGTTATCCTCTCAAGGCTTTTAGCAACTGAGAGGAACAGAACCGGCCAAGACCCTCGTGATCATCTTGTTGGAGTGAGTGTTTTCGAAGGCCGTCTTGGCTTGTACAATGTTTGCCAATTTCTGTGAAGCTGTGTGAGTCGAAGGCCAGAGTAGTGCGACAGGTGGTGCGAAAAGCATTATGAACGTCCAGAGGTGATACTACGTAGTGTATTATGTATCCGAAGACGCGAATCCAACAACAACTGTAAAACACAAGTGAGTGATGCAAAGCATTAGGAACACGTCCTTCATTTCTAAACTAATAGGATAATTTGAGGTGAAAAAGAGTACGTCGCATAGCTTGGTGGTGGGGAAAATCAAGATTACACGTACAGGAAGAAACCTCGAAACGACAAAAAAAATGTTGGGAACAAGGTCTCTTGTAGTCACTGAATTGAAATACTCGCTAAACACTCTGCAGATGATCCGTGTCGTTCAATTCAAATGCCTACCGTACACCTTGCGGACTTCCTCGCAGCTCAGTCGTTCCAGCACTTTCCAGCGGGGTAAATGATATTGAAAACAGACTGCGAGGTCAAAAATCCCAGCGATGTAGACGATCCCGCAATGGCACATCCGACAAGATCCGGTGTACCGTCTTTGATGCCCACCAAATTGATCAAAAAGTTTTGATCGGGCAGATATGCGGCATCAGTACCGACAAAGAATCCGGTCGCACCTCCGATCACGACACTCAGGGAAGCGTCGGCCTTGGAGTTTTCGTAGGTGGGTTCCCTGATATGGGTCAGGAATCCACTTAGAATGGTACGACCGGCCCGAAGACCAGCATAAAAGGCAATACCACATCCCACCCACGTACCGGCGAAGACGCCGGCGAAGGACAAGTTGGCACCTTGGAGGGCGTCGACAAGAGGTTGCCAGGCAGTTCCACTGCAAAAGGCAGCAGATCCTAGCAAGACACCCGTCTGGAATTCCGACGTCATGTTGATGGACGAGTCTACAAGTGCCTTTTTAGCACCATAAAAAAGACAGTGTCCACCAAATACACCAATGGCATCACCGGCGCCGGTGGTAAGGGCAAAGTTAAGTGTGTCGGGAGCAAAGCCAAAATTGTTTGCAGCAACAATGGAGGCTGTTTGCCAACCAAAGCCAGCAGGGAAAATCTTGGAAACGGTCACTTCCGCAGTCACTTGGAATCGTTTGGCCAGAGACGAGCTACTTTCTCCGACAATAGCTGTTTTCGTGGCGGGTTCTGCAACAGCATCTGCTTTGTGTACAGCCGTACTGTGGATCTGTCGTCGGTCTTCACGTTTCTTTTGTGGAGTAGGAGGAGTCATTGTAGACATCATGCGAAGATTCTGGCTCTTGCCGGTTTGGGCTCTGAGCTTAGCAAGAAAGAAACGGGACGCGGAGGAGGACAACATCGTGAAGGGAAGTGGGTGGGAGGGGCGCAAAAAAAAAGACAAAACAAGAATGTTCAAAAAATGTGTCGTTTCCAAAAATGAACGATGGAGGATGTGTGGTGTTGGAGATTTACGATGTAAATGAACAAGGAGTGATGACGATCTGTTCTCGAAAAACTTCTTGGCAGGATGACGGAAGAGAAAGACGATGGAAGCTCTACAAACGTGTTGTTGTTGATGCGTTGTATGGGTTTTCCAAGATTGCATTTACTGTTAACAGTAAAAGTGGTCCACAGAAGAGGAAACTTAGATTCAAATTTCCTTTGTGAAACTTCTCAAAAAAGCTCGGAGCTTGAGAGTTCTTTCGGTACCCCTAAACATTTTCAATGCAAAAAATCAGTTAGTCTCGAAGAGAAATCTTGGTGAGAAACGGTGCTTCGTCATTTATCTTCAACTCTAAACGATCTGGTTCTAAAACTCTCTGTACTACCACTAACCACCAATAGAGTAAATCCATCATAATTGCTTCAATAGAACGTTGGGAATGATGCAGAAGAATCGATATAAATAAAATATTCTGATGTTCTTACTGTTAATTACGAAAGGATGTTTCCGCAATAATTTTATTTTCCATTGTAATTCGCTTGTTCATGCATAAAACATTGTGAGATGCCAGCCTTTTGGTTTGCTCTTTACAATAAATAGAGTCCAATTCGACGATCACCTGTATTTACTTATGCCCTCTGTTAGAAGAACAAGAAAGCAATCTTTTGTTGAAGTTTCCGTGCTCTGCGGCTTACGTCACCTCTCTTTTGGTTGCGTGGCAACAAGAATAGAATTCGACGCGGCAACGCGAAAAGTGTGCGAAACGTATTCTGGCATGGACTGGAAGATCACTACGATCGCAAGACTGAAGTCCAGAAGATATGTGTATACATCATGTACATACGGTAGTAGCCGTCATCCTGTACTGTCATAGGAACAAAGAAGTCAAGTATTACCTTACCTACCGTAGTAGTAGTACACTCTAGCTAGAATGAATTACCAGTACCTACGGTTGGTACGGTAGGTACCTATTGGCATCATTGTTTTGTATCATACGTATTAAAGGACCGTAGCCAAATAAATAATAATTCAACTCTAGTAGCTAGCGTACCAGGGTACCGTACCGGTACTTATTTAATGTACACGTATGTAACCGGTACCTGTACGGTACCTAATCATTCGTAGTACTACTACTAGGTAGCTACGGTAGCTAGGTACGGTAGTACATCAAAGTAGGATTTCGCACGTATCATCACACACCTATGATACAACATGTATGTACGACGTAACTGTAACCAACATTCATCGATCGATTTGCGTTGTGCGTCGTCGACATGAAAACCGAAAGCATCCACTCGAGACAAAAGCTATATCAACCGTGAGTTACAGTAGCTGCTCCTTTGCTGTTCGACATTCGGTAAGCGATCGATTGTTAACTAGAGAATGTGAAGGAGTCTTTGTGTTCAGTGGAATGGCCGGCCAGTTATACTGCCATGTGCACCTATTGGAGCCCCTGAAATGTTCTGTCATTGGCATCCATTTTTTCATCGTTTCCAATCAATTTGACTGCTGCAACGGTGTAAATGGTACTCTTTTCGCCCATTTCTGACATTCACTGCACGATTATTCAAACCTGACGGGAGTGGGAATTGCGAGGAGGGAATGGGAAAAAGGCATCGCGATTTATACGTCTGTCTGTCAAGGATCGACATGCTGTGAATCAGTAATATTTGCCCCCGAGGCCACCAAATAAATGATCATCTTCGTTCATTTCTCATGCTTTGTTGTTTTTCCTTCCACTCACCGTTTCATTCTACTGGTTATTTCGCCATTTAGATCCTCGATTTCTGCTGGCTTCCAATCTCTGTATCATCGTCAACGACAACACAAAAAAAAATGACTTCTTCACCCATTTACATTGCAACGGTTTCTGCGCCCACAAATATTGCATGCATCAAATATTGGGGCAAAGCCGATGCTCATTACAATACACCCACTAACGATAGTGTCAGTGTGACTTTGGATCAAGCTGATTTGAAAGCTGTGACCACTGTAGCTGCCTCGGCATCGTTCACCAACGACCGTCTTTGGTTAAATGGAGTAGAAGAGGATGTATCTCAAAACAAACGCTTTCGTGCCTGTATCGATGGTGTCAAAGCACTGGCAAAAGAACCCGAAAGATGGAAAGACCTTTTCGTTCATGTGAGTTCCTACAACACTTTTCCTACGGCTGCCGGATTGGCGTCCAGTGCCGCTGGTTATGCGGCTCTTGTGGCAGCTTTGGCGGAATTGATGGATGCCCAAGAGGAATATGTCGGCCAGTTGTCAACCATTGCAAGACAAGGTAGTGGATCAGCCTGCCGATCCCTATATGGGGGCTTCGTTGCTTGGAAACAAGGCACTGCAGCTGGCAACAAGTCTCCATGGGACAATTCCATGGCTGTTCAAATTGCTACTGAACAGCATTGGCCAGAAATCCGAGCATTGATTTTGGTTGTCAGTGACGCCAAGAAAGATACCAGCTCGACAGCTGGGATGAGTACTAGTGTCGCCACGTCCACCTTGTTGCAACATCGAATCAAGAGCGTCGTACCGGAACGTATGGAAGCAATCGAGAAAGCGTTCTTGGCCAAAGATTTTGAGGCATTTGGACAGTTAACAATGAAAGATTCCAATTCCTTTCATGCAGTGTGTATGGACACCTATCCACCCATATTTTACATGAATGACATTTCAAGAATGGTGGTTCGCATTGTCCATGCCTATAATGCCTGGGCAGGTGACATTCGAGCTGCGTACACGTTTGACGCCGGTCCAAATGCTGTCTTGTATACCTTGGAACAATATGCTGTGGAGATTGGAGCGTTGATGTTGCATTATTTTCCTGCAGACTCGGAAAATTACATCAACCGATCCGACTATGCCAACGAAGTCGCTGCGTTCGAATTAGATTCTGCACTTCTAGCTGCTACAGACAAGACGGGACGATCACCTACGGCTGGAGATGTCAAAAGGATGTATTACACCCAGAGTGGACCTGGACCGCAAGTATTGGACATGGATCAGGCCAATCTGGACCCTACTACCGGTCTGAACACATATGCGCCGTGACGCGTGACCTAGCAGTAGGTGGAATAAAATGTACTACGTAGTAGTTCATTACGATAAACTGTCGTTTGCTACATCAGCCATTTGAACTAATGCATCTCTACACTATTCTACGCAGTCGTACTAGGTACCTAGGTTCTGCCTGCCCACATGACATTACGAGAATGGGACAGCAGTTGTTGGAAGACAAACTACGGTACTATCTGTTATCTGTTAGAGCTTTCACGTAAAAATGTCCAAGCAACTTCTCTCTCTAGCTAGCTAGCTACGATCGTACTCCTCCGAGTGGTAGCTGGTATGATACGGTACCCGTACGGTATTCAAAGTAAGAACTCATCAGAACAGTGCCGTGGGCTGTATCATACCGTGTACGACAGTATACTGTATGCTTCCGAACTTTAACTACAGTAAAAAATACTACGGGAAGTAAACACTACGACTACCGGTAGTACTACCGGTACCTAGAGTAGCTACGTAGAGTAGAGAGGTGATGGGGTGAGAAGAGAAAACTTCCAGGCAAATGAATTCCCCTCCCCATTTCAACTTTTTCCAGCGTCCCTCTCTGATCTTGATCTTCCCATTTCGAAACGGAAGTTTTGTTCTTTTTTTTTTGCCCGCACAGCATCTTGTTTCTCTATTTGTATCGCAACAACAGCCATTTTTCTACAAGATGACACAAAAAACAATACTCCGTATCTAGAACAACAGGTCAGCAATATACCATTCAAAATGATGCATCGCTCTCGGTTGATGGCTTCCACCGCATGGCGGTCCCTTGCAAGAGTATCGGCAGTGGAATCCCAGGCGAGGAATGCTTCATTTTCATCCTGCTTCCCCTCCTCGGCTCCGTCGCTTTCCCGTTTCTCGTCTTCCTTTGCTTCCGTTCCGACGTTCGATTCACCAATGGTTGACGACAATCTCGAGGACCTGTGTCAAAAACACATGGATGTACCAGCTCAAGAGTTTGCCATGGGATGCAGTATCTTACATCAAATTGCCATTGGCATTTCCGTCCAGGATCTAGAGTCAATTTTGAACGACATGCCCCGATTGGTCAATTTTCGCGATTACGACCGACGGACGCCATTGCACATTGCTTCCTCGGAGGGACATTTGGAGCTTTGTCAGATGTTGCTGCAACGCGGTGCCAAAATCAACCGCTGCGACCGATGGGGTGGTAGTCCTTTGGATGATGCGTATCGTCATCGGCACTCGGCTGTCATTGAACTGCTGCAGAAAAACGGAGGCAGGTTCGGTAGTCCCTCTCAAGCAAACAATTTGATTTCGGCGGCGTCGGAAGGTGATCTTGAAGAGGTCAAGGCGTTGTTGGAGTACGGCAAAGTTGACCTGAACAGTGGTGATTATGGTAGGTTTGAGCGTTGGTTGGGAATGGTTTTCCTTTGGCCTTGTCCCGCGACATCGTTCTCATCTTCTCCTCGTATTCTCCTTCAGATCGCAGAACGGCGCTTCACTTGGCGGCTGGAGAAGGGCGCATTGAAATTGTCAGATTGCTTTGTGAAAAAGGTGCTGATGTCAACGTTAGAGACCGATGGGGGAGTCGACCACTGGATGACGCTAAATCGGGAGGACACCCAGAGTGCGTGCAGATTCTCGAAAAGTTCGGCGCCAAGATCGAGAGTCCCGAGATATGTTCCAGTCAGGAAGCTTTGTTGGACTTGATGCAATGCTACGGAAAGGTTCGAGAGGGACAACTCACGCTGGACCTGGACGATGTGCGAGAAATGCTGAAATCGGTGGGAGAAAATCCAACGACCGAGGTCATTGAAAAGCTATTTGAAGTTGCCGATGTCGATCGGAATGGTTTAATTGATCTGGAAGAGTTTATATCACATAGCGAAATGTTCCTCAGTGGAAGGCCAGCTCGGATCATTCTAGTCGTTGGTGGACCGGGATCAGGCAAGGGCTTGTTGTGTGAGAGACTCCAAAAGGAGTGCAACGTCGTGCATTTGAGCAGCGGGGAGCTTTTACGAGATGAAGTGGCGAAGAGAACCGGTATGTTGGATCGAAGTGGCTTTGTCGTACCATGACTTGTCGTTTGTTGTCCTCAATCGTTCCGTTCTTCTGGCAGAACTCGGAAAGCATGTGGAAGACATTATGAAGGGTGGTGGTCTGGTGAGTTCGGCCATCATGGTGACACTGATGCAAAAACGAATGAAGGACCATCCTGGAAAGCGAATTCTTTTGGATGGATTCCCGCGATCACAAGAGAATGCTAGGGATTTGGTAACTTTATGCGGTCGACCTGAACTAGCACTCCATTTGATGTGCGATGACACCGTTATGCTCGAACGGATCATGAAAAGAGGAGAATCAAGCGGAAGAACCGACGACAATTTTCAAACTGCCATTCAACGTGTCCGCACCTATCACAAGTATCACAACATGACGTTGGAATTTTTGAGAGAAGAGCATGTGCCGATCGTCAATCTCGACTGCTCCGCAACACCAGAGGGCGTTTGGGAACAACTTCGGTCCATTGGACGACTAATGCGATCAACAGTCAAACTGAATACAACCGCAGCTTCTGCAGAAGTAAAATGACCTTCGATGTTATCAACGAGATCTTAGGACCAATCCAATGATGATGCATTTGCAGAAGATGACAGGTAGCGATGAATCAGCGGCAGCGAACAGAAATGGCACGTGCACCGTGACAGAGGTTTTTTTGCGACTTTAATGCAGAAGTTAAGTCTAGATTTTTGGAGTCAAACCTATATTTTGTTGCTGTCCTCATCTGAGCTTTCGAATGTCTCGTCTTCGAATGTATCGTCGTTCGTGAAATGAACTTCAGAGGAGGAGGAGCCGGACATCGAATGGTCGTAATCTGTCGGGTGACCGTCACCCGACTCCCAGTCATCTTTGTCGCTACTGCCGTTGCTGCCATCTTCGTCATGAACATTCCGACTTGTGTCCTTGTATACTTCTGTCTCGAATGGGGGGTCGGGATACACGAACCCAGGTCTATTCTGTGAATACATTGGGTGGGAGAGTTCGGGTTCCGATGGGATCGTGAGCGTAGTATCGAAGGAAGTGATGTTTGCGGCTTCTTCCTCAGAGATCTCTTTGATTCCAGTTTTCGTTTTCTTTCGGAGGAAGATGCACAGCGCTAGCAACGGGCATAGCAACAGCAGGGCAAGAAGCCCTAATAGACCCATTCGCCTCGATTCGGTCTTCTCTACTGTTGATGCGGTAGGTGTGGATGTGAGTGGTGCACTTGGTGTCGAAGTTGGCAGTGGTAAGGCGGTACTGTCTTCGAAACCTGTCGGTGATGGTGTTGGAACGTCAAAGAATCTCAAAAATGGTGGCTCCTCGCTATTGCTGGTGTAGAACCGATCGCCTGATTCTTTTTCCTCGCCCATCACTGTGTCTACCATGAACATGACCATGTTCTCGGTGTTTCCAATGATGAATGGAGGATCCTGCCTAGTGTCCATGATAACACTGCTCAACATCAGAAGGTCTGAAACGTCTATGCATATTAAGGTGTCATTTGGAAAAACGTCAAATTTCACTGAATCGGATTCGTTGCCCAAACAATCATCGGGCATCCTCAATCCTGCCAACTTGACACCTTGATATGTTTCCAAATTGCTTCCATCTCCATCATCCACATTCCAACTGCTGGTTTTCACACGGCACAAAGTATATGTAGAGAAATTTCCTCCAACTCTCTCTTGCACATGACTCAAACACATTTCTGCATGTAACATTCTGTCTCCTGACGTCGAATTATCTATCCCAAGACCAAGTCCACCTTGAAAAGGAAAGGAGACCAGGGAAAAGGCATCAGCTTGTAGGCCTTCACCATTGCGCACCAGCATTGTTTCTTCCGTTGGAGAGGGCTGCTTTATTTGCAGCACTGTCTTCCTGTAAAAGTACGTATCTCCATTTGCCTCCATTCTGGGGACCTCGTCGTCGTCTTCCGATGGCGAAAGTGTTTCTAGGGACGGAGCCGAGGTCGGAAGTGGTACAGGAACACTCGGTAAATGGCTTGGAGGAAATGATTGAGCAATTGTGGGAGAAGTCGTTACTATGTCGTCATCAGAAGATCGTTCTCCATATATAACCAGCTCCCACTCTCGTAGAGTGTCTGACAGCTCACTCATTTCCACGCCACCACCGCATGCACAACAAGCCTCTTCTGCAGTCAGGCCCATGTATAAGTGTGAGAAAATCACTGTTCCTTCCCCGTTGGATTGAGCTATTCGATATGGATCACTTCGTCCTCCTTCGCAGTATTGCACTGGAAATACAAAAGTGAGCAGAATTAACATTTCACAAAGTTATATTCTCATGCCACAAGGCAATCTTACCTCTCTCCAGGACTTGGCATGTCACTCTATCGAGAAACGACCATTCGTAGTCGGCACATGACCCTTCAAAAGATGCATCTCCTTCCTTGAGATCTACTACTGAAATTTCCCATTTACCATCCGGACTTTCGCCCCAGAATTTCCAAGACAGTAGTCTCCACCACGCTGAGTCTACCTGTTGAGTGTTTTCGGGTCTTCTCCCGGGAGTGAGGATCGATACCGTTCCAGCTGGGCTTTTCAATTTTATACGCAAATGTCCTCTGGAAGAGTGCTCCAATTTTAAATTCACATAGACACTTTCGATGGTGAAAGGATTTAGTGCAAAGACCTCCAGGGTTTCCGTGATCGTTTTGGTTTCATCATCTGGAATAACTCTGTCCAACATCTCAGAACGCACTTTCACCAATGTCTCGTTACCGACCGTCACCCAATTCTCAGCAGCTTCGACAGCAGCCAATGCATTCACAATGCCAAATCCATAGTAGTTGCTGTGCCATCTATTTGCGGCATTGATTCCAGCAGTATGATCCAACTCATCGTCAACTGGTTGAGATGTGGTAGCAATTATTGTCTGTACATCGCGATAAGTAAGATTTGAGTTGGCCTCAAGCATCAATGCAACAATGCCAGAGACGACGGGTGCAGCAAAAGATGTCCCTTGGCCAGCGTCTGTGCATCCTCCATTCATCCCAGCTGTGATGATGTTGGAAACGCTGTTGCTAATATCTCCCCCTGGCGCAGATGTAAATAAAGATGCGCCTTGAGTGGAATATGTGGCAACCACTCCATCCTTCCCGACAGCTCCCACAGCCATGGCCATTCTGGTATTAGTCCCAAAGCCTTCGAAATTTGTATCTGACCCAAGATGTAGACTATTTCCCGCGGCAAAAACGTAGATTACGCCCTTTCCATCACGCCCTTCACGAACCCCCGTTTCAAACGAGGCTTCGACTTCGTCGGTCAGACTTTGGAAATCACAGTTGCCTCCAAGGGTCAGGTCCAAATGCTCTAGGCACGCTAACTTATCCTGTCTAAAATATGTTCGACAATGTGCTTCGATGAATTGGATGCATTGGCCTTCAAGTAATAACTCAGTGAGAAAGGGTGGGAACGCATCAGTTGGCAGGGAATACACAAATAAACTTACCCAGCAGAAGATTGCTGAAATCACAGACTCGACATGGAAACACATGAGATTCCTCGTAAGTGAATGGGCATTTTGATCCTTGCAGGATGCGTCGAAGCTTGTCGTGATCAACGCAAGTCTCACGCCCCCAGCTGTTCTGGCTGATGTCAAAGGACTCTAACTTGAAGATGAACAACTCAGAAAATTCTTTGTTCGTGTTAAAGTAGCATGACGATATCGTAACATTTGGGGCGATTCCAACACCACAAACATTGTTTTCCGCCGCTGCTCCAAGGATAGAAGCTACGGCGGTACCATGGGAGAATCCTGTGTCATATGCTGTCGAAATTGGCTTCAATTGGGATGGACATGAAGCCTCCTTGTCAATTCTGTTTGCGAACTCTGGGTGGGTAATTTCGATACCCTCGTCGTTCACTCGTACACGAATTCCATTTCCTGTGTATCCTTTTTCCCATACCTCTCTCACTTTTACCATGTCAAAGATCCACTTTTGTGCAGAGTACAATGGGTCGAAAAAGAAGTTTCCTGTTTCCGTGCAGGTATCTGTCGTAAAATCTTCCGGCAGGTTGCAGGAGTTCTCCCTATCAAATACATTGACCGGATCTTTGAAAACCGGAGAGGAAAAACACAAAGCATCTCCTGGACACCAAAAACAATCATCATTTTCGATGCAAGAGAAGCAATCGTGATTTAGCGCCCTGCACGGCACTTTTGCACCATCAGCACTATCTTCTGGTGGTGACGTAACGTCAGGAGCAGGAGTAGATTCCACACAGCACAGAGAGTAAAGGTCGAACCCAGGAGCAACACTGCAAGAATCTCCTCCGATTGGCACACCAATCAGAGCATTAGTTTGTAGATCTTTGCATGTCAATAGCTCTCCGTCACAGACGAGCGGAGAGTAGCAGCCGGGCACATTGGATAAAATTGGGCCAAGATCAAAGTCATAATTGGCTACTTTACCACCCTCACCGCAAATGTTGCAAGACCCATCGCAGTCCAGCAAATCGAAAAATGCGGATTCACCCAGGGGAGAATCGTCGCACAAATTCCCTTTTTGACCGGAGGCAGTATTACGACAGTCAAAATAAATACAACCACTGTCAATATCAAGATCACAGCTGGTGCATCGGTCGTCGTTCATTTCGAAGTTGCATGTTAGTAAACCATTTGTGGAGACGACTTGGTAGCAATACATCATATTGACTGGTGAAAGATATGCGGAGCAAAGGTTGAACTCGAAGTCATTGCTTCCCGTCCCTTGGGCGTTGACGGTCAATTGGTTGCAATACTCAATGGTCGAGTCGTCTCGGACACAAGGTGTCGGCCGGGTTTCGCATGGTGGCTTGTAATTGCAGCTGACGATGTTGGCTCCAGTCGTAGCATCCGTGGTACATTCGCAAAGCAGTGGATCTGTGTCATAGATACAAGCATATTGAATAAAGTCGAAAAAGGAGATATAATACGGATCGGTATCTTCTTCCTGCAAGCTTCGCAATCTGGTCCAAATGTTGTTTGTTGAGTTGGAGGAAAGAGTACCACAGAAACCTCCCCTCGTCGAAGCGGTGTCCGGTATACATTGTTGGTAAGATTCGCATTCGGAGGAGGGAGAATCAATATATGGATTACATTCCGTTTGCGAACGTGAGGCATGCTTATGAATCAATGAGAGAAATGGTCGCTGTGACCGAGATTTTTGTGGCGTAGATTGATTTTCGTCAAAGGGTTGTTCAGCCTCGTTTTTGTCGTCCCTTGGGACACAAAACCCGCCCACTGTTGTGGCCAAAATGCTCTCCTCGCAATATTCACCCACACCACATCCCAAAATACCGATATCCGCGGAATTCGTTGTTTTGTGTGGCATGCATTCACGTCCCATAGTGGCAATCTGGGACGTTACATTCCGCAAAACTCCTTTTCTTTCGTTTGTTGCCGTCTTTTCAACAGACGCCCCTGATCGAAGGCGAGGAGTGTGCTTCTCGGACGAAGCGAGCATCATTGACGACTGGGGAGACCTATCACTCTGCTGAAAGAGGATTCTCTTGTTGTCCAAGGATCGTCTGTTCTTGGGAGTTGACTCATGTGACTGGTGGTGGCTGAGGTACTGCTGAGTTACGGCTTGAGACGATGAAATTGTGGCTATTGTTCCAGTTATTGTCGATCCCTGCCCTAGGCACGACTTTAGAAGAATAGTTGATGCTACTGTCAGCTTCATTCTGCACCGAAATTCCTCAAGGTATATCCAGTCGGATCGTCCAGACACTTTCCAAGGAATTTCAACAAATTCACAGTCAGCTGATGCACTTCGGGGAAGCTCAGTTTCGCTACGGTGTGTTGCAGGTCACCGATGAGGTCTCTCGATCCCAGAGATCTAGCCAACAGTCGCACGGTGCTTTCCCTGTTGATGGACGATCCAAAACGTCTGCCCAGAGCTAGTAGATTGGTAACGTATCCACTCGATCTACAGAGGAACACGCTTTCCTTGTTCTTCCATTGTCGCCTACTTACAGTTAAGTACCCATGTCCCAATCTTGTTGGACTCGGGATAGAGCAAAAGGTCACGTGATGAACATCTCATGCCTACACCTATCAATTAACCCCTTTTTGTTGAATGCCACCAGAAGTGGTCATACGAACCAGCAACAAAGAAATTACTCCGTACGTAGCATAATAGTGTAGTACCAAGTTACTACCGCGCATTTGAAGTCTGTCTGTGTATCCCACCTGCACATACTACACGGTACTCTCTGACTATGAGTAGTGGACACGATTTTGTATGATACCGGACCGCCGTATGATAGCTCCCACAAACATACGTAGTACAAAAATCCAAAAATCTCAGGGACAGGAAGACACAAAATTGAAATTACTTCGTAGTTGCAATATGACGACATGAAACGACAGAAGCGAATCTGAAACTATCAGGAAATACTCGGAAAAAGCTTAAGGCTACAAAAGGCACCGGTCGCAGCCATGCTGATTCCTCGACACTGCAAGTGGTCCATATCACTGATGGAAAGGGCGCGTTGTCAACCGGTAGTTGTGTCTATATCTAGTCGACGACATTCCACAATTACAACTCTTCCGGCCTTTCAGCGACAGCGCCAATGTCGTTTTCTACAGATTCAGCAACCCTTTAACTCCTACTCTACAAAACCCTCGTCCCGACAAAACCGATCTGTGTCAACTTCGGTCTTTGGGTCGCACTTTTCATCTTCGGATCGAACTCGTGACTGGCAAACCGACCCCAAAATCCAAAGTTTCTTGGCCACAGCCACACTCGCTCAAAAAGAACAATGGCTCCAGTCTTTGCTCCAATCAACCAATTTCAAGACACAAGAAGATGGATCCTATACCAAAAATTCCTCGTCGACACAGTCCATCGACGTCCAAGCATTTGAAGTCGTCTTGGAGGCAATGGCCACCCCAAACGCAGCCAAACTTGATCCGGGCGTGCCACGTCGGGCCGAGTATTGGATGAATCGACTGCTCGATTTGAGTAGTACTGTTCCAGAACTACAACCTACCGTGAAATGTTATCAGTACGTTATTCAAGCGTGGGCCAACAGTGATAAGGAGCAACCTCTGGTGATCGTCAATCGATCGGAACGATGGCTCAAAGAGCTACTGACAGAACAATGCAGCGAGGAAGATGTAGATATGCTGTTACCGATTATATTGTCCAGTGATGAATATCAGCAGTATCAAGAGAAGACGACGAGCCGAAGTAGGAAACAACGACCGTCAAGTCATGTACCATTGCGACCCACCATCGATTGTTTCAACGCTTTCTTGGACGGTTGTACCCGAGGCCGTCCCGGCAAAAATAAAAAGACACAACGTATTGTCGTTCAAAACGCCAAAAAGGCCGAAGCAATCCTCCGGCGATTGATATCCTATAACCATCATTATCAAGACCAAGCAACTGTCGTCTTCAATACCGATACCTGCAACTTTGTCATTCGAGGGTGGACGCGGTGCAAACACGATGAGACCATTCACAACCGCGTCTTGTCCATTGTGCGACTAATGGAAACTTACCAGCGTGAAAACCCAGTGCATTGCCATGTCAAACCCAACACCAAGTCGTACAGCATGGCGTTGGATGCATTGGTCAGTGTCGCCAAACGGAAAGCGCGAAATTATCACCACGCTCTTCAGAATCAATATTATCACCACGATGCAATTATGGAAGCAAGTCCAACCCGACCACATCCTCCCAGAGACAAATCTTCTCAGAATGGCATGGACGAGATGCAGGAGGCACACAACATTTTGCAGTACATGCACCAGTTGTACGATGCCGGTGTGGACGGAGTGGTGCCCCACCGTGTCCCGTACAATATACTGATCACCGGATGGGCGGGGCTGGCATCCTTCGCTGACTATAACGGGGTGGGTGCGGAAACCAACAGTCCACCATTCAAGGCAGAAGAGATTTTGCGGACGATGCAATCGCATCGCGACAACGGATTCGAAGAAGCTGCGCCCGATGTCATTTCGTACGAAAAGGTCATCATGGCGTGGGCCAACTCGAATCATCCCAATGCTGGGAAGCGAGCGTCGTGGTGGTTGAAGCAGCTATGGAACGAACATTCCCGCCAACGAAACGAAAAATACAACAAAGAGGTGGACTTGCAACCAACCGTTCTCACCTATAATGCTGTTTTAAAGGCATTTGCTAGGACCGAAGGGGCATTGGCCACTGAAAACATGCTTCTGGATTTGGGAGAAATTTATCAAAAAGATCGCGCGCCTGAGCTCTCTCCCAACAGTGAGTCCTTTGCCATTGTCATTCGGGCCTGGCTGCAATCTGCAGACGAAACCAAGGATGTCGACGAGCGCGTTACTTCGCTGAAGCGAGCGGTGGAATGGCTATCTAGCTTGAGGGAAATTGAAAATGAAAAGAATCTGTCCACCGCACCTGAGCTGTACAGTGGAGTACTTCGAATTTGCCGTTCAGCGGCACATCCAGAACGGCCGTTTGTCCTGGACATGGCCAGGGAAGTGTTTGACAATTTGCAGAAATCTCGTTATCGCGCGGACTATGTATCGTACGCGGCACTCTTACAGGTTGGGTTACGGGTGTACCGAAAACCTGAAAGGTCTGTCGAAAGAGGAGAGTTTGTCAAGTCCTTGTTCTTCGAATGCTGCGACGATGGATTGGTGAGCAATGTATTCCTGCGAGCACTCTCCAATGACCCTTCTCGTGAATGTGAAGATATTGTCGAGGATTTGCGACAACAGTGGCCACTTCCGCCTTCGTGGAGCCGCAATGTAAAGAACCGAGTGGCCCTTGCTGAAAAGAGTGATCTTTCACCAACCGAGAGAAACGCACACGAAACACAAAAGCGCCGTCAATCGAGACAAATGGACCATCCTACGACATCGGTTGCTTGAAGTTTACTCTATTTGGTATTATCACAATTTCTACCCCCAGTCGGAACATGATTCCAGCTCGTGAAAAGTAGAAAATATTTGAGATTCAACCAACACACACACCTCCAATATCAGGCATCCCTAGTTTCGAAATCCCGTTAGATTCGTTCGATAAAGATGCCATCATTCTGGAATGCCATGTTTTGAATTCAGTTCTCTAACTGTTACCTCCCGGAAGTCTTCCATCCAGAGCATACAAGGCTGAAGATAATGTTGATTTGAAGAACATTACGCATGAGGTCCATGAGAAAACAGAAAGGAACGGATTTAAAAAAGTCAAGTCAACAACGTACCGGCAAAGATGACCGCAGACCACACCAACGGAACACTATTCGATTGTGGCAACACGGCAAACACTCCGGCAATGGCTGCCGCTTGAATGGCTGTGTCCGCATTCATAGCGTTGACTTTGTCCAGAATCGCTTGTGCTACGGAGACGTCATGGATTTTCTTGATTCCCTGTCCATCCACGTCCCACAAGCCATTCTGGGCCAAATTTCACAGTCCCGTTTCTTCGCTCAATTTGTAGCCAAAGGTAAAGAATAAAGGAAGAACTGTACCAAATCGCACAAGGTGTCCTTCCAATCCACCGTTATCCGCTACCAACGCGGCCCACACCGCGTAGACCGCCGTCAATATCGCAAATACGTTTGCTGCCTGGCCTCGTCTCTGTCGTTCCTCACGACCGATATTCGTCAATGTTCGTGCTGCCTCTTTTCGTAGCTGTGCCGCTTGTTCGTCGGTGGTATTGATTTTTGCCTCTGACGGCAGAGCATAGTTGAGGGTATTACCCTCCGTCATGCCAAACAGGTCCAAGTATGGCTTCATCCACGCCATGGGTCCATCATTGACAAAGTCGGTAGTTTCCTGGTCGGTCCTGTCGTTGGTGGAAAATAGACGGGTCGGCGGTGACAGTATTACGTTACTACATCGACCGCTGGATGGTGTCATCAGAACCTTTGCGGAGGATGGATGAAATGCTCCCGACTGTTCCGTCAGATTCAACACGGCCACTACTAGTCCCCAAAACACTGATGAGGAACGGAATCTCATTTTATTGGATTTTTCTTCTGCTATGGAGAGTGTAATGCGAGAGAAGACAAAAACAACAATTATGATATCATCATTAATGGCAGCGGGGAATAACCCAACAAGCATGACATCCTGGAGACGAAGGACGACGATGATGATGAATGATGATGATGATGTGGAGGTGGGCGTTGGAGTTGCTGTGACTACGATTGCTACCGGTAATTGACTGTGAACAACTACGACAGCACGAAAAGGGACCCAAAGAGTTCGTGTCGCTTTTGAGCGCTTCTCAGCTAGGTAGTAGTGACTCACTCCATCACGCAAGACTCGAAAGATCATCAGATCCCTCTCTTCCGTCGGAAACGAAACCCGAAACGAAAATAAAACATCATTTTCATCAACCGCAATCTTCTGCAGAGTCTCACATCACTTGCAGCCATCCCTCAACCTGCCACGAGTTGTGGCGGTACATTTCCTTCTTGTGTTTCGTGCAATAGAGGCGGCTACAAAAGCCCTAGCCTTGTTGCACAAACGAGAACTTTCCTCATATACCACTTGGTCTGTATTTATCATTGCAAATTTGTCTGGTTTCACCACCAATACCACCACCACCGTCATGATGATGACAAGTCCATATTTGTCGATACGTGTCCTGATGTTGTTTCTTCTACTCCTTTGTTGTCGAAACAATAATGGTATATACATCGCAGCCTTTCAAAGGAGATCATTTCACCAAATTTCTCACCGCCACGGACAATGCAGCAACCACGGATCCTCTCAAGCGCAGGTATCCCCCATCCTTTCCGCTTCGAGCAGCAACAGCAGCAACAACAATGACAACGCCAACAGAGACAGACCCACCATTGTTCCGTCTCGATCCGTTGGAGATGTTGTACAAGGCCTTCATGGGAGCAAATATCAATTCCAGAATTTCCCGTTTGAGGGACAACAATTTGCAGAGACTGGCTATACGTCTGGGAATTACCAAGGCGATCCAAGTGCGGTACAAGCATCGATGGCCCAAGAACCGTTACCCGAATGGGCCATTCGATGGCAACAAACCTTTGTTCCCCCAAAGGGGGCCATGGAACTGAACGTTTTCTTGCAGCAACAACAGCAGCAACAACAAGAGCCAATCACAATTTCCATTCGGAATGACGAACGATCCTGGGAGAAGTTCTATACGTTTGTCTTGTGGCGAGAAGAGGAAGAAGAAGGAGTTGGAACGCCTTGTAGTATTGATGCCAGTTATCTGATCAAGGTAACTCCCAAGCTGGGTATGTTGGCTCCACGGGGAAGTCGAGACGCCAACTTTTCGGATACCGTTCCGTTACAAGTGTCTGCCAAAATCAACGACCCTGAAGCAGTAGGAAAGTTGTGGTTGTTGGTAGGAACAGAAGCGGAAAAGTGGGTGTACAAGTTGGTGTGATGACGACAGGAGTCCTATCATTCGTTGTCACCCTGTTTTTTTTCTTTCTTCTCTACTCTCGTGGGAGAGATGTTACAAGATTCCCGGTAAATTTTCGGACGAGACGATAGTTTCTCTTCTTCTTCTTCTTCTTCTCTTCTGCTGCTGCTACCTTGGCGTCGTCTCAACAAGAATTGAAACAACAGATTCATTCCTTGTCATCAAGTGACAGCACAACTGTTGCTGTGCTTGCCAATGGAATGCTGAAACGACAAACCGATGTATTGTCAACGGTAGAAAAGTTGGCTTGAACAAGAGAGTGGTTGCACTAGCAAAAGAACCAAAAATGATCTTGTGTAAACAGAATACTATAGCTACAGCAGCCGTGAACAAAACAACAACAAAAAAGAGGAAAATAAAGAACTTGATGCGTCTGTACTACTACTCGTACAACAGGGAGAGAAGAGTTTTGATAGTTTCTCTCTTTTTTTTTTGTTTCGTTGTGTCGCGTCATAGAGCATTGTTTTGTGTTGCTTTTGTTTGTTTGTTTGTTTGTTTGTTTGTTGTTTGTTTTCTTTTAGAATTCGTCGGCTCCAGCCAAATGTTCCGTCTCTTGAACCTTCTTGATGAATTCGTCCTTCTCCAACAGCCCCTTGTAATCGACGCCTCGATCGGCCAGAATTTGTTTCAATTGCTTGACTCTCAACTTGGACAGGTCCTTCTTTTCCATGTTATCGGTCTTGACGGGGAACTTGACGGTACAGATTTCGGGGTTGCTCTTGGTGATTCGTTGGCACACCTTCAACGAGGGCATACCCAAAGAGAAGGGTTGTGCCACGTCTCGTTTGATGGGATCGATGTAATAGCAAATTTTCTTTTCTCGTGCGGTCAGTTTGTCGTCCTTGTTGGCGCAATACTCTCCCATGGCGGCTTCTATCTTGGGCTTGCTTTTCATATCTTCCTTGGACATGGTAGCCCGAATGTCCTCCATCACCTTGACACAGACTGCAAGAACGACGATAGTATTATCATTATTATTTGTTGGTATTCAAGGACACGGATATTTGTTGTTGGTGTTGTTGGTGTTTTTTTTTGTTCATGCCACATTGGATAGATAGGATATGCAGGAGCAAAACAAGAAAAGCGAGTAGTTTGGAAAGCAAGGATGAAGAGAGAGCTGTGAGAGAGAGAGATGACTGACTGAACGAATGAATGAATCGGAAATGACATGACACAGGAAGCAAACCAATAGGTCTCTCTCGTTTCATTTTTTAGGGTCATCATATCCTACACAGCACCAAAAAGTCTCCAACTCGACTGTTTCAGTTTCATTGACACCATGCAAACAATATCATGATGATACTACGATGCTGCCGATACGAGTTGGGGTCATTGTTGTTGTCATCCCATACTGTTGTGATGGAAAGTCCGATATGATTGGATTCGATTTCCTTGTCGTCAGTCGCCGGCGAAAATTTGTGACGTACCTTCACACTCTTTGGAGTCTTGTGCGGCCATGGCCATGGAGGCCAAGCTCGCAAGAAGGAATGAAATAAACTTCATGGTTCTGTATTATTATTTTATTATAATAATATGATATACAGTTCGTGTGCTTTGTGTTTGATAGATGTGGTGGTGGTGGTGGTTGACTGTGAAGGTATGTCGAGATGGGAAAATTGTGGTGATGACGATGCAGCAGCGATTTTGACCGGTACAAAAGCAATTAACAGTTACTGTAAAAATATGAAAAACATAAAAAAAATAGAGTACTCGTAGTATTTTAATAAAATAAAAAATAAAAGCTCTTTGAAATAATGACGACCACTTTGCGGCGAGAGAGAAAAAAAATGAATTTCGAAGAGGAGGATGGAAAAAGAGTCCAACAGTCAACAACCCCGACTTTGAGTCGCCACGTGGAAGTCACTTTGGGATGGGAGATGGGAGTGGAATGAAATCCTCATCCTTTGCATAGTAGCGTTGTCAGAATTTTTGCCTTCTGTTGTCGTCTGTCGTCGCGTGTCGATTTTCTTTTTCTCTTTCTTTTTTCGCGTGAATGATGATGAAAGAGTGGAATGATATACACCAGCGCCACAACAACAACAACAACAAACACACAATCTTTTTCATTCCATCCTCGTCATCCCTTGATACTTGATATCTGACAATAATATTATCATAATAATCGCTCAGGCATTATCAAAAAAATACTCCCCCCCTGTCCCTGTCTCACCTCCAAATACTACGAAACTCCACCAAACACTTTCGTCCAACTTCATTCGTCGTATACTATCAATTTGCTAACCAAGGTGATACTTCATAATACAGACAGACACACACGCAACAATGAAGAGGCGGACAACAGCCATGTTATCGGGAGGAATGATGAAGATGCTACTGCTCCTCGTTGTCACATTCGTGGTTGTTCGATGGGACGATGTAGAAGCCGGTCACGGGTATTACCACCTTCCATGGGTTTCACGTGTCACCACCACGTCTCGGGGTGGTGCCTCTTTTTCTCACGACAAGGACACCGAGAAAGAGAAGGAAGAACAAGAATCAACAACAACAACTACTACCAGTACCAGTACCAATGCCGCTGCAGTCGAAGCCTATGTGGCAGCCGTGAAAGAAAGAGATAGTGAGCAGCAACAACAACAGCAGCAGCAACAACAAAGAAACGACTGCGAGGAATACGATGATTCCCCAAGGGATAACGACGAGGAAGATCCTTCCGGATCGGTCGATGGGGAACCATCCAATACAATGTCATCGTCTCCTCCTCCCAATGAAGATACTGTGGAAGATTCCGTGGTTGGTGTCAAGGCTCATCATCATCATCATCCCAACAATAACCATAAAAAGTCCAACGCAGTGGGTGATCCGGATGGAGATGACAATGGTGAGAGTGATGACGACAGTGACGATACTCTTTCGGAATACAGCGAAGAATGGGAAGAACTGGAGGAACTGGTAGAAGAATTCTTGGACGATCTTCCGGTCGGACAAGAATTGCAAGTCGAAGTGGAACTCGTGGAACAGGGACCGCCCGGTGGTGTCATTCGACAGGACGATGACGACGATGACGACGACGATGTTGAAACCGACGAGAACACTTCGTCTGCAGAAATCAAAGGAGGGGGTGGCGTGGGTGTACGGCTAAGTCGTATGAATCGACGACGCCGAAATCGACGCAAGGATGCTTGGAATACGTATTCGTCAGCCGACAACGACAACGACGATACCAAGCTGTCTCACGATCAAGCTCGCCTGTTGAGTGCCTGGAGTCAGTTTGTATTCTTTCCACCCACCAAACAAGCTTTGACGTATCTGTCAGATAATGCCAGGCTCATTGATGCGTCCTCCAAAAGTCGACTAGATCGACGAACTCTGTACGCCGGGTTGATGCTGGAATGGGGTGCCACAGACAGCAAACTTTCCAGCACGACTCGCAAGTACCTACCGAGTTCATCGGCTCAATCATTGCAAGCAGCTCTTTCCTTGGCTACACAACCGCAATGGCGCAAGTCGGCGCCTAGAACCAGTGGGATACGACTCTACCAAGAGGAAGACACGACCAAAGGCTGCACACTGGCCATGCAAGAGACCGTAGCCATGGCATTGGCTCATTCCCTCGGTTGTGCAATGTTGATCTTGGATGATCATGTCATCAACAAAGTTCGGCATTACATGACAAGCTCGGGCTTGTCCGAGGATTCTATGAAACCTGCTGCACTCCTCCGATCTCTGCTGTCACTCGCCAAAGAGGGAAAGTTGAAACCAACCGCCACTCCCGGATCCGTCTCGGCCTGTATGAAACGAGACTTGTCGCTGGGACTGGACGACCCATACGACGAACGGGCAATCATCAGCTGCGACGACATGGTACGCTGGGAAGAAGAATGGAAAAAGGAAGCGGAGGAGAACATTGATTCCGATTCGGCCGAGAAACAAGACAAACCACTTCCTCTCCTCGTATTCATTCGCACCAACACATCTACCAACCTTTTCAAATCCAAATCTGCCATGGAATTACTGATCCAAGAATGTACTTCGAATGATAGCATCCATCTCATCACTCTAGGCAAAGGAATTGATGCTACCACGGTGTCTCTACCAAAAACCGACGGAAACGAATCTCAAGAATTGCAAACAAGACCTCCTACCAGAACTATCCAAGGAACCAACAATCCATATTTTGGATTTTCTCCGCAAAATCAGAATGCCTCGGGTCAAAATGACCCAGAAGGATCCAGACGATTCAACATTTTCTTGGCCCGCACCATCGATGAACATGGACAGCCCGCGCTTCTTGGTTGCATCGCACCACCATCGGCCGGCAATCTCTTTCCTCATATGATGGCAATGCAGGCCCGAGAGCGCTTCAAGGATCACGACGAAGACTCGCCACAACGCATCGAGTTGGAACGATGGGCGCAAGCACTTCAGGAACACATGGATGCCAATGGAAGCAGCGGGTTGTCGTCTGTCCCACCTCCACAGTTTTTTAACGCCAGCTTTGGATATCTACCATCAGGAGTCGAAAATGGGCAACCTCCGCCCCCTCCACCACCGGAAAAGATCGAACAAGTCTTGCAGGAGGCCATGGCAGAGATGTTGGATCGTCTGGCAACAATGTCGGATGAGACAGATGCTATCCAGTCAGATTTATCGCCCGATCTACAAAAGGCGTTTGCTCAAGTCTTACGAAACGAGAATTTGAGAAGAGGAATAGGAGAGAACCTCCGACGCGCGGCTCCGGCACTCTCCGATCCGAAATGCCAAGGCGTGATGCTCTCGGTGTATGTCCCTCCTCCACAAAACCACCAAAATCGAGGGAAACTGCCGGGTCCGCCGATGGAAATGTCTGGAAGACAGCCTAACAACATGGGTGGGTGGTTTCAAAAGATCTTGAACAACCAAGAGGACAGTGCCGAAGTAGGGATGGACGAGGCATCCGAGATGAAGAATAAACAAAAACGCGTCCGAACCATGGCTGCAGCTGCGGCTGTAATGGCCGCCAACAATGCCAACTCATCCAACGGAACCGGAAGATCGAGTGAAAATAAAGCGGCCAGAAATCTGGCAAAATTGGAATCCATCTGCCGTCCCATTCCGGTTGGGTCGCCTCAAGATCCCGTTCGTGCCAAATCCTGGGATTCTTGGATTGCCCGCGAGAGAGGCGCAGTGATTTTTCGGCAGAATCGAAAGGTTCTGAACGAACAGCTGGCACTTCGCAATCTTGCGCTGCAGCAACACACAGGAACACGTGGAGCGGGCTCGGCATTGCGACAAATGCTCAGCGTGAGGAACATTGAGGAGAACATGGAGGGTGTGATCAAGTGCGCCGTAGAGCTGGAGGCGGCTAAGAGTCAGAGGCAAGGCGAAACCTCGGCAGAAATGCACAACAAGGAGATGAATCTCGACGTGGATATCTCATTGAATCAACTGATCCTGAACGAAGATGGCTCTCTGTCGAGCAAGGAAGAAGCTGTGGATTCTCTCAGTGTAAAAGACGACAAGAAAGAGGATAACTTGCAATACATTCATCCTTCTAGCCTCGAAACGGCTCTTACCATGGAATGTCATATCAGTCCTTCTCCGTCGGGAGGTCTTTCCGTGTCGAGCGCGGCCACTCCTTATCGGTCCAAAGAGGAGATTATGGCGCTCGCCCAAGACAAGCACGAACGAGCTCTGATATCTCAAGTCGTCTCTCCGCAAGATATTGGCGTGACGTACGACATGATCGGTGGTCTTTCCGACGTCAAGGAACTCTTACGTCAAAGCATCACGTATCCGTTGAAGTTTCCGCACTTGTACAGTGAAGGCATTGCTCGGGAAGCGGTCAAAGGTGTGCTTCTGTTTGGTCCTCCCGGTACGGGAAAGACGATGCTTGCCAAAGCGGTGGCGACAGAAGGCGGAGCGAGTTTTCTCAGCGTTGACGCTTCTTCTGTGGAGAACAAGTGGTTGGGAGAGTCGGAAAAGAATGCCAAGGCTGTCTTTACCTTGGCACGACGACTCGCGCCTTGCGTTGTCTTTATCGATGAAGTGGACTCGTTGCTTTCGAGCCGCGAAGGTAGTTCCGACGATTCTGCCCATGGCACACTGACCAGCGTCAAGACGACCATGATGTCCGAATGGGACGGATTGAATTCGGGCACCAATGGGAGTGGAGAACGAGTGATTGTGATTGGATCCACCAACCGGCCGTTTGACTTGGACGATGCGGTGTTGCGACGTTTCCCTCGCCGTATCTTGGTGGACTTGCCCGACCTGGAGACGCGAAAAGAGATTTTGGAAGTGACCCTGGCGGAGAATCGTTTGGATCATGGCGTCAATCTAACGGTTGTCGCTGAGCGACTAGAAGGTTACACTGGGTCTGACATTAAAGAAGTGTGCAGAGAAGCCGTGGTACAAATCAGTCACGAGCAGGCTAGGTTACTGGACCAAGGGTTTGTCAATAAACGGGAAGACATTACTGAGGGGTCTCTACAGCGACTACGTCCCGTAACAATGAACGATTTTGAAAGTGCCTTGAGCAAATTGAAGCGTAGCGTTTCCGAAAAGGGCCGCGAACTTGCTAGAGTGTGGGAATGGAACGACGAATATGGCGAAATCAAAAAGGACAAACCGTCCAACCTACCGCACCTCATGAACATGTATCTATAACAAAGAGAGAGCGTAACAAAACATTAGTCATAGAGTTCTTGTTCCATCACCAGCTTGAATCTGTCAATTTTTGTTGTCAAATGCTTAGAGTAGTAGGTGAACATGACTACCTGCCGTAATTGTTACTACGTAGTACAATAATATTATTATTACTGAAAAATCTGTAATATTATAACAGTTCTTCAGTAATAATAATTGGTTTTGTTTGTAGACCGCTACAAGTAGGTTCGAGTATCTACGAAACTACCGGTAGCTTCTAGCCAGGTACAACTACTACCGTACTCTACTACCGTCCGAATTGTTGATTTCGGCCCTTGGATGCACTGGTCGGCGCGCAAAAATGTCACTTCTCTTGTCCTTTTTGTTTTGTCCTATCCGAGTCTTTTGAGCATCCCACGCGATCTTCCTATGCCTTATTTTTGGTCGAGGGCAATTTTTTCTCCGTTATGATGGATGCCGCACGGTCATCGAGGTTTTAACGACCAAAAAACACACACACCCTTCGACTAATCCAACAAGCCTTTTTTCACAGCAGTATTTATTTAACAGAGTAAAGAGAGAGTGTATTGATTTTATTTTTGGGTCAAGAACAGATTCATCCATCATCATCATCATCAACAACTGTTCGATCCATCCCTCCCCTTGACAACGTCCCTTCCTATTTTTCCCCAGCGTTCACAACAGGACAATTATTTCATTTGACCTGACTGCAACTGACGGCTGCCCGCTTGAATCGTCCAGTTGCTAATTATATATACAACATACATGATATTATAATTTTGTTTGAGTACAGTAGTAGTGTACGTCGTACATTCAAGAAGAGGACGGACACTACTTGTTAGAGTTCTATTTTTAGAGCGGCATGTCGTCGCCTTCCCAAGAACTGAAAGATGACGAGGAGGACGAGGAGGACGAGAATGATCATGTCACTGAACGACCACCTTCATCATCCTCTAAAGAAGTGATTGACGACAACAACAGCGACGGAGGCAGCAGCTATAACTCCGATCGCGATGGCGAGGGAAATCAGAGTTACTATAGCGATGAAGATGGCAGTCGAAGTTATTACAGCGATGAAGAAGACGGCAGTCGAAGTTTCTACAGCGACGAAGAAGATGGTAGTCGAAGTTATTACAGTGACGAACAGTCGGGGGACCGCAACGCGGGAAGTGACGGTGGACAACCTTCGTTTGGAGATTCCTTTGCAAACGATGCTGGAGATGATGATAACGACGACGACGACGACTACTCGAATGATCCAAATCACAACGATGATTCCTATCATCAATCTCCTGGAGAAGGAGAAGAGTCAAGATCCTCACAACGAAGTGGACAGCGATCCTTTCAGGAAGAGGACCGTTCTCAGACTGCGGGACAGGATTCGTATCGAAGCCGAGAGGACGAAGATCGATCCTTTTATTCTGATGATGACGAGGACAGATCTAGTTCCTCCGATCAACAACAACAACAATCGTTTTATTCGGAAGAACAGTCTCACGAGGATAGCCGGCGAGATGACCGATCGTATGACAACAGTCAACAAGAAGAAGAAGATGGCTCCTACCGAAGTACCGACAGTCGATCCCGCTCGAATAGTAGGTCGTATCGCAGTGATGAAGACGGGTCTTATCAAAGCCAAGAGAGTTCTTTTGAAAAGGAAGAAGAAGAAGAAAAATACGACGACACAAACCACAACCACCAAAACACTCCGAGGGACCCAGAGGCACATGCTGTTGGCAATTCGGATTACTCCGATGATGGGTATACCGATCAAGAATCGAAACATCGTTCCTTTGCCAGCAGTAGTGGCAGCAAAAGCGACTTTGGAAGTAGTGATTTTGAAGCTTCTTTTGCCCACGATGCCGATCCGTCGCCAACACGTTCCAAGAACAGTGTCAAGAGTCAACAAGAGCATTTTGATGACAGCCAAAACGAGTCATTTGCAAGTGAAGGGGTTTCGTCCTTCGCCAGGAAGAACGACGACCCCCCTGTTGGTGACCAACAGAAACCGGTCCATGACGATGAATACGATTCTCAAAACGACAAAGACGACGAAGAATCATATCGTTCTGGCGATCGGTCGTATTCCGACAGGAGTGGGTCCCGTGATGGTAGTAGTACGACTAGTAGTGGTAGAGAATCAGGATCCTTTCGAACCGACGAGAGGTCGGGCCCCGTAGAAGCATCGTTCCATAGCGACGATGACCAGTCGAGGTCCTTTCACAGCGAGAATGATCCGAGACCAGAGGATCTTCCAGAAGACGATTTTTTCAAAGAACCGCGGGATGACGAAGATCAGGCTCCGGAATTTGACAATTCCTTTGGTGCTTTCGGGGACAATGACAATGCCGGTTCTTTTGACAAGCAGGAGTTCCCGCAGGATTCCTTTCAAGCAACGGGGGGAGTTGGAATGACTACAGAGGGGTTCGACCTCGAGGCTACTGCTGATGGCTTTGGTGAAACAGGGACATTCGGAGCATTTGAAACTACCGCACCAGATTTCGCAGAGGATCCATTTCATGTGCAAGATGCCTCTCCAGATGAAGAAGACCCGGCGGAGTCGTTAGACCCGTTCAGTAATGCCGCGCCATTCGAATCAAATAATAACAGTGCGTTTGAAAACGACGCATTGGATGCCAGTGCAAAAGACATCGCGGAGTTTAATAACGGATCGGGGGCGAAAGAAGACCCTTCGGTGTTCGGGAGTGACTTCGCTGATTCTTCTTCCTTTCCTGCTGACGCCGCGGGGGATGCGGTAGTTGCAGAAGACGAGTCCGTATCCACCAACGACATTAGCGAAGACAGGGACGATGACTACCATGATGATGGTGCGAGCGCTGATGATGATTCCTATGAAGAGTCGGAAAACGACGAGGGACCAAGCATTGACGACGAGGGACAAAGTTACGGCTCCTCGGAAGAAGAGAACTCATCGAGATATTCTGACGAATCCTCTAACGGGGAAATCGAAGGACCTCTCCCTGGTACATCTCCAATTTCCTTCACCATTAAGGAGCCCCACCCTGGCAAAAAGACATTGATGATTTTATGTACCATGTTTCCTAATTCCGAAGCAGAAGCGCAAGACCAGGACCGGGCAATGAAGCTTTGTAGAGCTCAAGGAATAACTCCAATTATCATCATGGGACAACAGAAACCACCTCAAAGAGACGAATTAGTGGCCATCTCGGAAGTCGACGTTTTTCCCCAATTTTTTTTCTATTATCGACAACGTGTTGAGTTCATTGGTACCTACGAGGATATCGAACAAATGATTGAATCCGACGAATTCAACGTGGGAATGCTTGATCCTTCACTTATCCGTGGGGATGCCAGGGGAAAAGATATATCCCGGGACATTCCGACCGATGACAGGGATTCGTCCTCTATGAAAGACGATAACAGCGTCTCGGATCAATCCCAGCCAAGTGAGTTCTCGCGATCACAAGAAGATTCCAGATTAACTTTCACAGAGGGACAAAGCAGTGTTGCAAACTCCGTGTTAGAACACTCAAATAGTGCCTCGAAGGCTAGTCAAGAACCAGCGTCGATTTCAAAGTCAGATACTCAAGACCCGGAGGATTCACAGTCAGATGATGAACAGGATGAATCGCTCCGGTCGGATTTTAAATCTTTTGAGCAACAAGATGAATCTCTTCGCTCTAAGCTCTCTGCCGAGCGAGACACCTCCGAACGTGATTCTTTCGAGGGATCACAGGATGACGACGACAAGTCTGGGAACTCGAGATCTTTCTCCGTAGAAAGCGAACCACACTCTAGTCAAAACTCGGGTTCTCGGTCCTTTGGATCCAGTGGATCAGAGTCTGAAGGGTCTGCCAAACAAGAAGAAAGTATTTCGCTTCATCAAGCGGTAGAATCCGAAGGGTCTCGTAGAGAAACATCGGATAGGTCAAGCGAGCCCAGTCAAGGGGCTTCGACCTCGAAATCGCCATCGGCCAACGACCCATCAATATCTCTTCAGTCCAGAGAGATTAATCCAGAGGAATTCGAAAATTCATTGCTGATTGGAGAGGTCTTTGGACAACCCAACGAACTGTTTGAAGATTTCAAGGAAAAGCAAAAGCTGGATCGTGTTGGTGAAGAGGAGGCAGGTGATGAGGACCAATCCAAACAATTCGATTTGGTTGAGAACGGGGCAGACGGTGAATTGTCAGAATCAGAGGGGAGCAAAGGGTCTTTTAGTCTCGAGGAGTCGGAGCCTCCTCAGGAGGAGGGCAAATCAACGGTGGAAGGAAGCGTACGGAACGATGTTAGCGAGTCGGTGGATGAGTCGACGGTGGAACAGTCTCGTCCTAACAGCCGACCACAAGCGAGTCCAGGGAGGGACACGGTTGTTAAGAAGAAAAAAAAGAAGAAACGCAACAAGCGTCGGAAGGAGGCTAAGAGTATAGCTCTTCTGGACTTTGCTGCCAACGTCAACGACGCGATGTTGGATCTTGAAGAGCAAGAAGAGCTCAACGAAAACAATGTGGATTCGTCTGCTCATCGCCTTCTTCATGGCTTCGATGCACTGTTGGGAATTTTCTTGCAGCTGTCCGACGAGCTTGAATTGATATCGACCGTAGCAACTTCCAAAAAGAAGAAAGATAAGGATGCCATGGCACCTGTCCAAGCACTCAAAGCAGTATTGAGCTTCGCCGACACATTCGACCAGCTCTTTGACGATCTCAAGCCTATTATTCTGGATTGTTTTGAGGAGGAACCTGACGAAGAAATGGACGAGCTCCTTTATCGTCTGAATTCTCTTGTTGATCTCTTATGCGAAACAACACATAGGGCCGGTGAACGACAGGAATGGAACGAAAGGGCAGAAACGACTTATGTTACATTACTGGAGTTGATGGAAAGAGATGCCCTAGATTTACGATGTTATTTCGATGATGTTGAAACACCTGATCAAGGGCTGTCAGCGAACTTACACGAAGCCTGGTCAGCCACTGGTCACATCGAGGAGTTGAGAGCTCTACAGTTCGCTGAAGACCCTTGGATTTTTAGACAGATCTGCTACGAAGTCATGGTGAGTACTGACCAATGGTGTCCAGACACAAGTATGTTGATGGAAATTTGTGGGATCGACCCTGAGATGCTGGAAGAGGAGCCGGATCCCGAGTATCTAGAGGAGGAAGAGCTCGCTCCTATCCCACAAGCTGCCGAGCACATTCTCGACAAGGTGAATGGGGATCCTCTCCCTCGCCCAACTGTTTTGGCAAGCATCTTGCGACGCATCATCCCACCACGAGCTGTTACTGATGCTACCCTGCTGGATCACTTTACGAGTATCCGGAACACCTTGGATAGTCCTCTGGGCCTGTCTGCAACCAACATTGTCTCCATCTCATCTGTCGCAGAAAACTTGAACGATCCAGAGTCTCTCGGAGTTGGGGGTATGGGGAAGTCAACTTTGGCTGCGATGGTAGCTCAACACCCGGATGTTCGTCGTTACTTCATTGACGGTGTTGTGTGGGTGTACGTTGGCGACAAGGAGCTCAATTACGCACGATACACTCAATGTTTGCGGGAGTTAGTTGCGCAGCTTGATTTTTACCAAGGGTGAGTAGCTAGTATTCCTTCGACCTTTTGTTTCTTCATATTTCATTTGGCAGCCTTGTGTTTTTCTATACTCTCACCTCGAGTTTTTCATAGAGTACCTTTGTTCGCAGAGTTGCTCCACACCCCTGGCGAACCGTTATCAAAGCGACGTCGCAGGGAGGAGGGATTCATGATTTATGCTCGTGATACGATTGCTGAATTGCTCCATGACAGGAGCGTCTTGATTATTCTTGATGACGTGTGCTTTGAGCCAGATCTGGACTGGTTCGACTTTGCGCCAATGCCTGGTGAAGATATGGAAGATATGGAAAGCAACTGCGCATTGCTTGTGACAACAAGATGTCGGACACTACTGCCTGCAGCTGACACTGTCGAAGTTGATATGCTTGACGAAGCGGATGCCATCACTCTATTGATTCAAGAGTCTGGTCAGCTGTCGCATGCTCTTCTTGCAGAATCCAAAGAAGCCAGATCTGTAGTAACGGAGTGTGCCAACCACCCGCTTGCCGTCAAGAGTGTTGGTCGTTGGTTGAATCTGAAGCACGCGACGGCTGGGGTGCGGAGCAGTGTTGAAGAAATCCACGCGGAGGTGATCAAGTCTATGGACAAGATCTTAACAGGAGGCAGCCTTACAGGAAACGATGACATGCTATATGAAATTATGAGTATGAGTCTTTCTCCGGCGATCAACGGAGAGCCAACAAATATCATCAAGTTTTGCCTGGCTGCGTTTATTTTGGTCTTTTGTGATCGGGAATACATATCTGATTTTGCCCTGACGGAACCGACTCCGATTATTCCAATGGACATGGCAGAATTACTTTTCGAGACGCTGCTAGAAATGAACGAGAGCTCTTTGTTACAAAAAGGGAGTTTGTTCTACGCACAAAAGAAAGAGGCAGCTGTTCTTATCCCCGAGGCACTATCTGCGCTCGGTGTGCTTAAAGTTATCACTTATTCAGATGCCGAGGATGATGAAGAGAATCCAGAAGACGAGCAGAAGTTTTTGCAGGTCATGCATTTCATTCACCACGAATACGGTGAATATCTGGCAAAGGAAGACCCTTCTTTGCAAGATCTGACAAAAGATGCAGAGCGAAAATGGAACAGAGCTCTGGTCGAAGCGTACCTTTCGCAGGTCGAGGAATGGGATATCGATCTAGAAGATGCAGCGCACAGCTATGCCCTCGAAATGACTATTTCCCATATGATTCGGGGAGGTATGTACAGCGCCGCTGCTGACCTTCTGGCCGACAAAAGCTTTGTTCGAGGAAGGCTTTTGTCTTTGGGAAGAGAAAACTCCACACGTCGTCACATTAAAGATTGTGAATCGCTTTTCTCCAAACTTCGAGAACGGAGACCACGAGGTTCGAAACTTGAACCACGAACTGTTATGAAGCAAGCCTACCAGGCGTTGGGGAGTCAACTATCAATCGACGACGAGGAACAAAGCATCGAGGACCCGCGAATCAAAGATGTGGAAGTGGCCCGAGCTCACTATGAAATTGGATTTTCTTTGGCCGAGAAAAGGTGCTGGGATGCCGCAATAGCCCACTGGGAAACGAGCAAAGAGCTGCTGGAGGGTGCATTAGGGACAGTTGAAGTTGTGGCAGGTATTTTGTACAACATTGGCGTTGTGTACTCCGAAATCAATGAATACGAACAAGCCTTAGATTCCCTGAAGCAGTGCCTGAGAATACGAGGAACCATTCACGGAGAAGAGCACATTCTCTATGCCCACACAATTCAAAAGATTGGGGATGTCTTTCTGAATATGAGTGACTACCACGAGGCGATGGAAAGTTACAATTGGGCGTTGGATGTCATGTATACTGAACCTGCACATCATCGCGTTGAAATTGGGGAAATCCTTGATAACAAAGGCACAATTCACTACAGTAAGGGGGAAATTGACGAAGCGCTGCAATGTCATCAAGAAGCCCTCCGGTCGAAACAAGCCGACCTTGGGGAAGATCACCCCGAACTTGCCGCAACGTATCATCACATTGGTAACTGCCTCTCTGACCAAGGGAACGTGGATGATGCCATTGCTCACTTTGAAGAGGCCATCAGACTGAAGGAATTGGATCCGGAGGGAGGCCCAGAGAGAGATGCAGACGTCCTTACAATCGAGGGTATTCTCCATAACTTGGAAGGGAATCAAGAACAGGGTCTTGAATGCTATGAAAAATCCCTTCAGATCCTGGTCACCAAGGTACCACACCGTAAGGAAAAGGTTGCATCTTTACTCCATTTGATTGGCTGCGTCTACCTGATGAGTGGGGAACAGAAGAAAGCCATGAAATTGTTTGAGGAGAGTCTACAGGCACGGCGAAAGGTCCTCGGCTTTGTGCACTTGGACGTGGCGAGCACACTTTTCAACATGTAAGTATCGATGTCATGATAACGAAGAAGAAGCTGAGGTGTACATGTTTCTAATTCATTTTTCATATAAAAAATTCCTATTTTTGGCAGGGCTTTTCTGCACCAGACTCGAAATCGACTGGATCGAGCCCTCAAATGTCTCGAAGAGGCCCTGAAAATTCGTCAGCTGCGTCTGCCTGATAGCGAAAAGGTAGCCGTCACCCATGAAAAGATCGGATCTCTCGCTAGGGCGATTGGTAAAACGAAGAAGGCTCAAATCGCCTTTGAAGAGGCCTTGCGTATCCGACGATTGATTCATGGAGAGGAACACGAAGCTGTTGCTACAGTCTTGCAAGAACTTGGCGATCTTATGGATGATCTGGGCGAGTACGACTCTGCCATGAGCTATTACATTGATGCTTTAGACATTCGCCGGAAGCGCCTTGGACTGGACGACATTGCTGTGGCAGAGACACTCTATTCGATGGGATACACCCTTCACAATAACGATGAACCAGAAAGGGCATTAGTGTGCTTCGAGGAGTCACTCAGTATCCGTCGCTACCAGCTCGGTGAGGACTCTCGGGAAGTTGGTGACGTCTTGAACATAATGGGATTTTTAAAAGCGAAAAAGGGAGAGCTAGATGATGCTCTTACCTTGTTGTGGGACTCTTTGCGTATTCGCAAGCTGCAAGAAGATCACGTGAAGGTATCTGAAACGCTCAAGAACATTGGCAATGTCCACCGTGAAAAGCAAGAGCAGGAGCTTGCCGTAGAGTGTTACGAGGAATGTCTTCGCATTCGCCGGTCCGAGCTGGGGCCGGACCACGAAAAAGTCGCGGATGCCTTGATTGCGATGGGCAATGTAGAAAGTGACATGCAGAATACCGACGATGCGATGCGATGCTACCAAGAAGCTCTGAAAATCCGAACACTTGTGTTTGGCGAGCACGACGAATCCGTCGCTGCAGTTCTTCAATTCATGGGGACGCTTGAGTTTCGTGCCAACAATCACGGCAAGGCCCGTGATTTGCTGACGGAATTCATTCGCATTCGACGTGACAATGGCACGAAAAACGATGGTGACTATGTCAATGTCCTGTTCATGCTGGGAAACATTCACAAAATGGGTGGCCAAGAAGCCGAGGCGAAGTTGTGCTGGACCGAGGCCTATCAAGTCTTCCAAGAGCTTGGGTTGGCGGAAACGAACCCACAGATCGCCAAGGTTATGAACCACTTATTAAAGGTGGAGAATTTAGAGGAACAAGAACCAGATCAGAAGAATAAGAAGAAGAACAAGAAATCTTTGTTCGGGCAGGTGAAGAAAAAGTTCAAAAAGGACCCGAGCAAAGACTCCAAAAACAACAATGGTGACGATGGGATGGTCAAAGTACGGGCCAAGGGACGAAAAAGTCGAAAAGGCAAAGGTGTTCAACTGTAAAAGAAGGAATAAGAGGATTGAGAATCGCAATAATGCGCACCGTAACTCTTCGATTGCTATCAGATCTGTAGTGTCCCTCTCATTGCTAGAGGTAGTAGAGGTGTAGAGAGTTGCGAAAAGAAATGCATATACACGATTAGGGATGGAGGTGGACTAATAATCGGGTATCAGTGTGTGATACGTACGACGTAGTAAAAGTACTGCAATACGATGAAGTATGATACGTTGCACTGCGACTCATCGCGCCCAACGCTCTCAAATCATCGCAGGCAATTAATTCATCATCTTCACAGTCAATTCCATCCGTCCGTCTGATTGATAGCGACGAAACGGTCGTTTCACCACGACAATGACCATCTGATCTCATCATCGACGGTGGCTCGTCTATAAAAAATACGTACTATAATCGTAACCATTCATCATGAGCTTACAGGAGAGGTTGCGACAGTTCGACTCGCACAGTTCTGTCTCGAAGGAACTTCGGGTGTATACGTTACACGGTGCCGTGTTGTCAGTTGTCACTGTGGTGGGTAAGTCTTTTTTTGTGTATGCAAAACGCCATAATGGTTGTTGTTGTCTGTTGTCCGAAACAAACAGTATTCTATACATTTATTTGTTTGTTTTTCATCGTGACTTGACGTGTGCCATGCCATGCCATGCCATGCCATGCCATGCCATGCCATGCCATGCCATCGTTTTTACAATGAAATTACTCATCACTCATCATCCTCTTTTTTTCTTTTTTCTTTTCCTAATCACAATCAACAATCAACACTGTGTATAATATATATATATATATGATATATATTTTATATATATCATAGCCATTTTGTATTTGTTCATTGCCGAATGGAACTACAACTTTCAGACTATCACTACGGAACGCGTCCATGTGAATGCGACCTCCCCAGTTGGATTGGACGTCGAATTCGACATTACCTTCCCCCAAGTCCCCTGTAGTTTGTTGAACATTGATGCCAATGATCCGACCGGACAGACACAGTCACTACATTTGGATCGTCGGCATCACATATGGAAGCATCGAGTACAAGTCGACGAGCAGGGTCGAATTTTAAAGACAGTGGGCAACAAACATAAACTCGAACAAGGTAGTACCTTGTTGAACGAGGAACATTTGATGGACCATTTGGAGACGCTACTCGATAATGTCCTAGAAGAGGACGGGGAGGAAGATGACGACGAGTGTGGCAGTTGTTATGGCGCCGGTGAAGAGGGAGAATGCTGTTACACCTGCGACGACGTGAAGCGTGCCTATAAACGTAAAGGTTGGAATTTGGATAATCCTGACACGATCGAGCAATGCAAAAATCAGAAAAAGGCAGAGGATGAAGGGGAGGGCTGTAACGTCCACGGAGTGGTAGCGTTAGACAGTGGCGGCGGATCCTTCCATTTGGCACCGGGACGGACCGAAACATCGACTGACGCCACTGCCGCTTCCATCTTTGAAATGCTCTTTCGAACCTTTGAACAATTCAACGTCACACACACCGTACACAAGATTCGATTCGGAGAGGAATTTCCTGGAACCGTCAATCAGCTGGATGGACAGACTCGAGTGATTGCTGATGGATATGGAATGTACCAATATTACTTCAAGGTGCGTACCAGGATGTGAGAAACCCAACAGTTCTCGGCTACACCCTGATTGTTAATTTGCCTCGTATCCGGTTTTTCTCTTCTCGTAGATCGTCCCGACACATTATCGCTACAAAAATGGAACTTCCATTCTTACCAACCAGTATTCGGTCACGGAACACTTGCGGCATGTCAATCCTGGTGGTGGACGAGGTCTACCGGGAGTCTTTTTCTTTTACGAAATCAGTCCCCTGCACGTCGAAATTGTGGAGGGCTATCGGAAGGGATATATCGCCTTTTTTACATCCGTATGTGCCATTGTAGGTGGTGTCGTCACGACCTTTGGATTGCTGGATCAGATTTTGTATTCCAGAAAAAGGGGTGCCGACAGTGCCGGACAAAGGTTAGTTCTGTAGTAGTTAGTAGTAGTACCAACGAATGGAATCCCGAAAAAACAAAGCGTCCTCTCGTTCGATGTAGTACTGACGTATGTTGAAGAATTTCTCTAGCTACTAGTAATAGAGGAGAAGAAAACGTTCGGATGAACCCAGTTTTACATTATGCAATCCGCTGTCCTTTATCCAAATTCAATACTTCGAAGTATTTTTTAATTAGCATGACACATTTGATGGTATTTCGATGAGAGAGTACCTGACAGTGAATGATCTACGTCTAATGACAATCCGGAATATCACGCTCTTTTGTGGGCCAATCTCTTACTACGTACGCAGTATCATTTTTGACTCGAAAAAAGATTAACCAAAATACTCCGAGTAGTTGTTATGAATCGTTGGAAATCGAAACAGCGGCTTGGCAAACCTAGGTAGATAGTCGTTATAAACATAGAAAATAACATCTCTCCTGGGAACGACCATACCAACATGACAGCACCGCTTCCCGTCCGCTCAGCGAAGTTAAGCATGTTCGGGCCTGGTTAGTACTACGGTGGGGGACCACGTTGGAATCCCAGGTGTTGTTCTCTTTTTGGAATCCATGGTTCTTTTTCTCCGCCTCTCTACTCTAGCTAGAAGACTACCCTTCACAACCTCTTGGTATGCACTACTATTACGTAGTGCGTAGTATTAATTTTTCACGTTGGAATCCAAGGTCTTGTTCTCTTTTTGCCTCATCATCACTTACAAATTTACTACAGTATTTTTTCTCTCCCTCTCCCCTTGTGGTAGGTAAAGTATGTACGAAGTACTACCGTACTATTTTTGTTCATAGTCTCACCATACCACAGTGATGTGTGATGTGCCTTGGAAGTTGATTGCGTGGTTTAATTATTGGAATATGGAATGCTATGTAATAATAATAAGGGGATATCCTACCGTACCTTCGTTTTCTTTTCTTCGTCCCCCCCCCCCCGTTGTTCGATGCATTCCAACTCACCGACAAAAGTTGACGTCACGCTCATTTTCCTTCTCCCAGTCCGCAGTGTCGCACCTACAAGTGGATTTCCGATGGTATTTCGAATTTCTCAAGAAGATGTTGAAGCTGTCATCTCGTTGTGCAATATTCCTACGACTGCTACTAGAGCAACAATCAACATCATTATTAGAACTGCTCACTGAGACCATACTTCGTTCTTTGACGATGGGGATTTCTGTACAATCAGTGACACTACTGCTGATCGCCGCATGGGCGATGATACTGCAACAACAACGATCGCACGGCTTTGCGTTTCCAATTCGACCACCCATTCATCATCAAACACCATGCTCTTCCGATCGACAACAATATCACATCATTTCGGATTTTTCTTACGGCAATGACCGCGGCTACTCACCCTTACAAAGAGCATCCATCAATCCAAGGAGTCATGGAATGATCAGCTACTCCGTCTCAACAGCTTTACACATGTCCCGCTGGAGAGGCACCGAAGACGTCCAAGGGGCCGATGTCTTAAAGTCGTGCATCCCCTACTTGTTACCTCTTTTGGATGGAGAACACTTTGGAAAATACATTTATCAACAAGTACCCCCACTTGGTTTTTTGGATTCACTTTTCATCGGTCCACTGTCAGAATTTTATAATCGCGTCCCGTTTCTTGGCTTGATTTTGTTCGTGGCATTGACGCTCGGAACACGCATGAACACCGACATGAATTGGAATGTCCGTTTCAACGCCCAACAGGCAGCATTGATCGACGTCATCTTGGTATTTCCCGAACTAATCGGATCGGCCTTTGAGGGAGAAGACCTGCCGCGATATATTGAAGCCCCTTGCATGAACTTTGTATGGTACACCTACATGGCCATGGTGTTGTACTCGGTGTACTCCAATGTAGTCCTTAAGAAACGGCCCGATCAGATTCCATGGATCAGTACCTATGCAACCACCATGACGGGTCCTATTTGACTGTATGAATAGGATTTACATATCAAGTGGCATTCGTGTGTGTATGTGTTTGTATTGTTGCACTAGCTACTACGTACAACTACTACAATCGTAAACATCTACTGGTAGAATGCATGATCTAGTCCTTGAAAAAGGGATTACTCAAGAGGCCACGTGCCGTGATAATGTTCAACGAGTTCTTGTTCTCGGCCGTCTTTTCTCTTGCTGTAAAGAGCGTTTCAAGGACGGTCCATCCTGCTCCATCTTTCTCGTCCAACAACGCTACCAGTTTGGTCCAAATATCCTCGGCTTCGACGTATTCTCGAAACGCGGAAAAGTCGTTTGCAAAGATCTCGGACAGAAGTTTTTGTAACGTATCTTCGTCCGTGGCTGGCATGGGAGTGTTGGCAGTGGGTAGGTCCGCCAGTGTCACTAGTAAGAGTCCCAAGAAGACAAACCCAAGTGCGTGCAAGTCCTCACTCATGGCAAAGTTGGTGGCAACTAATGAAGCAGTGTCGCTCTTTCGAAAGGACAAGCCAAAGGCTCTGGCTCGCATCAAAAAATCTTCGTCCTGACAAGACTCGTCCAGCAATCCCGAAAAGCCAAAATCGGACAGTTTTACTTGCAAGGCTGCTGTCCGTGTGGCGTAAACCGACGATGCTTCTCGCTTGTCTTGGGACGGTGTGGTCATGACTAGCGAGTTCCGTCCAATGCTGCGATGTGCCAGACCAGCATCGTGTATTGTTGCCAATGCTTCAATGGCACCCTTCATGACGCCCTTCACTATGTAGTTGGCCCGTTCGTCGAACGACGGTAGCGGTGGTGGATCGACAATACCACCAAAAAAGTTTTTCTTCGGTGGTACTTGGGCACGTCGTACTTGGGGTGGCGACGAAGCATAGGACGCAAGGGTAGTCAGTCCCGCATACTCGTAGACAATCCAAACGGCTTCGGCTTTAGGAGGTGGCACTCCCAATGCACGATAAAAGTCGTTGGGGTCCATGTCTTCCTCCAATTCGGCCAAGTTCACTTCTCCCAAAATGCCCAAATAGGGTGCTCGAGACAAGCGTTTCAATAAATCGCCCACATTGGAGTCATCCTTTCGTGCCAACACACTTCGAGAAGCAGCCGCTTGAATCCAATCTCCACCGACGGCATTGTCATCATCTTCCACTAACTTTGATTGTAACTTGGCAATGGCAAGTTGTTCTCGGCGGGCCAGCTCCAGTGCCAACTTGCCGGTGTATTCCTTGATGAGAATGCGCCGATCCAGTCCCTTGCTCCGCAAGGTGCCGCCCAGTCGTCCGATCCATTCACCCCGAAAGACGCGGACGACTGAGCCGCTGGACGTCCGTGTCCGTTTGGGTTTGGATTCGTCAAAGGGATTGGGTTGTACCACTTGACGATCGGTGGGGTCGTCTTCGTTTTCGTAATAATACTGCCAATCGACGACTTCGTCAAAACCCATGTTCCCGACATAGTCGGTGACCATGAAGTCTTGACCCAACGAGAAGAGGCGCGTTTGGACACCCGTCAAGTCCTTAGTCTTGGAGGACGTTCGTTGAAAGAGTAAACTGGAGATGGAAGAGCTGTCATTGTTGCTGCTTTTGTTGCTGTTCTTGTCGAGTTGTTTATCATTGTCCGTTTCCGCCTCATAAATGAGGTTGTCACCCTCCTTGTAACTACTGCCACTACTCACAATGTCACCCACATAATCGTCAAAGTCGGACCATTCCTCGCCACCGTTATTACCAGAGGAATACAAGGACGTCACCGAACGTCTGTGACGGTAACAACAAACGTCGTGTTGGAACGGAACAAATGCGTGGCCGGGAGCAATGAGGGAAAGGAACATGGACGCCCTGTACCGTTTCTGTATTCCTCTTTGTCGGGAGGGATGATTCGTCATTTGTAAAGTGTCAATTGGACTGGAGAGGTGATGAGAAACAGTTATGTGGCTTGGATGCAGTCGACTAACATACAAGGAACAGTTTCATGGTAGGAGGATCGAATGTTTGTTGTGAGAATGCAAAATGGACGTTCTACGAGATATGAATGTATCTACCACACACCACACCCCTTCCTTGCACCGAGTTGGTGGTTTGATGTTTTGGGAAGTAGTCACGATGACGTCATTTAGTATTCTGAACCTTATCTTGATTTTCGATTATCCATTCACCTTGCGCGCACTCCGAGTCCTGACAACCAACACATGGCTGCATTTCATTGGAAAATTGGAAGACTGGAGCCGGAATCGAGTTCAGTTATTATTCATCGCAGATGTTTTTTTCGCGATCGCATTGAGTATTCAAATATTCAGAACATATATACTTTTTGGTTGCTTGAGGTTAGGGTTGGAGTCGCTTGGCGAATTTTTCAAGCCATTGGAGCGTTGAACACAACATTTTTGTGAGGAGAAAACACTGGAATTGCAACCACCACCCCATCTACTTGCACCTCTTTGCTTCCTATGATATTCCGACTGCTGTCAATAGAACAAGGCCAAACCTGAGAATCGAACACTATTTGCTAGCGCTTGTTGTCGTTCTGTTGGCAATCAGTCGCAGTAGTATCAGCTCTCTGGAAAACGTGTCAAAAGATAAGCTGCTGTTTGTAAAATACCTCTCTTCTGAAAACCATCTACAGGAGCGGGAAACAGCATCAACCATTCACCATCCTCCATCATGATGCCCACCTTTGTTTCCCCAACGGGTCTAATCAATTCCATTCCCCGGTCCAGGCCGGGATCCCAAAGGAACAACAACAACAACAACAACATTCGTACAGGTGATAGATCAACCCCACAACCCACCAGTTTCAGCAGCCATTCCACCAGCCAAGGAGGATCCAAGTCTTCTTCTTCTCAAAGTGGCGCACAACATCAACGAGGAGCTGTCAATAGTGCCATGCCATTCTACAACAAGGGAAACATGTTGTCAGCAGAAAGCTTTCAAAAGACGTACAGCAACGGTACAGAACCACGTGTTCGGAGACGGAGCTTTGAAGAAGCGGGACATTTTGGTGGGCCGGTCGACAGTTTAGAGTCTCCTCCATCCACCTCCCCTATACCGTCGCCACCCTTGCTGACTCCTACCTTGGCGACTTCCGAGACAATTGCGCCCACCAGTCCCGTCACAAGCAGCAGTAACCCCTTCATGTGTGCCTCCATTCCGGCACTATCTGCCTTGACAAAACCGAGTCAGAGTACTACCGCACAATTCTTTACCCAGCGTATGTCGGAAACCAGCTTGGCGTGTCGCCAGAAGTACGGCCCCGTCGCCAGCAAAGCCGCGGGACAAGCCAAGGCAGGCATGACGGAATTTGCCGTCATGGCCTCCGAAGTCTACCGACAAGAATGTCGCAGTACTGCGGGTACCAAGGAGAACTACGACGGTAGGGGCGTCGATACCGACTTCTTTATGGAAACCCACAATGAAGACCTGGCCGACAATTCCTTCTTTATGGAAGATAATTCGCTGTTATTCACAGAGCAACGGGATACCCGCAATGAAGTGAACATTTCGAAGAACGTACCTCGGAACAAGTCATCGCCCGAGAATCAGCGTCCAATAGTGGTCAGCACTCCCAGCACGGTGGGATCGTCATCTTCGGAACGACTCACGCCGCCTCCTCGTGTCGATCGCATGCTGCATCCAAGCCAAAATTTCCCCCCGCCCTTTGAAAATAACAATAACAATCATCATAAATCTTTGACTACCGCCAACGACGATTTGACCGACGTGGACGACGAATCGTTAAGGAACGCTCGTATTCGTCTCTTTGAAAACCACGTAGCCGGTATTGATAATCCTGAAGCACGTTTGGCCCGCGCACTGGACGATTTGAACCGACAAGATATCTTCATTCAAAGCTTGAAGACGCAGATGCAAATCACACAGAACACGTTGGACGATACGACGAAAGAATTGAGCGAAGTCAAAACCGCCGCCAAGGAGAAGCAATTCAAGGCGACCGAGATTCGAGCCCGATCGGTGCAAGAAAAGAAGCGATTGGAAGATTTGTACCAGAGGGAAGTCCTACAAAGCAAAAAACTCCAACAAACCATTTCGCAACTGCAAGCAGAAGTTTCAACGTTAAAAGCGAACCTTCGAAATGCTCGGTCCAACAAGAGTCCCACCGGGCAAGATAGTGGACGTAACGCCCAAATAATCTCTATGAAGGCCGAACTGGTCGAGTTGCGATCGCAACTGGCAGAGGCACATGCCATTAATATTGATGACTCGTCCTCCCGAAATGTTGTGGGAGATATTGATGAATTGCGAAAGAGGGTGCAACGAGACGAATCCGAACTCAAGGATTTGCGGCAGCGCAATCAAGAAGGGTTCCAGGAACGACAAGATCTGATGGAACGGGAACGACTTCTCCAAAACAAATTGGAATCGCTACAAACGTCTTCACAAGAGACACAGTCACGTCTAGAAGAGAATCTCATGACTGCCTTGAAATCCGCCGATGATGTCCGTGCTGAGCTGGTCAAGACCAAGGCCAATTTGCAACGGTTGGAACGGGAACGGGCACGGGCGAGACTTCACTCCTCCACCGATGTGGAGCGAGTACAAAAGGAATTGTCGAAGTCCAGGGAAGAATGCGCTGCGCTCAAGGAAGAGCTGGTCAATGTACGAAGCATTTCGAAGAAGGAACGAAGGGAACTAACAGAAGAAGTGGAGCAACTGAAAGAAAAACTGGAAAAGATGCAGCAGGAAAATCTTGCCCACAGTACGGAAACAATGCGAGAGCAACGCAAGCTCCAAGATGAAGTATCTTGCCTTGTTGGAGAAATCAGAGGGTTGAAGGATTGTTTGACGGGGAAGGATGACGAAATTGCCTCGAAGGCAAGGGAAATTGCCGAATTGGAAGAGGACATCCAAACCTTGAAGCAGGGATTCCACGGAGGGACCGAGACAGTGTCAAGACTGTCCAGAGATTTGGAAGTAACTCAATCGAAACATGCCGCTTCCTCCACGGAAGCGATTCTATACAAGTCACTCTTGGACGAAGCTAGAAACAATCCCACTGCGCTACAGACACAAGACTTTTTGAAGGTTCTCAATGACCAGACCGTGCAAAAACTGAAGGCACATGTCGAGAAATTTTATGCCTCAACACCTAACTGTGACACCAAGTCGTTGGAAGCTTCTCTCAAGCAAGAGATCTCTTCTTTGAAAAAGAATCTTCCTGTGTCCCAGCCACAGGCCGTCTCTCCAGCACCAAAGAACGAAGAACGTCTAGTAGCAATGGAACAAGCTTTTTTGAATGAAATAGCTGTCTTGAAAGCTAAGCTTTCCGAGTCTCAAACCAGAATCAAAGAAGAAACTTTCCGATCTCTTGAAGAGCGAAGGGTCAACCGAGAAAGTGAAACCGAGCGTCAAGCAGAAATCGACAAGGTTTATGCAGAAAGAAATGAAGCTGTCGTAGCGAGAAACGCTCTGCAGTTGGAAGTATCCGCCCTGCGCGAGAAGCTTTCGAAGTTGGCGTCTGATGATGTTCCAGATCTCATTGCCGAAAGTAGCAGTTTTGGCAGTTGCAAAAGCAAAGAAAACGATGCGTTGCGGGTTCCGAATAAGGTCATGAGGCTGCGAAGCGAGCTTGCTCAGGCCAGGGAGAGACTTGCAGCTGCGAGGGAGAACTCTCGATCGCTGCCAATTCGGCCTTCTACCAGCCCTGGTCCAAATTACGAACCGAGCAAATGGAGCCGACTAACAAGCAATGTCTTGGATGCAGCAAGCAAACCAAAGCCAGCAACTCCAACTGCAGCAAGTTCCACTGAAGGACAGCCTTGCGTCCCTCGATCCACCACGAGAGATTCGATGAACCAGGGGATCGATTCCGTGGGCCCGAACATGGAAACGCCGCGCATCTCCAATGGACGATCAACGAATATTTCCCTGGAGGAACTTACTAGACAGCTGGAAGCATCTCGCAAGAGACTCGAAACCGCGGACCAGCGTCTAAATGGATTGGTAAGCGAAGGATCGTTGACTACAATTGTGCGAACAAATCCTACCGACGATTCCTTTGATGGTTCCATTGATGAGTTGGTTAATAATGCAGATGGAAGCATTGAGGTAAATCACCGTCGCTTTGCCGATGTCTAAAGGGGTAATGGAACTAGACTTCAACAAATCATATAATATTCATAGCGGTATAAACAAGGGTAGCCATGCGGTGTAAAATAAGAACAAAAACTTAAAGTGTTGCAGCTCCTTGGGTAGGATGGTAGCAAAATCTTCTACTGGTTTTCGCCTTTTTTCTCCTCGCTTTCTTGGTCGGGTTCTTCGGAGTGGTCATGGGTTCCCATGCTATTTTGTATGTCAGTGATGGCATCGTAAAAATCATCCTGCGTTACCAAACAATGCTCCATTATGGAAAGGGAATCACCTGATTCCTTGATTGATTGAGAGTCTCGCAACATGTCAGAAAATTCATCCACTGCTCTTTCCAAAGCATGACTAGCCGCAGCCCTTGCCACTCCAGCCAAAGCAGCGCCAGAAAACCCATCACAATCTACAGCTAAGCGTTGCAGGAGCCCATCGTACGAAAGAAGAGCCTCATCACTCTGTTCCTACAATAATGACATGAATGGTATGAGATCGGAACACTGGACGAATTTTGTAAAAATCCCAACGACTTTTGGACGTACCTCCAAGTGGTGAGCCGCAGCAGTCCCCGGTGGAGGGTCGCTTACTTGAAGTCGCCCTGCATCAAACATGTGCTTCGTATGAACTTTTAGAATGCTGACGCGCTGTTCTACCGTTCTGGGAGGAGGAATCTCAATTTGAACTTCAAATCGGCCCGGCCTCAGTAGTGCTAAAATGAAATAAGAAAAAATGAAGAAAGGTGAACTCGAAGGCATAGTGAAAAGAAAAAAGTTGAGCGTTGTTGGTTCAACTCACCTGGCTCTATCAAACTTCGTTTGTTTGTGAGGCCAATAACCTATATAAGCAACGCATATGGCAAGATAGTCAGATCTAGATCCTTTTGTTCAACCAACAACACCACGACTGCCTGCACTTGCCAGTGTCGGGACTTTCAGGGGTTGAACTCCGTCCATTTTTGCCAGTAGTTGGTTGACGACTGAATCGCGAGCCACACCCGCATCCCCTTGACCACCCTTTCCATCGGATCCTCCTCGGGACCTTGCAATGGCATCAAACTCATCCATCACTACAACATGCAGCGCTGCATTTTCCAATGCTTCGCCCCCATCCGGTTCGCGTAGTCGAAAGTTATCGTATATGGAGGGTGGCTCGTCAAAAATGGCTCTCAGATTCTGTAAGGACATGCGTGAGATTCATAATTTTCTAATGGCAGGACGGATCAATCAATCGACATGTTCGACTAACCTTTTCACTCGATCCAACAAATTTATCAAGAACCTCTGGACCGCTGACAACCGTGATTGGTCGGAAAGGTGACAAAATTGAGCCAAGAGTGGATGCCAGTAGCGTTTTGCCACATCCTGGTTGATCACAAAGAACCACACCGTGAATAATGGAAAGCAAAAAGATTGTTCGTCAATGTCACAGTTGAATAAACTTACCCGGCTTTCCGTAAAGAAGCAAACCCCTGACTGGATGAATCCCCAATTCTGCAACAAAAAATAAGAGAGTTTACACAGTGAATCGATTGTCGATAATATCATCTTGAACACAATAATTGTCAACTTTTTCTTCTTCCATCATGTAATATTTTACCTTTCAATAGTTGCGGCGGTGCTGCAAGAGGAGTCCATATTCTTCGTTTGATTTCCACCAAAACGCTGTCCAAGCCTCCAATGCCCAACGCTTGCCCGTCAAAGGCATCTCCCGATCCAGCTCGTGCAATCATTTCACTGACTCGTGCCGAGGCTTGTTCTACTGTCAACGATGATGCTTGGTCACCAGTGAGTGATTGCGAACGGTCACTACTTTTCAGTTCTTCTTGCAGTGCATTCTTGTCGTTGGCAATGGTAGCGATGGCATCTGGATCCAGCACAGTAGGCGTGAACAGATCTGGCCTGCCATTGTTGTTTTTCTGCCTTCTAGACAGTGCAGATAAGCCCTCTTGCCGTAATGATGATGACCTGTCGTCGTCGTTGTTGTTGTTCGAGTCTTGATTCTGGGTCCTCCAGTCGTCGACATTATTTTGTTGGGGTGTGTTCTGTTGCTGTTGATATTGCTGTTCCCATTCTTTTCGTTTGAGGGCCTCTATCCGTCTCTCTTCTGCATCCGTCTTGCCCATTATATCGCTTTCTTTCTGAAACTGTTCCAAATACGTCTTGTGCATGGGCACTCCGGCCCTCTTGACCATGCGAATGGATTGTCGAATCAACTCATCGTCCATGGCCTGTGCGGCAATTTGATCCAGGACGTAAAAGACGCGTTCACGTACTTTGGGCGATCCATTCATGATATACTTGTCGCATAAGGTTCCCAAATTGGACATTAATCCTTGTATATAAACGCGATTTTGTTCGGAATTGCGGTCCGTCGAAGAAGATGGCGAAGACGACGACGACGACGACGGCGATGAATATCGTGACCACGGAAACGATTGCCTTGACGACAGAAAAGGGTCCACGATGTCTTCGGATTGCTTGAAGGCTTGTGCCTGCCAATGCGTCTTTGGCAGAAAAAATGCCGTGCTGACAAAGAGAACATGACACAAAATGGCCACTGTTAACACTATCGGCGGCACATTTCTGTGGTTGTGTTGGTTGTGAAGCAACAACATTGTCGTCGTCAGTCGTCTGTTCAATATAACCCAAGATATAACAGTATGACAAATGCAGTGTCGTATCGTCTTTTCTTGCCTCGAGCCCGGAATGCAGACGTGAGATAGGACGAGATGATGCTCTAGCTACCGTAGCTACCGGTAGCTAATCTAGCTATGAACAAAAAACAACAACAGAGGTCGAAGTTTTCATGAGTTCGTTTTGTGGCGCGGTGACGATTTCAGAGAAAAATGATCTTGATGTGACGTACAACTACCAGACGTGTTCATTCCCCTACCCTACTACGTACTGTCGTATCATACTGTCGTACAAACGTCGTGGTACCATTCATTTACAGTTAGGTACGTTAGGTACCGGTAGTCGTACAGGTACTTACAGTTAGTATTACCGTAATGGTAGAAAAATGTAATGTAGTAGGAGCTCCAATCATCTACTACTAAAGTAAACACCCAACCTCTATTATACTAGCTCCCTACAACTGTCAGTAGCCTTTTCGAAATAGTGCACAGATCGTTTACAGGATTTATAGCAACAACTGTTGTATATCTTTCGATGATGATCCGAAGTTGGGTAGTAGCCGTTTCAGGACATGGCCTGTACCGGACGCGGCAATGAGTTGCGCTGTTGCCGCAAGGCGTTTGGGGAGGATGTGACGACTTCGTCCGTCATCCACGGTGGCGATATTCTCCGTCGTGGTGGACTCAGTGTCAACAGACCACTCAATCGTCTTGCATTTGCCTTTTCCTTTTCGTACTCCAACAAGGCATGGTTAATGGCATAGACCCAATCGTCCCGACTTTCCTTGGGACAGCTAAAGATGCGCGTCAACTGATAGGCAGGATCACTGACCGATTTCTTCACATGACGAATCTTGAAACGAAAAGGATTGCCATTGTCCGGATCCAAGTTGTTCTCCGGAATCACTACCGCCGAATCCAACGAAATGACAGTGGAAGCGGTGGGAGACGTCGATGTCCAAAAGATTTGCAACAGGGGCACACCCACATCGTGGCCGTCCACACGAGCACGCTGTCAGTAGAAAACGTCAAAGAGGGTTAGTTACAATCGATGAGATTCCATTGACACCCACTCTTGCGGTTGTCCCACAGGCCACAACACTCACCACCAAGACAGCCCATCGAGCTTTCCAAGCCCTTGACCCCAACCAATCGTAGCCAGATCCCTTCTTGCGGACATAACCTTGGGCAATCACTTCTCTCACAGTATAGGCAACGCCTTCACCCAGTACACCAGGCATCATACGTTCCAGGTCCTCGTCCAACTCATCATCATCTTCTTCGTATTCTACGGCGGAGATTTCGGTCAAGAGGGATCTGGAGCTTTCACGCAACATCGAAACAGTATCTTGTCGAGACGGCGCCTTTTTGGGAGTTTCTCCCACGACTTGGTGTTTGGTGGCATGCAGAGAAAGATTACAGCATGGACACAGTGGATTCGGAGATTTGCGAATGGCGAAATCGGGTACCGTGCCAGCTGTGATGCTCGATACGGTAGCTGGGGGATCACGGTTGGAGACAACATAGTATGCAGAGGAATCACTCGATGATGATGTCATCGTCATCGTCGAGTAATCTTCCGCTTCTTCTTCCATGGACATCTCCATGATGGTTTTCTCACTGCTGACACTGGATGATGATTGTTGCGGAAGGTTGAAGAAGGCAACCGGAGCAAGAATGCTGGCTGACGCCATGACTATTGTTTTTTGTTTTAGACGTTGCTTTTCCTGGAAGGGCGCCGTGCTTCAAGCATTCGAATATCTTTCCCACGAGGACCAATGTGGTATAGAAAAATGCCTTGTATGTGTTATGTCTGTCAAGAAGTGTCAACGTGCGATACAGCAACTGGTAGAAAAGGATGAAACAACAGCCAATTATTTTATTTCATTATATCTTACTACGTGTATAATAGTCCTACCGTAGTTTACAGTTAATAGAACTTGGCGGTCGCATGAAAATCTTGAAACAAAATGAAAAATGAGGATACAAGTAGTGAAACGTGTCAAGAAACCATTCCCATAATAAGACTCATCAAGTCCCAAGATTCGTTCATTCGTGAACACCGTTGGGTCGTTTCTGTGGAGTGAACGAAATATTGGTATAATAGGTACAAACAATACTATCTTACTGTGGTACCATAGACGATGTCCCGTCCCGCCACCAACGTACGGCCATCGTTAACCACGCGCTTATGGTTGCACACCTACCACTATTACCACCACATGTGTTAACTGTAAGACTTCACAGTCAGAGAAAGTTGAAATGTGGTCGTACATTTTCGCTGTACTCTCGTTCACTTTTCTTCGATCCTCTTCGCCTCTCCACGACACAAACTAACCTTGGACTGCGGCTACTACACCAACTATCATACCCTCCGCCACTGCAACTCTCATATAACACTGGCAATTCTTGACACTTGAGTCGTCCTCCGAGTCTTACCCCCTGATCAGTCGACTTGGCATATAAAAACTAGAGCGCCCACCGCCCTCATAAATTATCATTTGAGGGGCGCACACAAGGCGAATCAATTCACAATACTATATATTACAACAAACATACAGCAACAAAAACAACTGCACAGCCATGGCTCCCAACTTGAATTCAGAAGACTATTACGAAATTCTTGGTGTCCCAAAATCAGCAGATGATGCCGCCTTGAAGAAAGCATACAAGAAACTAGCTGTTAAGGTACGTCAAACACTGTGTGGGTTGTTTCCAACAAAACTAAACGACAAGTTGTGTATTCTGGTGGTACTCACTTTTTGTAATTCTCCTCTTTTTTTCAGTGGCACCCTGATAAGAATCCTGGTGATGAACAGGCAACTAAAAATTTTCAGAAAATCAGTGAGGCATATGCTACCCTGTCGGATGAAAAGAAGCGCAAAATTTATGACATGTACGGCAAAGACGCTGCCAATCAATCCGATCAAATGCCCGATGACGTTCCCATGGGAGGACACGCTGGCTTCCCTGGAGGTGGCATGCCAGGCGGAAATTTTCATTTTCGACCAGGAGGCGGTGGAGGCGCTCGTGGTATGAGTCCCGAAGAAGCAGAATTTTTGTTTAGTCAATTTTTTGGTGGTTCCGATCCGTTCGGTGCCTTTGGAGGAATGGGCGGAATGGGAGGAGGTGGACCAGGAATTCGCATCAACATGGGTGGTGGTGGAAGACCAAGAGGTGGATCCATGCGTGGAGGTGATCCCTTTGGAGGAGCATTTGGTGGAATGCCTGGAGGAATGGGTGGTATGCCAGGCATGGGAGGAATGCCCAACTTTGGTGGACAATCCACTTTCCGACAACAACAACCCAAACGATACGATGCCATTCATCCTGGAACAGTTGTGTCACTGAAGGGACTCGTCAATCGACCAGACAGAAACGGTGATCGAGGAGAGATCTTACAATACGACCCAAGTTCTGGAAGGTACATAGTGCAAATTGAAGATTCGGACGAGACCATGAAGGTCAAGCCATCGAACCTACTCCAACACGTTCATGTCACTCTGCATGGAATCAAAAGTCAACCAGAATTAAATTCACAAAAAGGCACCATCATTGCATGGGACCCTCGGAAGGAACGTTATAATGTATATGTCATGAGCACATCCAAGGTCATGAGCTTGAAACCTTCCAATATCGTACTGGAGAACGAAACGGTTGGACAAATCGTCGGTCTGCAGTCAAAACCAGAACTGAATGGAAAATGGGGTACAATCAAGCAATTCAATTCGCAGACTGGCCGATACGACGTACAAGTATCCGCTGACCAAATATTGAGGCTCAAATTGGAGAATATTCTAGTGTAAGCGCTAATAATAAGTGACCTACTAGATAAATTCTGATGAATATAGAAAGCGATGAACAACCTCGTTACGTGTTGACAACATGAACTCCGACACCCTTCCAAGTTCCTTAGCTCATCACAAAAACAAGAACGTACTTTATGGAGTACAGTAGTAACAACACAACTTTGTGTGTGTCTCCAGTTTCAGGGTGATACGGTCCGTCGGTCTGTTCGTTGATCAACGAACGATCGTCCCGTTTACTCGTGCGTGATCGAATTAACTGTAATAAAACGCTGTGAAAAGCAAAATCAATTGACAACATCTTCTTCGTAACATCATACATGGTGCTTCTGTAAATCTCTACAATTAAGAAACCTTCCAAATTCAATTTTCATCAATAGATTCGTTTCCATCTACACAGTTCAATCGTCCCATCATCGCAGCGACTGAAGAATGACGACATACGTTATCAGTGACGACGAGGCCAAGAAATTAGGCAAAGAATTTTCCAAAACACACCCTTCCACTGTCATGGGCATGGCGAAGGCATGCGCGGAGGTCAAGCCAGGATTTAAGATAACTTCGGCTCGTATCAAGGCCGTTCGGAACCAAGGATGCGAGGTCTTCGTCACCGCTTGTCGTGGAGACTTGTGTGAAATGAACAATTCCTTTTACAAGATCCAGCCCCCGCTCCAGAATGCGTCCGATTTTGAACGCCGCTTCACTGTCTTGCACGCCAATGTGTGTGGTGCCAAACCCCATTGGTTGATTACCAAACCGGTAGCATTCTTGATTTGCGTGACCTGTAGTGCATTGGGCTATGGAACCTATCTCGGAGTGGACGGCATGGTGGAGGCCTTTTCCCAAGCACCGCGATTGGAATCTGGCATCAGTGCCTTGTTTGGCAGCACCAAAATCTTTGGTTACTGCGTCATTGGATCTTTTGTCTTTTCTGTTGTTGCTCATGGTATTGAAGCTTCCATTGCCGTCTACTATTGTCGCACAACGCTCAAGCTTGACATGGGATCCAGCTTATTGTGGGGATTTCTAATTTTCCTCGTAGGATTTCCCATATTCACCGAGTTGCAAGATTTGTTGGCGGTACACAGTGAGAATCTAAAGTCACACTAGCTACTGGAACCGATAGATAGTCATGATAGGGAAACGGCTAATACCTGTCAACTATAGGAGAAGATTTACAAGAAACTTCGGAGCAACAACAACAAAAGAGACTGTACCCTAAATAAAAACACGAACATGGATTCAACAAGCATTTGCTCTCGAAGACCTCAGACCCAATTTATTCTTGAATGAAATGTATCACCAGAAACGGCAGAACCTTGTTGCCCAGTGGAATGCAGCAGAAGAATCTACCTTTGAAAGAATTGAAACTGAATGATTACACCGAGTTCGTACGTGGTTGGTAGGATCTACCGTTTGTGTTCTTTCAAAGTTTAGCAACATCAACATTTTGTTTACTACTGCTCTCTACTATATAGTTCGGAGTAGCACTTTGTCTAAAACTGTGAAATATGCACCACTTGCAACGCCTTCACCAAGACTCTACTACAGGAAGGTATGTACCGGTATCCAGCTTATTTATGTGAAATTTGCGACTGTTTACGCGCGCTCGCCAGGACTTACCTCCTTTATTTTTCTGCTGTCGTCATCTGACCAACTCACCATGACACGTTTTGTGTCTGTATCATGCTCTGAACTTCTCTCACAGTCAATTTACGTCCTACTTGGTCAATGATGAAGATCTTACAACATCAATAGTCAAGAAGAAAAAAGAAAATTGACAGGAGCACTTCGGTGATAATCATTCGAGTTTCTATCAATCTCTGCCATGACGCGTTCGCTGGTTTATGTTGGATGGTTTTTTCTTTTCTCATTTCTGTCTCCGACGACACTTCCTGTCGTTACTTCCTTTTCCGCAAATATTCAGCTGGCGACAACGTTTCGAGGGAGAGTTTTTCTGCGCCATCGTTGCTCCAGCCACTGCCGACCTCTTTTGAGCATCTATAGCAGCATCGACGATGATTCGGTCGAGACGCAATCCACAGCACTATCCTCTCACCCACCACTTTCGAGAAACGAAGCCATTCGAAAGCTCTCCGTTGCGCTGCTGAGCTCCGCCGCTGTTTCAATGTCTTCCTCTCCCGTTCGTGCCTTTGACAAGACCTTTCCCACAGAACTTGCTGAAGGCGACAAACAATCCGGAACGATAACTCTGGGACAACGGTCCAATTCGTTGCAACGCAAACAAGCTGCCGAACAAGCCAGGGCGCAAATGAACCAAAATTTGGTAGAATTCAACGTCCAGAACGACCTGTTACCGTCTGTCGCATGGGGATTAGCTCTGTGGCTGTTGAGCGGGTCCAGGAGCAACCCACTAGCCACACCTTTGGCTAATGTAATTTATGATCCCAAGGAGGAAAAATGGCTACAAGATCGCAATGCGGGCTTGTTTGCTTCTCCACCGGTACCGTTCCTACTGTTGTTGGGAGTTGTGTTTGTGTGCTTGGGAACGGTGACGCAATTTCTGTTGTTGCAGCTGGCCGAAGGCGACAGTGGCGTTTGCGGTCAATTGGCCGGTGTAGCCTTGATTGGTGGTGGCTTTTTCGAAATTGGTCGCATTGCCAGTGGAGAAAAACGAATGACGCGTGACGAATTGGACCGAGCCGTCGAATTGAAGAAGGAATTTGACGAATTCGCCTCCAAACGATTGATCCTGGGAGGCAACTGTCATCGATCCGATGTCGTCAAAGCCTTCCGTCGTTTCAACCCCAAATACAGACAGGCCGAAAGTGAACAGTACCCACTGACCGATCTGGAGATTGAAAAATTGCTACGAGCATGGAATCAAAGGGAAAACGACGGAAAGGCCGATATGACCAGTTCCGGTTTCTATTATGGAATTCAAATCAACAAGGATGCGGATGTGTTTGTATAGACCGAATATAAATCATAGAGCGCCATAAAGGATCCTTCGTTTGCGTGATGCAGATTGTCCTCCTCTCTATTTCTCTTCATTATCCATAATCTCCAACAACTCGAGCGTAAAGATAAGGACGGCACCTCCTGGAATGGCTCCTCCAGCTCCGCGGTCCCCATATCCCAATTCGGAGGGGATGTACAACTCCCATTTGGCCCCTTCTTCCATGATTTGCAGGGCCTCTGTCCACCCCTTGATGACCTGATTGGGTGCAAAGGTCAATGGAGCACCACGTTTGTAACTTGAATCGAATTCGGTCCCATCAATCAAGGTGCCGGCATAGTGGCATTTGCAGGGAGTATTGATCTTGGCGCGTTTGTCGCTGCCCTTGCCCGCTTGGAGTTCTGATAAGTGATATAGTGTGGTGCGAGTGTATTTCACAAGGTGAGATCTTTTGAATCCAATTTTCTCAACGTTTCACTTTCCTCTCTTAACGTACCCTTGTACATGAGTCCACTGTCGAGTTTGACAACACCGTCCTCGTTTGCCTTTTTGGCCAAAAAGTCCAATCCTTGCTGGTTGGTACCAGCGGAGACAGTGGCGACAAGGACACCGAGGACCAAGAGGAGTAGGGAACGAATAGAAAGTGCCATGATGGATAGAACTTTAGTTGTGACTAGCTAGATGTGATACCAAATAATAATAATGCTGCTGGGTCGCAATGAGGGAGTGTAGAGAGACGGTGGAAACAACCTGCGGATTATGTAGGACCGGTACCGGTCATCGGAATGGATTTTTCGTGTTTTCGGTTCTTCCGCGTGTTATTATTTTTTGTTCACAGTGAATCGTTTGTCCTCTACACACTGTGGGATCCTTGATTCGATCGATTACATGTTGGTCTTGCCGTTTGCCGTGAAGAGTTTTGATTATGGACACGTCGGACCAATTTTCGAAGACGTCATAACAATAACATCATCATGAAGGTATCATTCGTTCCGCCACCACCACTCACATTGAACATCCATCTGTGGTCGATTTTCTTTTCCTGCTCCTTTCATTCATCTCCCTCGCTATTTCGCCCAAACCCACAACTGTTCATCTCTCTTCTTGCTGGTAGAGATTAGATTGTCGACAACTACGACGCACAAAAAGAAATACCCCGTTACTGTGAACATTCTTGAGCGACAAAGTAACGACAGACACTAGGCGACTACACAACACCATCCGTATACACACACGATCTTCTTGTTGTTATCAGCTTCCAATCACTGCCATCCAGTATCATCCCATATAATATTTCGTCATTTGACACCAAGAACTAAACACTAAGAGAAAATGCTATCCTCTTCCATTCGACGGCTGTCACTTCGACAGCTGCCGGAATCTCTTCGATCATCATCTCAACAATATGGAGTGACCACCTTTTCTCCTCAGCCACAGCAATATTCACAGAACTCGACGACAATGCTTCGCTACAAATCCTCCTACCGTGAACAACCCGAACCCTCCTATGCATTTGACGAAATGGGAGAAACAACAACCGGGGCGTCAGAATCCATTTCCTTCCCCATCACCAACGACAGCGACGAACTGGAATATCAACCCCTCCTTTTGAATTCGAAAGAACACGCAGTGGGATATCTCAGCAAGATCCTCAATGCACGGGTCTACGAAGCGGCCATCGAAACAGAATTGCAACACGCCAAAAATCTCAGTGCGGTACGTATAAAAGATAGAAAGTCAATGATCGGCTGCACCTTGTCAGCCGAACAGCAGAATAGATGGCTCACAACTCTGTTTTCTCTTGTGTACGTCATCCGACACAGCACTTGAAAAACACCGTCTTGTTGAAACGAGAAGACACACAGCCGGTGTTTTCCTTCAAGTTACGTGGAGCTTACAACAAAATGGCTCACTTGACGTCGGAAGAACTCAACCAGGGTGTCGTAGCCTGTTCGGCTGGAAATCACGCCCAAGGAGTGGCGTTATCGGCCAAAATGTTGGGATGTCGTGCCGTCATTGTTATGCCTTTGGCCACGCCGGCTATTAAAGTCAACTCTGTGCGTGTGCACGGAGGACCGACAGTAGAAGTGCGACTCTTTGGTAACAACTACGACGAAGCAGCAGCTGAGGCCAAGCGCTTGGAACACGAGGAAGGCATGACCATGATTCATCCCTTTGACGACCCGTACGTCATTGCTGGACAAGGTACTATTGGCCTGGAGATTCTAAAGGCATGTGTTAGTCGCCCACTGGATGCCATCTTTGTATGTTGCGGTGGTGGTGGTATGCTGGCGGGGATTGCTGCCTACGTCAAACGAGTAAGACCATCGGTCAAAGTAATAGGCGTAGAAGCCGTAGATGCGGCCGGCATGACCACGTCATTGCGAGAAGGAAAGCAGGTGACCCTGGACAGTGTGGGATTGTTTGCCGATGGAGCTGCCGTCAAGACAATTGGAAAAGAAACTTTTCGCATCTGCAATAAATTGGTAGATGACATGGTGACGGTGGACACTGATCAGATTTGCAACGCCATCAAGTTGAGTTACAACGATGCACGAGTAGTGTTGGAACCGGCCGGTGCCTTGGCGGTGGCAGGGATGAAGAAATATGTCGAAGAGAACGAATTGACAGGCCGCACTTTGGTTGCCATTACCAGCGGTGCCAACATGGACTTTGATCGCCTTCGGTTCGTTTCGGAACGAGCCGACGGATCCGAAAAGACCTTGGCTGTGACTATTCCCGAAACTCCAGGATCCTTCCGAGCGTTGTATTCCTTGATTTGGCCGCGCAATGTCACGGAGTTTTCATATCGCTACGATAATCATGGTGATGCGCACGTCTTGATATCCTTTCAACCCGTCATGAACATTGAAAATGATTTTGAAGGCATTGTTAACAGCATCCGCGAATCTGGTTTTGATTGCATGGACGTGAGTCACAGCGAACTGGCAAAGGTACACATCCGCAACATGGCCGGGGGTCGCTCCAGTGTCCCGAACGAACGGTTGTTTCGATTTGACTTTCCCGAGTCACCCGGAGCGTTGCAACGTTTTTTATTGAGTCTGGACATTGAATGGAATGTATCACTATTTCACTACCGAAATCACGGGGACGATTTTGGTCGAGTATTGGTGGGTATACAAGTTCCAGAAAGTGCCAATGAATCGTTAATTCGGTTCTTGGATACGCTGCATTACAGTTATGTGGAGGAAACGGACAATCCAGTCTATCATCTCTTTTTAAGGAATAATTCGAAATAAAAAATGTTGTCTTACAACTAACTGGATGAAGTGAATCTTGATCGGTCTAGTAATATTTATTGCAATGGGAACAAAGTTAAATTAACTGCGACGGTAACCGGTAGACCAGAGCACCAGAGCTGCAGTCCACTGTATTAATGGTAGTTAAGGCAGAGAGGAGAGGACACTAAACTCCGCTTGAAGCGAAAGTATCGAGTGAGTTCTGTCTGTCTGTCTGTCTGTCTGTCTGTCAGAACTTGTGTTTTTTTCTCTTTTTTTTCTTTTGAAACGTATCATATCTCTCCTGCGCCCCTTGTTTCTACCTACTACTACGTATCATAGCATGTCGCAATGCTGTCTGTCTGTGTCATACCCGGACCTCGTCTCGCGCCAACCTACGTGTCGCAGTATTACCGTTGACTGCCTGTCCGTCGCTGATGGAGATCTCAAACCCTGATGATTTTCAAATCGAGGTTCAAAATCGAGCTCTTGCTCGTTTCAAAAATGACCACGGAAGGAACTTTGTTCCTCTCGTAATTCTGTCTACTTGAAAAATGCAGCTGCTGTCTTCGACCATCACTTCCTCTTTCTCCACCGTCGTCGTCGTTCGGACGTCAAACTGTTTTGACATAATCCCAACAATATTACTATAGGCGATCAAGCAACAACCATGTCATCCATCGCCAAGGAAGCCGCCAACCAAGCTCTGCGACGGGGAGTTCCAAAGGGAGCCAACCACTGGGCGCGCACCTTGCCATCCATCACGGTACGTATGAAGATAATCCAGTGGTACTACGTCGTCGAGAATACTGCTGCGAAATGTTTTCTTATGCCTACAAAAACTTTCAATCCTCTCTTTGAATCCTTTTCTTTGTCACCTCCTTGTCTTTTACACATACAGCCCAAAGACAACTTTGCCGACGTGTTGGCACCCAAAGTTGATATCGCTCATTTCGAACCACTCGGAACATGGTCGTCGGAAAAGCTCAATCAAAGTCGAAAAGAAAATCCCTTTATGATGACATGGGTTCCCAGCAGTTCCCGTCACAAGGTCCCCAACATGACCCATGGCGAAGGAGTCTATCTCTATGACGACACGGGAAAACAGTATTTGGATTGGACCTCCCAAGCGGTTTGTGCCAATTTGGGACACGATATTCCCGAAAGCGTCGTGGAGGCCGCCGCGTATCAGATGCGACAATTGCCCTTTACATACGGTGGTATTGGTATTACCGAAGTCCGTACTCGCCTCAATCAATTGATGGGGGAAATTTTGCCAGGCGATTTGCGAGCTGCCGTTTATCCTAGCAGCGGTGCCGAAGCAAATGAGGCCGGCATTATGATGGCCAAACGGTTCACCGGACGACAAAAGGTCATTTCATGGTACCGGTCTTACCATGGAGCCACGGCCCATGCCGGCGCAGCTACCGGCGATTTGCGACGATGGTACGGCAGTGATTCCGTGCCGGGATTTATCAAGGCTTTTAACCCGTTTCCACTCTTTTTCAGGCATGGTGGATCCCAGGCCACGGAACAAGAACAAGTGGAAACCGCTTTGCTAATGCTGGAAGAACAAATTTTGAACGAAGGACCCGACAATATTGCTTCCATCGTAATGGAGAGTATCGTAGGAGCTGGCGGATGTTTGGTCATGCCCGATGGATACATGCAGGGAATTCGTGCCCTCTGCGACAAGTACGGCATTTTGATGCACGTCGATGAAGTGATGGTTGGATTTGGTCGTACAGGAACTCTGTTTGGATTCCAAAACTACGAGGGTGTCATGCCCGATATTGTGTCGTGTGCCAAGGGCATCTCGTCAGCGGCCATCCCCTTGTCAATGACTGCATGCAACTCGAAGATTATGGAATTTTTCGAAGATAAGCCTCTGGGGTGGGGGTCGACCTATCAGGCACACCCAGTGGCTATGGCAGTAGCCTATGAAAATATCAAGTATCTTTTGCAAAACAATGTGGTTGGACGGGCCCAAAATATGTCTCCCCTCTTTGAAGCTTGCATGCAAAAAGTTGCAGAAGACCATCCCAGTATTAAACAATATCGATGCATTGGCTTGTTTGGATGTTTCGACGTACATGATTTTGACGGACAGAGCCCAAAATTACAACACGAAGTGGCGCACGAAGCATTTGCCAAATACAAGGAAGCATACCTGAACGAAGGATTGGTTGGATTGCACCGATACCCTCACATTCATTGTGCTCCTCCCCTGAACATCAAGGAGGAGGAGCTGATTGATGGATTCCAACGGCTCGATCGAGCCTTGACTGTACTGGACGAAGCATTAGGATACCCCGTCGAGAAAGACAGACCCAAGGCGGCCTAAACTAGAGTGTCCGAAAGGTGAAAATGAACAAATTGGGGGGAGCGTATACTTTCCATTTTCTTCGTCATAACTTTTGTACGTTTCATTGAATGCTTGAACTACTACTATGTACGTAAGCAGCAGTAATTTCATTCGCGCAAGCTTTGCTTTGAATCTTTGGTTTCTTTCTATGTGTTAGGCATGATGAATATTTCGTGAATGGCCGCATGCGGGGGAGCTGTGATGGCATGCAACACCGAATTGGCGATATCTTCCGGTTGCAACTTGTCGGGCTTTGGCGAGTCGAAAAATTCCGTATTTACCATTCCGGGGGCGATCAAAGCGCAGCGGCCACCCCATTCACGCATTTCTTGGGCCATGTTACCAGCATACCCATGAACGAACCATTTGGAGGCGCCATAGATGCTGCCTTTTAAGTGTATCTTACCAGCCACGCTTCCCGTTATGACCAAGGTACCCTTGGTCTTTTTCAGTTGGGGCAGGACGGCCCGAGTAGTAAGAAGAACTCCCATAATATTGACATCCACCAGCCTTTTCCATTCGTCCGGATCACCTTCTTCTGTTCCCGGCTGGCTGATTCCAATACCAGCGTTGGCAAACGCGGCGTCAATTCCTCCAAACTTGGTTACGGTTTGCTTCACGGCCGACTCCAAGCTTTCTATCGAAGTCACGTCTCCTTGAATTGCCAAACTCTTGTCTTCGCCCAACGCTTGTACCAGTTCTTGTAATTTGTCGTCCCGACGGGCCATCATCGCAACGTTCCAACCGGCGTTTAACAAGCTGCTCGGGCCGTGGCGGCACCAATACCACTGGATGCTCCAGTTATGAACAGTGTTTTCATGATGATTTTGATGCAAGAATATGGTAGGACTTGTTAGAAGAGGGTCGTCAAGTACTTCGAAGTAATATTATATACATGTAATATAAGATAATTGTTGTGATTTCGTTTTTTTCAAAAAAAGAGAGAGCAGGGAAGAGAGAAAAGAGTTGACAGGGATCAAGAAGACGTACTCGGAGTAGTAAATAAAGGCCTCTAATAAGCGAATCATTCTCATTGGGGGTTCTCATCAAAGGAGCGAAGGAGTGCTCGGGATCGTATGATATGTACTGGAGTACGGTACTACCGGTAGGTAGACTACCCTCAAGTTACGGTAGTACGTCGAGGTAATAAGTACGTCGTAGACTCATGGATACGACAGTGTATCATAGACTACATGCTCGTACCGGTATTCTGTGGCATAACTCTACCGTTGTACATACAGGTACCGTAGATTCTCCAATAGGCATCATACCAGTACTTCGGTACAACACTACGTAGTACATAGGGTTCGAGACTACCGGTACGACGTAGGGTACGATAAAGTACCTGGTACGGTAGTATGGTAGGTAGTGACTGTAGTGACTCCACCACGATCAAACTCACGGACACGCGCTCGCCAGTCGTCACATCGCTTGTCTCTCTTTCCTCTGTGTATCATATTAATAATATGATTAATAAGAAGATGCGCTACTCGATGTACCTGGTACGGTATTCTTACGTATTAACTGTAATAACTGTAATACGAAGTAATTTTTTTACAGTTAGATTGTTTTCACCATGGGAATGTATTGCAGCAACAGTCGGCATATTCTTCTCAATATTATTTTTTTAAACGGGTATAGCTCTTGAAAAGGAAGAGCTTGACGGTCGAATCTCCCATTGTGACGACGTTGGTGACATTCGTTTATCAACATTCAACGGAACACCATAGTTTGACAATTGACAATTGACAACAACATCCAACAGTACTGTTAAATTATTTTGTTCGAGATTCATTCTCTCGGTGCTCGAGTCACTATCAGTAAATCAATCATCTTTGTAGTGGTAATAGCAGTCGTCGTCAACGTCGTCGTCGTTTCTCAACGGTGTCGACTTGTTCAACAGAAAAACTGTTTCATCAAACACAGGAAGAAGAGGCTGAGGCCCTGGCGACACCTCTCCTGGCCGGGCCCTACGACACAGTCACAGCCGTTTCCGAGGTGGACGAATTTGCAGCGTCTCTGCTCAGTGCTCGCCAGTCGCGACAAATAATGGAAACCGACGGCAACAATAGCAACAACAATTCCCAAATTTCAGCAGACATGGCAGGAATCATCACTTCCTCCAGCAGCAGTGGCTGCAACGCCATTTGTAGAGCAACCACCGCCTGGTGCTCCAATATTCGTACGGTGGCTGATTCCTTGCCCTTTATCTTTCAACCAATTGTGGCCAGTGGCAAATGGTCATTTGCCTATTTCGTCGGAGGATATGTTCTATTTGTATTGGTGTGGCTGCCCTTCTGGGCTCTCTCGTTTGTGGTTTCGGAATGGGGCATCTACACCATGGCCGTCGTTACCGTATTCATGGTGGGACGGGCCATCATCCGATTGATCGCCTTTCCGGGCTCTTCCTACCGCGTATCAGGAGAAATTGAAAAGGAATTCGCAAAATATTCAGTGCGCATGATTACTTCATCGGCCAATAGTATTTTGGACTTGGCCGTGGCCGTTTTGGGTTCGTCCAAAGCCGCCGGTACTGCCAACATGGCCTACGAAATTCCATCTCTATGGAAACGGGCCAAGTCGTATCGTGATCGAGTTCTAGCAGTCTATTCCGAAGTATTGCATCATTCATTGCAAGATCGACCCGAAACGTCACCAACCTCGAACAGTTCATCGCCCGAATTGAACCAATTTGGAAATAATAAATTGGTGGGAGATGTTGGTGATTTGTCTGGATTGACACCAGAAGCCAAGGCGGATGGTCAAATTCTACTGACACATCTTGACAGGGTTTTGGGTCAGCTTTTTGCGCTTGAAATTCAAGCGAAGGATGTGCTAGAAAACACAGGAGGCAGACAACAGCAGCTCTCTGATTCAGCCCGGCAAGTAGCAAACCAATTGATGATTGCTGCCACGGAGCTTCGCGATTTTACGGAATCGTTGAAACCGCAATCGTCGTCGGGTGACGCTACTCCTGAAGACGAAGTTGGAGAAGATTTGACCGTCGATGCAGTGCGACGGCGATTCGAGGAACAAAATACGTCAGTCATGGACTCGGTCAAAGCTGGTATCTCGTCCGTGGCGGCCATGTTAGATCCACCACCGCACACATCCATCTTTGGATTTGACGTGCAACGAGGGTGCGTCTTGTCTCGATATCAGGGCGCCCGACAGCTATGGGTACAAAGGCCGGATGGTGGTATGATCGATTGCATGCACATCCCTGCCAAGTCAGCGCCTGGAACCATCGGGGTCAATCATCGAAACAAAAAGGCTGTACTATACTGCAATCCCAATGCTGGCCTGATTGAAGTGGCTACTGGAATGAGTCTAGCGGGGGGAAACGTCGCCTCAGATATCGATGGAATGATCAATGACAGCTGCTGGACAGATTTCTACACCAATCAAGGTTTTGACGTTTTTCTATTCAACTATGCTGGCTTTGGCAGGAGCTACGGTGCTGGGTTGTGCGGAGCAGCCAAAAGAGGGGGAGAAGAAAAATATGTTCCGGGAGCATTGGGTAGAATCAAAAGAATACTACATGGTACTTTTTGCAGTTTTCAACCGACGCCCGCCACCTTACGAGCCGATGGTTTTGCAGTTGGAACGCATCTTGTTACTCAAATGGGTGTCGAGTCTCTTGTGATTCACGGAGAAAGTATCGGAGGTGTTGCAGCATCTGGAACGGGACGCAAATTGACTGAAAATGTGCTACTCAAAGACAAGGTTGCATTGTTAATATGTGATCGAACCTTTTGCAACCTGGAAGCTGTCGCTCAACGGCTCGTCGGCGGCTGGTCCGGTTATGCCATTCGAGCGCTGGCACCCTTTTGGTCGACAGACGTAGTGGGAGATTTCCTAGCCGCCTCTTGCCCGAAAGTGGTAGCAACAGATTCTGCCGATGCAATTATCGCAGATTCGTCCTCCCTTAAAGCAGGAATTTCCTTCTGGAAAGAAATAAACCGTGGTGCCAGAGCGACCAAAGGAGTAGGATGGATGATGGACGCTCCCTTGCCGTACCGCATGGCTGACTGGGAAAATGTTTGTGTGACAGATTCTCGCTACGTTCCTTTGGGCGTATCCCGTGTCTCACCACCCGTCTGGCCAGCTGACAAGCACATTTCTTTAGAGGAAGCATTTCATTTTGCAGCATGCTCTAAACGGATTGGAAAACTGGCATCGATCGAGAAAAAGAGATTTGCCATGATGGTGTCTTCGGGTATGATCGACGCCGAAGCTGCCGAGGTTGGATGTCAGGTTCCAATTTACCTTGTGTGGAAGTACCTTGGATGTTGCGAAGGTTTGTGTGGGTCTGCTTTGGGTATTACGGTCAAAGGAGGGTTTGATACAACGGTTGCATGGTTGTGCTCTACCTTGACTTTTGGGGGACAAACCATCGTAGAGGCGATGGAACACCGACACAGATGGTCAGACGATGAAGCTCGATCAAAAATGAACGAGCTCGGACCTGTGGAACCATCGGATTTTGATTGTCGTCCTCCAGGCTACGAGCAGCAAGAATCTGAGACTGTTGTCCATCCAAAGCCAATTCCGGAGGTTGTTGACAACTTGAAGAAGATTTTATTAGATAACCCATCTGACGCAATGTTGAATTCTGGTACGTAATACGTAGAATGGGAATGCATGTTTCAGTACTGTACCGAGCTAACCGACTCCTTTTTGATTCTCGCATCTTCTTTCTCAAGTCCAACACGAGGTGGCTTATGTAATAGGTACGCTAGAATACACCCAAGCTCGGCTGTCGGCACCTCATGTCGTCGAAAATAACTGGAGGAATCGTCATTTGCAAGCAGAGGCCATGTCCATTGGTTCCTTCCTAAATTTACATTGTGGCCACAACAATCCGTTTTCGGAATCCGAACGAAAAAGGCTCACGGCATTATTGAAGCACGCCACGACTATTCACCCCACTTCTATCATGACGCAGCAACTGAGTAATGCACCCTCTATGCATGTAGTATGACAGAGATGATACAAGTCAGTTTGCTTACGAGGATCAGTTCAAAGTAATAATAAACGTCACCTCTCAATACATCGTAACAATAATACAATGGTATATGCAAGGCGGAATATGCAACTGTATGTTTTATTCCCGGCATGCACAAAATCGGGCAGTCTACAATTTGTGTCAATTTTAGTCACATCTTTACCTCATTCCGAGTGACAATCACCTATCCTCGCCCAACCAAGCGTTGCCAAAACAGTCGGCTTACTAATGATATCTAATGGATACGTCCTGTGGGGAAATATAAACAACTTTATCAGGCACATCCAAGATTACTGCTTCACTCAGGAACTCAAAAAAAATCAACCCAAAAAACGTAGATGTCAGAGGCCAGAACGTGTATCACCACTGCCTTTTGGGCAAAGCTGGTAGAAAAGTACTAGCATAATAAGATCAGATATGGATAATCTGGTTGCATGAGATATCAACAATGGCTAATGATGGAGCAGCAGGTCTTGTAGTCGGCTGGTGGACGTTTGTGGACACACTCTTGATCACCTCCTAGCCACGATCAGGCAAAACAACCCCACCTAAATTGGAGAGTGATTACTGGCCTGACAATTGCTTTTCCAATCATTGCTTCATCATTCTGTTGGATTGACAAACAAGATCATCCAACAATGATGGAGCAGAAGGTCTTGTGGTCACTTTTATTTGACAGAATGTTGATGGGATGATTGAGAAAGCAATTGGGATCAGCAATCTCATGTCCTTAAGTACGTGTGTTGCCCTGTCAAGGCTGGAAGGGGTTTTGCCAATGTATCTAGAAAGAAGTGAAGAGGTCCAAAAATGATCAAGTGGCAGGTCTTGTGTTCCTCTGGCCAACTTTTCGGTAAGAATTGGTCCCCAGCGGAACATTTTCATAGCACTCCACAACCTCAAGCCCATGTGCTACCTCTCATCCTATTGCCCTCGATTTTCCCCTCTCATGGTGGACAACAAGTCCTTTTAACGACCATTTGGGAATCCCAGTTTGTTTGTTGCAGATTCGGAAGACGATGTGCTACTATGCCATACCAAACTCAGTCCAAGCAAGCAGCTACCAATGATGTATGTCCATCTCAATTTTTTTTTACATTGCTACAGATTTTTCCCATCCGTCGTGATCTAAGGTTTTCTCATCCAAGTCATTTCGATTTTGCCCTCCAATGTTGTACAAATTGATATCACAACTCCTGTCCCTATCTCAGTTTGGCTGTTACAGACTATTCAAAAAATGATGTTCTTGTTCTACTAAATCACACCAACATCAGTTCAAGCAGCTATTGTTGATGTATATCCATCTCCAAGTTTCTTTCTTTTGGTATCACTACAGACTACAGAGTACAGAGTCCCCCCCCCCCTCGTGTTGGGTTAAGGGTCTCCAATCCAGGTCGTTTCGAATTTCCCCTCCCATGTTCAAATGTTTGAATGTTGCTAAACGTGATAAAAGTTGCCTGTGCAAAGGACGGGCTTTGTCCATACAAAGGACAGATATTGGTACGAGAAAGAGAGCCAACGTCAGATGAGATTAGACGAGCATGACCATTAAGCTTGAAATGATGCTGGCGAGGATCCATCAAGGCCAAGTTCCATAAAACTGCACCTAGGGTGTAGCCTTTTGTTCAGTAAATGTCAAAGGGAGCCTGATCGAGTGTCACACCACAGATTGCGTGCGCCTTTCCACGACTTACAAGTGGCTGTAATGACAGGGCAGTTTTGAGTGATTCTTACAGTTAGTTCCGCACTAAGTACTGGATATCAAGGTCATCTCTCCCTGGCTTAAGGCTTGGTCCGTGTGAGTTTCTCCAGCTGTTGATATGGAGTGAATAGATGACTTGAGAGAAACGGAGTTCAGTACCTGTTTTGGAGTTCAAACCTTGAGTTGGTGGAGGCTAGGTACGTAGGATGTCTCACTGAGCCGATGGATCCATAACAAAGCAATGAACAGATGATGATCGCGTCCTGGGGTGCTGACTAGAGGATAAGTTTGCCCTGCTGAGATCCCTGTTTGTCATGTAGGGGGCAAGAATATGCCCCTGCCAGGGAGGATGGTCCAAACACCACTGTTCTAGGGGTGTTTGTGGAGCACCCCAGGTGACTGAGAAAGCGTCAACCTGTGCAGTTTTCAAAGTTTCCTAGAGAGGCAGCATGTGGGAGGGAATGAGTGATGCTTGGGAGGTCTTGGGAGGAAGATTTAGCATGCCGTCAGTGGCTGCGAATGTACTACTACTGTAAGTAAGTATGTATGATACGTAGTACCTTTGTACCCACTTCACAGTCAATTAGACTACTAGACGTACTTGTTGGAAAAAATACTTCGTTATGTTGGTTTCCTGGACAGTCCCATGTTCTATTCTATCATTTTCTTTCTCACAGTCAACTCGAAAACGATATTTTTGTAACTGTTGCTATTAAAGTCGCTGAACTATGAAATTATATCGTCCATTCGACGTTGTATTCTAAGTATATTGCCTACCAACGCTGAAAGCGTGATTTTATCCCCCTTTCAAACGTTTCCATGACGATCAAAACACGTGCTCCTCCAACGTCTTTCGAGATGGTTGTTTCTCGATACGGCATAACGTTTGCGTAATGATAGTTAAAGAAAATCACATCGTGCGTATCACGGAATCTCGTAGGTATGTTGTCTAACCAACGCTGAAAGCGTGTTTTTTTCGCCTTTCAAACCTTTTTTATGATGATCAAAACACGTGCTCCTCCACCGCCTTTCGAGATGGTTGTTTCTCAATATGGCAGAACGTTTGCATAATGACAGTAAACAGAAATCATATCGTGCGTATCACGGAATCTCGTAGGTATGTTGCCTAACCAACGCTGAAAGCGTGTTTTTTTCGCCTTTCAAACCTTTTTCATGATGATCAAAACACGTGCTCCTCCACCGTCTTTCGAGATGGTTGTTTCTCGATACGGCATAACGTTTGCATAATGACAGTAAACAGAAATCACATCGTGCGTATCACGGAATCTCGTAGGTATGTTGTCTAACCAACGCTGAAAGCGTGTTTTTTTCGCCTTTCAAACCTTTTTTATGATGATCAAAACACGTGCTCCTCCACCGCCTTTCGAGATGGTTGTTTCTCAATATGGCAGAACGTTTGCATAATAACAGTAAACAGAAATCACATCGTGCGTATCACGGAATCTCGTAGGTATGTTGCCTAACCAACGCTGAAAGCGTGTTTTTTTCGCCTTTCAAACCTTTTTCATGATGATCAAAACACGTGCTCCTCCACCGTCTTTCGAGATGGTTGTTTCTCGATACGGCATAACGTTTGCATAATGATAGTTAAAGAAAATCACATCGTGCGTATCACGGAATCTCGTAGGTATGTTGCCTAACCAACGCTGAAAGCGTGATTTGTTCGCCTTTCAAACGTTTCGTTGACGATCAAAACACGTCTATCACCACCGCCTTTCGAGATGGTTGTTTCTCAATATGGCAGAACGTTTGCATAATGATAGTTAAAGAAAATCACATCGTGCGTATCACGGAATCTCGTAGGTATGTTGCCTAACCAACGCTGAAAGCGTGTTTTTTTCGCCTTTCAATCGTTTCGTTGACGATCAAAACACGTGTATCACCACCGCCTTTCGAGATGGTTGTTTCTCAATATGGGAGAACGTTTGCATAATGACAGTAAACAGAAATCACATCGTCCGTTCCATGCAATCTCGCATGTATGTCTCTTGGTAGAGCCACAAAGGATGTTTTTGACTCCCTCCCAAACGTTTTCGTGAAGACCAAAAGACATGTATCTCCGCCGTACGCCGAGATGATTATTTCTCAATACGAAATTATGTTTGCGAAACGGTACCACACTGAAATTTCATCGTCCATTGGATGATATCTCGTAAGTATCTTGCCTGTCTAAGGCTGAAATGGTGTTCTTGACTTCCTTCCAGGCGTTTTCATGGCGACCGAAAGACGTTTGTCTCCACCGTTTTCGGGGTTTACTGCTTCTCGACACGACACGATGTTTTTGTAACTGTTGAACAATGAAACTGCATCGTCCAAACCATTTTGTATGGTAGGTATGTTGCTCTGACCGAGGCTGGAAGGGTGTTTTTGACTGCCTTTCGAGCGTTTTCGTAAAGACAGAAAGACGTTTATCTTCGCTTAGTGTGAAGATGGTTGTTTCCCAATGCGGCAATATGTTTTAGTTTGGTTATAAAAGAGAACCGCATCGACCATCTCATGTGAATTCGAATGTATGTCGCCTGACAGAAACAGAAATACTGTTTGCGAGTGTTGCAAAAGTTTGGACACAAGGATGTAAAAACCGGTTGCTACGTCCTTTTCCATCAGGAGAGGGAAAGGTTGCTAACTGCCAAGGGTTGGGTTGATTTGTGATGATGCAATGGTGTGTCAGATGGTACTATTTCACTCCCAGGAGGAGTATGACGTTGAGTCTGTGGACTTCATTGTTTCCTGCTCTTCCTGGATCATGAAGGTGGCGACTTCGGACCGTCGATTGTAGCAGTATGAACGATGCATGGCATAATTCCTCAGGTTCAGTTGTCCCTGTAGGAGGTCAGTTCTTAAGTCTTGACATGGGGGCAGTGCCTTTGGTTGTAGGGATATAGTTCTCTAGCATGGGGAAAGGTTCGTTCGGGGCTTTATGGTGACTGAGGTGCGCCACTGGGACCGGAAGTGGTCTTTTTGTTCCATACTTGCCTTTTTCTAGCCCCTCCTCCTCAGCGATTTCGGCTGCAATGGTACATAGATTGATGGTACACCAGAAGTGTGCAAGCATCGGGGATTAAGCTGCACTACGCAGTTCCAAGCCTATACTTTGACCTGCCAGTATTAATGCTGGTTTGTAAGCGGAGGCTGACCAGTTTATCTTTTCCGGGAGAAGGGAGATAGGAGGAACATTTTCCAAATGTTAATGATCCAACGACATCCAATCGTCGCAACAAGCTTCTATTTCGATGTTGTAGTTCCCTCCAGCAGCGACTCGCCTGTGCGACGTATGGATTCCTCCCAAGGACGTCCAGGTTTTCCGAATCTTTTCTGATTGAATAACGTTCGTTCATCCCTACAAGGTCTTCCTTTGGTTAAACAACGACAAGAATGACCACCAAATCGGCTCATCGTGTCCACTGCACGCTGCCCCGCTGTCGCGACAATTCCTTACAGGAAATTTGTTTGTGTCGTTGCACGCTTCCCCGCTGTCGCGAAAATTCCTTACAGGAAATTTGTTTGTGTCGTCGAACATCTCACTTGGAAGTTTTGTTGTTCAATGAGCTTGCGTCAAAGACTGCCAGATTTTCCAAATGTCACCGATTAAACATCCAGCAACATCCAATCGTCATCGTCGTTACAAGGATCTCTTTCGATACTGTAGTTCCCGAGCAGCGACTCGCCTGTGCTACGTATGGATTCCTCCCATGGCAACTGTTTGTGTCGTCGAACATCTCTCTTGGAGGTTTTTGTCTTTTGTCGTCCAATGTATTTGTTCCAAAGACGTCCTGATGTTTCAAATCTTACAGATTGAACAACGTCCGTTCGTCACAACAAGACTTGCCTTCGATTAAAACAACGACACGATTGACCGCCCAATCGACTGATGCTGTTGATTGGACGCTGCCGGGCTGTCACGAGAAGCATAAACATGGATTCCGCCCACGGTACTTGTTTTTGTCGTCAAAGATCTCTCTTGGAAGTTATTCATAATCCGATGTTTTTCTTCCAAAGACGAGATTTTTCAAATGCTTAAACAAACATCTCGCTCGATACTGTACTTTAGTTCCCCGTTGCTGGGACTCGCCTGTGCGACGTATGGATTCCTCCGAAGGTGATTGTTGTTGTAGTCGAACATCTCTCTTGGAAACTTTTCGTCGTCCAATGTACTTGCGTCAAAGACTTCCAGATTTTCCAAATCTTACTGATCCAGCATCCAACACCAACAACATCCAACCGTCGCAACCAGCATATCTTTCGATGATTTAGTTCTCCATCGCAGCGGTTTCCCTGTTGGACGTATGGATTCGTCGCAAAGGCAAAAAAAGAATGTTATCGTCGAATGTATCCCCGAGAAATTGCTTTCGTCCGATGCATGTCTTCGACTGACGTCCAATCGTCGCAACAAGGAAGCAATTGTATCGTCCAACATCTCTCTTGGGGAAATTTTCGCAGACCAATGTATTTGTTCCATAGACGTCGACAATATTCAAATGCTACTGATCCAACAACATCCAGCTGCCTCTCTTTCGAAACTGTAGTGGCCCACAACATCAGGGATCCTCCGGTGCGATGTATGGGTTCCTTACTCCTCCCAAAGGAATCAACTGTATCGTCGCATGAATCTCTTGGAAGCTTTTGCAGATCAATGTGTTTGTTCCACAGACGTCCGGATTATCCAAATGTTACTGATCCAACAGCATCCAATGGTGGCAAGGAGCATCTCCTTCGAAACTGTAGTGGCCCGGAGCATCGGCCCATCAATGCGTCGCATGGATTTGTATCTCTGACAGAGACTCGTCGTTGCGACTGATGGATTCCTCCAAAGGTAATTGCTTTTGTCGTCCAACGATTCTGTTGGGAGTTTTTGTTGTCCAAAATACTTGCGTCAAAGTCGTGCGTTTTACGTTCAATGTGTCTGATCCAAAGACGTCCAGAATCTCCAAATGTTATTGATCCAACATCCAACAACATCATCCCGTCACCAGAAGCATCTCTTTCGATATTGTAGTTGCCGGTAGCGTCGAC
>JAGRRH010000010.1:765000-767500 GCA_019154785.2 Nitzschia inconspicua
AGGAGTACTTCCTCTGTCCCATATTATAAACATCATTTTGGAACTACTAGCTAGTAGCTCGGCTTTCACAGTCAACGCATCGTTTTTAATGTTTTTCAAACAATACGGTGAATGTAAATATAAATATTATGTAGTATGATAGATTAAAATTCCGAATTTTTTATGATCCTTTCATCCTCCAGTATCACAACTACTCTCCCTCACTAAAACGATGCTCAATCTAAGTACTACCTCTACTTACTAACTGTAAGTAGAACTACGTAGTAACAACAATATTACATTGAATATACTCTGTAGTAATAATAGTAGTATACTCTGGATAACCATAAAAGGACTGCCAAATCGAATACATCATCATCCTAAAATGAAACTTGGACCCTGTCCGGTTGATGCTGACGCAACAAGCTCAAAAAACTACCAATGATAGACTGCCATCCCATACTTTTTCGTTTCCAACAACTTGTTCCTGATCAAACAACAACCAATTGGTTTCCCCAAATTACACTGATTTACCATCAAGGAATCATCCCCACAAGCATATTCTTGGTATGTATTGAGGTTCTATGTAGCAACAATTGGCCTGTGAGCCAGTTCCCCCCTCGCACCCAAGACAAGGAGGATGTACACCTTCCCTTTATGGAAGGCATGAAGCATCTTTTCTGGGTGTTCAAGCCTCCTTGGCTCATCCTTTCGGTGCCCTCTCTGCCATCTGCAGCTCCATTGCAACAAGCAATGGAAAATTCATCTCCAGAGGACCAAGCTACATCGTACATTGTGTGAGGGCCACTTCAATTTTTTTTCACCTGTACGACGTGGTGAATGAAGGAAATAATGCTCTTACTCACAGTCAATTCTAATTGTAAATTCTTAACAATCGTACCAAGTATACCATTCATCATTCCTACCTAGTAGTAGTAGGTATGGAGATTGGGCATAGCATAAAGTGTATATTGATTACTGGTGCATCATGAACGACAAGAATGACTGCCAAGTCAGCTACACAGTATATCTAAATTGGGCTGTCATATCATATTTCTGGTTCAAGAAAGAGGAGAAAGAAGGGGAAAAGAATGGAAAGGAAAGATATAGACAACATATCAACTCTAGATATTCCATTCTAAATAAAAAGAACAAGTCCCACACACCATGGGAAAAGGAAGTGATTCTATGGCAAAGCTGGTAGAAAAAGTACTAGCATAGTACTAGCATAGTAAGATCAGATATGGATAATCTGGTTGCATGAGATATCAACAATGGCTAATGATGGAGCAGCAGGTCTTGTAGTCGGCTGGTGGACGTTTGTGGACACACTCTCGATCACCTCCTAGCCACGATCAGGCAAAACAACCCCACCTAAATTGGAGAGTGATTACTGGCCTGACAATTGCTTTTCCAATCATTGCTTCATCATTCTGTTGGATTGACAAACAAGATCATCCAACAATGATGGAGCAGAAGGTCTTGTGGTCACTTTTATTTGACAGAATGTTGATGGGATGATTGAGAAAGCAATTGGGATCAGCAATCTCATGTCCTTAAGTACGTGTGTTGCCCTGTCAAGGCTGGAAGGGGTTTTGCCAATGTATATAGGAAGAAGTGAAGAGGTCCAAAAATGATCAAGTGGCAGGTCTTGTGTTCCTCTGGCCAACTTTTTGGTAAGAATTGGTCCCCAGCGGAACATTTTCATAGCACTCCACAACCTCAAGCCCATGTGCTACCTCTCATCCTATTGCCCTTGATTTTCCCCTCTCATGGTGGACAAATCAATATCCCAAGTCCTTTTAACGACCATTTGGGAATCCCAGTTTGTTTGTTGCAGATTTGGAAGACGATGTGCTACTATGCCATACCAAACTCAGTCCAAGCAAGCAGCTACCAATGATGTATGTCCATCTCAAATTTTTTTTACATTGCTACAGATTTTTCCCACCCGTCGTGATCTAAGGTTTTCTCATCCAAGTCATTTTCGATTTTGCCCTCCAATGTTGTACAAATTGATATCACAACTCCTGTCCCTATCTCAGTTTGGCTGTTACAGACTATTCAAAAAATGATGTTCTTGTTCTACTAAATCACATCAACATCAGTTCAAGCAGTTATTGTTGATGTATATCCATCTCCAAGTTTCTTTCTTTTGGTATCACTACAGACTACAGAGTACAGAGTCCCCCCCTCGTGTTGGGTTAAGGTTCTCCCATCCAGGTCATTTCGAATTTTCCCCTTCCATGTTCAATCCTACACCACCCGGCAAATCCTTTGTTTATGACACGATCGCTTTGTATTGCAATATAATTATATACACCCAAATTCTCGTGAATACAACATAGACTGAACAGTACTAAGTCGTACATTGTTAATCCCACTCATTTATTTAGGATTAAGGGTAACAGGTTCCTATCTTCTATGTTAGAGTTCAGGACAAGCATCTCGCCAATCCAATCAACATCCAGAGGGCGAAAACCAAAATCAATCATTTGGCGATCATTTTGTGCCTACCTGC
>JAGRRH010000010.1:775000-782500 GCA_019154785.2 Nitzschia inconspicua
ATAGAAATTTCTTTAGCGACAGTCAAATCAAACACCTCAATAGAATAAGCATCCATTTGGACAACAATGATGTTGTAATGCCAGGCCATCGTAGTTCCATCCCCTTCTGTAAATGGTCACAATTTCACCCTCACTTGCCCTTGGCTTCATTACAGTGAGTAACCATCCATCCAATGCTCTCATACTGCTGTCGTGGGTGTCTTCATTCCCACTCATCTCTGCAAAACAATTTTTTTTACAGCGGAATCAAATGCCTCCTACAACTACAAATTCATTTGCAGCAAGTAGCTACCAGTACATCCCTTTGATCACCTCTCATCTAGTCATCCTGCTGAGTCTCCTGTGAAAGGTGTTGCATCCAACCTTCTCACCAAGTTATAGTCTCATGGGTCTTACCAAGTATGAGGTCGTACGTACATCCTACTGTAGTACTTACTGATAGTTTACCTTTCATCACTACCACCAAGGAGTACTTCCTCTGTCCCATATTATAAACATCATTTTGGAACTACTAGCTAGTAGCTCGGCTTTCACAGTCAACGCATCGTTTTTAATGTTTTTCAAACAATACGGTGAATGTAAATATAAATATTATGTAGTATGATAGAGTAAAATTCCGAATTTTTTATGATCCTTTCATCCTCCAGTATCACAACTACTCTCCCTCACTAAAACGATGCTCAATCTAAGTACTACCTCTACTTACTAACTGTAAGTAGAACTACGTAGTAACAACAATATTACATTGAATATACTCTGTAGTAATAATAGTAGTATACTCTGGATAACCATAAAAGGACTGCCAAATCGAATACATCATCATCCTAAAATGAAACTTGGACCCTGTCCGGTTGATGCTGACGCAACAAGCTCAAAAAACTACCAATGATAGACTGCCATCCCATACTTTTTCGTTTCCAACAACTTGTTCCTGATCAAACAACAACCAATTGGTTTCCCCAAATTACACTGATTTACCATCAAGGAATCATCCCCACAAGCATATTCTTGGTATGTATTGAGGTTCTATGTAGCAACAATTGGCCTGTGAGCCAGTTCCCCCCTCGCACCCAAGACAAGGAGGATGTACACCTTCCCTTTATGGAAGGCATGAAGCATCTTTTCTGGGTGTTCAAGCCTCCTTGGCTCATCCTTTCGGTGCCCTCTCTGCCATCTGCAGCTCCATTGCAACAAGCAATGGAAAATTCATCTCCAGAGGACCAAGCTACATCGTACATTGTGTGAGGGCCACTTCAATTTTTTTTCACCTGTACGACGTGGTGAATGAAGGAAATAATGCTCTTACTCACAGTCAATTCTAATTGTAAATTCTTAACAATCGTACCAAGTATACCATTCATCATTCCTACCTAGTAGTAGTAGGTATGGAGATTGGGCATAGCATAAAGTGTATATTGATTACTGGTGCATCATGAACGACAAGAATGACTGCCAAGTCAGCTACACAGTATATCTAAATTGGGCTGTCATATCATATTTCTGGTTCAAGAAAGAGGAGAAAGAAGGGGAAAAGAATGGAAAGGAAAGATATAGACAACATATCAACTCTAGATATTCCATTCTAAATAAAAAGAACAAGTCCCACACACCATGGGAAAAGGAAGTGATTCTATGGCAAAGCTGGTAGAAAAAGTACTAGCATAGTACTAGCATAGTAAGATCAGATATGGATAATCTGGTTGCATGAGATATCAACAATGGCTAATGATGGAGCAGCAGGTCTTGTAGTCGGCTGGTGGACGTTTGTGGACACACTCTCGATCACCTGCTAGCCACGATCAGGCAAAACAACCCCACCTAAATTGGAGAGTGATTACTGGCCTGACAATTGCTTTTCCAATCATTGCTTCATCATTCTGTTGGATTGACAAACAAGATCATCCAACAATGATGGAGCAGAAGGTCTTGTGGTCACTTTTATTTGACAGAATGTTGATGGGATGATTGAGAAAGCAATTGGGATCAGCAATCTCATGTCCTTAAGTACGTGTGTTGCCCTGTCAAGGCTGGAAGGGGTTTTGCCAATGTATATAGGAAGAAGTGAAGAGGTCCAAAAATGATCAAGTGGCAGGTCTTGTGTTCCTCTGGCCAACTTTTTGGTAAGAATTGGTCCCCAGCGGAACATTTTCATAGCACTCCACAACCTCAAGCCCATGTGCTACCTCTCATCCTATTGCCCTTGATTTTCCCCTCTCATGGTGGACAAATCAATATCCCAAGTCCTTTTAACGACCATTTGGGAATCCCAGTTTGTTTGTTGCAGATTTGGAAGACGATGTGCTACTATGCCATACCAAACTCAGTCCAAGCAAGCAGCTACCAATGATGTATGTCCATCTCAAATTTTTTTTACATTGCTACAGATTTTTCCCACCCGTCGTGATCTAAGGTTTTCTCATCCAAGTCATTTTCGATTTTGCCCTCCAATGTTGTACAAATTGATATCACAACTCCTGTCCCTATCTCAGTTTGGCTGTTACAGACTATTCAAAAAATGATGTTCTTGTTCTACTAAATCACATCAACATCAGTTCAAGCAGCTATTGTTGATGTATATCCATCTCCAAGTTTCTTTCTTTTGGTATCACTACAGACTACAGAGTACAGAGTCCCCCCCTCGTGTTGGGTTAAGGTTCTCCCATCCAGGTCATTTCGAATTTCCCCTCCCATGTTCAAATGTTTGAATGTTGCTAAACGTGATAAAAGTTGCCTGTGCAAAGGACGGGCTTTGTCCATACAAAGGACGGATATTGGTACGAGAAAGAGAGCCAACGTCAGATGAGATTAGATGAGCATGACCATTAAGCTTGAAATGATGCTGGCGAGGATCCATCAAGGCCAAGTTCCATAAAACTGCACCTAGGGTGTAGCCTTTTGTTCAGTAAATATCAAAGGGAGCCTGATCGAGTGTCACACCACAGATTGCGTGCGCCTTTCCACGACTTACAAGTGGCTGTAATGACAGGGCAGTTTTGAGTGATTCTTACAGTTAGTTCCGCACTTGTACTGGATATCAAGGTCATCTCTCCCTGGATTAAGGCTTGGTCCGTGTGAGTTTCTCCAGCTGTTGATATGGAGTGAATAGATGACTCGAGAGAAACGGAGTTCAGTACCTGTCTTGGAGTTCAAACCTTGAGTTGGTGGAGGCTAGGTACGCAGGATGTCTCACTGAGCCGATGGATCCATAACAAAGCAATAAACAGATGGTGATCGCGTCCTGGGGTGCTGACTAGAGGATGAGTTTGCCCTGCTGAGATCCCTGTTTGTCATGTAGGGGGCAAAAATATGCCCCTGCCAGGGAGGATGGTCCAAACACCACTGTTCTAGGGGTGTTTGTGGAGCACCCCAGGTGACTGAGAAAGCGTCAACCTGTGCAGTTTTCAAAAGTTTCCTGGGGAGGCAGCATGTGGGAGGGAATGAGTGATGCTTGGGAGGTCTTGGGAGGAAGATTTGTGTTTAATACCACATGGGTCACTTGGGTCCAAGGCAATTGTGGCTGCCAGTGTTTCCTTCATCATTACATTTTCTGTGATAGCCTGAAAGCTTCTTCATTGGTAGTGTCCAGCTGGAGATTTGTAGCATCCTAGTGTCTTGGGAGAGGATGCCTGTTGGAGGTACTTGATCAGTGGTTCCCTTTGGTCCAGACTGTTGTACCTTGACAGTGGGTTCGATAGGGGCAAAGGACTGGAGAACGCGGGCGCCAGTGAGTGTGAACTTGTATGGTGGGCCAAGTGAAACGTGCATTTGAGGACCTTCATGGACCTCTGAGGACCCCCATGAGCAGACCTACGGAAAATAATATTATTGAACAAGTATTGGGAAATCAAATATCGACATTGTATTGTCAATACCTAGAATAGCCAGCCAATACATTGGACATCACACGACCGCTTGGTATTGCAACAGTAATACTCCAAGACTCCTCAATACATTGAACCATACATTGGTCGCACTCATTTACTTCTCCACCGTCTTTCGAGCTGTTTGTTTCTTAATACGGCAGAACGTTTGCATCCTGATAGTAAAAGGAAATCACATCGTCCGTTCTATGTGATCTCGTAGGTATGTTGTCTAACCAACGCTGAAAGCGTGATTTGTTCCGCCTTTCAAACCTTTGTCATGATGATCAAAACACGTGCTCCTCCACCGTCTTTCGAGATGGTTGTTTCTCGATAAGGCATAACGTTTGCATAATGACAGTAAACGGAAATCACATCGTCCATTTCATGCAATCTCGTGGTATGTTGCCTAACCAACGCTAAAAGCGTGCTTTTTTTCGCCTTCCCAACGTTTTCATGACGATCAAAACACGTGCTTCTCCACCGTCTTTCGAGATGGTTGTTTCTCAATATGGCAGAACGTTTGCATAATGATAGTTAAAGAAAATCACATCGTCCGTTTCATGCAATCTCGTAGGTATGTTGCCTAACCAACGCTAAAAGCGTGCTTTTTCTCGCCTTTCAAACGTTTCGTTGACGATCAAAACACGTGTATCACCACCGTCTTTCGAGATGGTTGTTTCTCAATATGGCAGAACGTTTGCATAATGATAGTTAAAGAAAATCACATCGTCCGTTTCATGCAATCTCGTAGGTATGTTGCCTAACCAACGCTGAAAGCGTGTTTTTCTCGCCTTTCAAACGTTTCGTTGACGGTCAAAACACGTGTATCACCACCGTCTTTCGAGATGGTTGTTTCTCAATATGGCAGAACGTTTGCATAATGATAGTTAAAGAAAATCACATCGTCCGTTTCATGCAATCTCGTAGGTATGTTGCCTAACCAACGCTGAAAGCGTGATTTGTTCGCCTTTCCAACGTTTTCATGACGATCTAAACACGTGCTTCTCCGTCGTCTTTCGAGATGGTTGTTTCTCAATACGGCAGAACGTTTGCATAATGACAGTAAAAGAAAATCACATCGTGCGTATCACGGAATCTTGTAGGTATGTTGCCTAACCAACGCTGAAAGCGTGTTTTTTTCGCCTTTCTAACGTTTCGTTGACGATCAAAACACGTGTATCACCACCGCCTTTCGAGATGGTTGTTTCTCAATATGGCAGAACGTTTGCATAATGACAGTAAACAGAAATCACATCGTCCGTTCCATGCAATCTCGCATGTATGTCGCTTGGTAGAGCCACAAAGGATGTTTTTGACTCCCTCCCAAACGTTTTCGTGAAGACCAAAAGACATGTATCTCCGCCGTACGCGAGATGATTATTTCTCAATACGAAATTATGTTTGCGAAACGGTACCACACTGAAATTTCATCGTCCATTGGATGATATCTCGTAAGTATCTTGCCTGTCTAAGGCTGAAATGGTGTTCTTGACTTCCTTCCAGGCGTTTTCATGGCGACCGAAAGACGTTTATCTCCACCGTTTTCGGAGTTTACTGCTTCTCGACACGACACGATGTTTTTGTAACTGTTGAACAATGAAACTGCATCGTCCAAACCATTTTGTATGGTAAGTATGTTGCTCTGACCGAGGCTGGAAGGGTGTTTTTGACTGCCTTTCGAGCGTTTTCGTAAAGACAGAAAGACGTTTATCTTCGCTTAGTGTGAAGATGGTTGTTTCCCAATGCGGCAATATGTTTTAGTTTGGTTATAAAAGAGAACCGCATCGACCATCTCATGTGAATTCGAATGTATGTCGCCTGACAGAAACAGAAATACTGTTTGCGAGTGTTGCAAAAGTTTGGACACAAGGATGTAAAAACCGGTTGCTACGTCCTTTTCCATCAGGAGAGGGAAAGGTTGCTAACTGCCAAGGGTTGGGTTGATTTGTGATGATGCAATGGTGTGTCAGATGGTACTATTTCACTCCCAGGAGGAGTATGACGTTGAGTCTGTGGACTTCATTGTTTCCTGCTCTTCCTGGATCATGAAGGTGGCGACTTCGGACCGTCGATTGTAGCAGTATGAATGATGCATGGCATAATTCCTCAGGTTCAGTTGTCCCTGTAGGAGGTCAGTTCTTAAGTCTTGACATGGGGGCAGTGCCTTTGGTTGTAGGGATATAGTTCTTTAGCATGGGGAAAGGTTCGTTCGGGGCTTTATGGTGACTGAGGTGCATGCCACTGGGACCGGAAGGGGTCTTTTTATTCCATACTTGCCTTTTTCTAGCCCCTCCTCCTCAGCGATATCGGCTGCAATGGTACATAGATTGATGGTACACCAGAAGTGTGCAAGCATCGGGGATTAAGCTGCACTACGCAGTTCCAAGCCTATACTTTGACCTGCCAGTATTAATGCTGGTTTGTAAGCGGAGGCTGACCAGTTTATCTTTTCCGGGAGAAGGGAGATAGGAGGAACATTTTCCAAATGTTACTGATCCAACGACATCCAATCGTCGCAACAAGCTTCTATTTCGATGTTGTAGTTCCCTCCAGCAGCGACTCGCCTGTGCGACGTATGGATTCCTCCCAAGGACGTCCAGGTTTTCCGAATCTTTTCTGATTGAATAACGTTCGTTCATCCCTACAAGGTCTTCCTTTGGTTAAACAACGACAAGAATGACCACCAAATCGGCTCATCGTGTCCACTGCACGCTGCCCCGCTGTCGCGACAATTCCTTACAGGAAATTTGTTTGTGTCGTTGCACGCTTCCCCGCTGTCGCGAAAATTCCTTACAGGAAATTTGTTTGTGTCGTCGAACATCTCACTTGGAAGTTTTGTTGTTCAATGAGCTTGCGTCAAAGACTGCCAGATTTTCCAAATGTCACCGATCCAACATCCAGCAACATCCAATCGTCATCGTCGTTACAAGGATCTCTTTCGATACTGTAGTTCCCAAGCAGCGACTCGCCTGTGCTACGTATGGATTCCTCCCATGGCAACTGTTTGTGTCGTCGAACATCTCTCTTGGAGGTTTTTGTCTTTTGTCGTCCAATGTATTTGTTCCAAAGACGTCCAGATATTTCAAATCTTACAGATTGGACAACGTCCGTTCATCACAACAAGATTTGCCTTCGATTAACAGTAAAAAAACGACACGATTGACCACCCGATCGACTGATGCTGTTGATTGGACGCTGCCGGGCTGTCACGAGAAGCATAAACATGGATTCCGCCCACGGTAATTGTTTTTGTCGTCAAAGATCTCTCTTGGAAGTTATTCATAATCCGATGTTTTTCCTCCAAAGACGTCAAGATTTTTCAAATGCTTAAACAAACATCTCGCTCGATACTGTACTTTAGTTCCCCGTTGCTGGGACTCGCCTGTGCGACGTATGGATTCCTCCGAAGGTGATTGTTGTTGTAGTCGAACATCTCTCTTGGAAACTTTTCGTCGTCCAATGTACTTGCGTCAAAGACTTCCAGATTTTCCAAATCTTACTGATCCAGCATCCAACACCAACAACATCCAACCGTCGCAACCAGCATATCTTTCGATGATTTAGTTCTCCATCGCAGCGGTTTCCCTGTTGGACGTATGGATTCGTCGCAAAGGCAAAAAAAGAATGTTATCGTCGA
>JAGRRH010000010.1:792500-800000 GCA_019154785.2 Nitzschia inconspicua
AATCACTGGTCTGGACTTTTCGTCATTCAACGGCTTCTTGGACTTTTTGTCATTCACAGTCAAGGGGTTCTTTTTATTTTTGCCTTTCAAGTTCTGAGTGGTGGGCAACGGGGTAATCAGTGGGTGGAAAGCTGTTCTATAATCTGCCCAGTACCCTAGCTAGCTAGGGGCCAGGCGGGTGACCCCACTTTCAGATGACAGCTGTTACCTGGTACATAGCCTTTAAATAGAAATTTCTTTAGCGACAGTCAAATCAAACACCTCAATAGAATAAGCATCCATTTGGACAACAATGATGTTGTAATGCCAGGCCATCGTAGTTCCATCCCCTTCTGTAAATGGTCACAATTTCACCCTCACTTGCCCTTGGCTTCATTACAGTGAGTAACCATCCATCCAATGCTCTCATACTGCTGTCGTGGGTGTCTTCATTCCCACTCATCTCTGCAAAACAATTTTTTTTACAGCGGAATCAAATGCCTCCTACAACTACAAATTCATTTGCAGCAAGTAGCTACCAGTACATCCCTTTGATCACCTCTCATCTAGTCATCCTGCTGAGTCTCCTGTGAAAGGTGTTGCATCCAACCTTCTCACCAAGTTATAGTCTCATGGGTCTTACCAAGTATGAGGTCGTACGTACATCCTACTGTAGTACTTACTGATAGTTTACCTTTCATCACTACCACCAAGGAGTACTTCCTCTGTCCCATATTATAAACATCATTTTGGAACTACTAGCTAGTAGCTCGGCTTTCACAGTCAACGCATCGTTTTTAATGTTTTTCAAACAATACGGTGAATGTAAATATAAATATTATGTAGTATGATAGAGTAAAATTCCGAATTTTTTATGATCCTTTCATCCTCCAGTATCACAACTACTCTCCCTCACTAAAACGATGCTCAATCTAAGTACTACCTCTACTTACTAACTGTAAGTAGAACTACGTAGTAACAACAATATTACATTGAATATACTCTGTAGTAATAATAGTAGTATACTCTGGATAACCATAAAAGGACTGCCAAATCGAATACATCATCATCCTAAAATGAAACTTGGACCCTGTCCGGTTGATGCTGACGCAACAAGCTCAAAAAACTACCAATGATAGACTGCCATCCCATACTTTTTCGTTTCCAACAACTTGTTCCTGATCAAACAACAACCAATTGGTTTCCCCAAATTACACTGATTTACCATCAAGGAATCATCCCCACAAGCATATTCTTGGTATGTATTGAGGTTCTATGTAGCAACAATTGGCCTGTGAGCCAGTTCCCCCCTCGCACCCAAGACAAGGAGGATGTACACCTTCCCTTTATGGAAGGCATGAAGCATCTTTTCTGGGTGTTCAAGCCTCCTTGGCTCATCCTTTCGGTGCCCTCTCTGCCATCTGCAGCTCCATTGCAACAAGCAATGGAAAATTCATCTCCAGAGGACCAAGCTACATCGTACATTGTGTGAGGGCCACTTCAATTTTTTTTCACCTGTACGACGTGGTGAATGAAGGAAATAATGCTCTTACTCACAGTCAATTCTAATTGTAAATTCTTAACAATCGTACCAAGTATACCATTCATCATTCCTACCTAGTAGTAGTAGGTATGGAGATTGGGCATAGCATAAAGTGTATATTGATTACTGGTGCATCATGAACGACAAGAATGACTGCCAAGTCAGCTACACAGTATATCTAAATTGGGCTGTCATATCATATTTCTGGTTCAAGAAAGAGGAGAAAGAAGGGGAAAAGAATGGAAAGGAAAGATATAGACAACATATCAACTCTAGATATTCCATTCTAAATAAAAAGAACAAGTCCCACACACCATGGGAAAAGGAAGTGATTCTATGGCAAAGCTGGTAGAAAAAGTACTAGCATAGTACTAGCATAGTAAGATCAGATATGGATAATCTGGTTGCATGAGATATCAACAATGGCTAATGATGGAGCAGCAGGTCTTGTAGTCGGCTGGTGGACGTTTGTGGACACACTCTCGATCACCTCCTAGCCACGATCAGGCAAAACAACCCCACCTAAATTGGAGAGTGATTACTGGCCTGACAATTGCTTTTCCAATCATTGCTTCATCATTCTGTTGGATTGACAAACAAGATCATCCAACAATGATGGAGCAGAAGGTCTTGTGGTCACTTTTATTTGACAGAATGTTGATGGGATGATTGAGAAAGCAATTGGGATCAGCAATCTCATGTCCTTAAGTACGTGTGTTGCCCTGTCAAGGCTGGAAGGGGTTTTGCCAATGTATATAGAAAGAAGTGAAGAGGTCCAAAAATGATCAAGTGGCAGGTCTTGTGTTCCTCTGGCCAACTTTTTGGTAAGAATTGGTCCCCAGCGGAACATTTTCATAGCATTCCACAACCTCAAGCCCATGTGCTACCTCTCATCCTATTGCCCTCGATTTTCCCCTCTCATGGTGGACAAATCAATATCCCAAGTCCTTTTAACGACCATTTGGGAATCCCAGTTTGTTTGTTGCAGATTCGGAAGACGATGTGCTACTATGCCATACCAAACTCAGTCCAAGCAAGCAGCTACCAATGATGTATGTCCATCTCAAATTTTTTTTACATTGCTACAGATTTTTCCCACCCGTCGTGATCTAAGGTTTTCTCATCCAAGTCATTTTCGATTTTGCCCTCCAATGTTGTACAAATTGATATCACAACTCCTGTCCCTATCTCAGTTTGGCTGTTACAGACTATTCAAAAAATGATGTTCTTGTTCTACTAAATCACATCAACATCAGTTCAAGCAGCTATTGTTGATGTATATCCATCTCCAAGTTTCTTTCTTTTGGTATCACTACAGACTACAGAGTACAGAGTCCCCCCCTCGTGTTGGGTTAAGGTTCTCCCATCCAGGTCATTTCGAATTTCCCCTCCCATGTTCAAATGTTTGAATGTTGCTAAACGTGATAAAAGTTGCCTGTGCAAAGGACGGGCTTTGTCCATACAAAGGACGGATATTGGTACGAGAAAGAGAGCCAACGTCAGATGAGATTAGATGAGCATGACCATTAAGCTTGAAATGATGCTGGCGAGGATCCATCAAGGCCAAGTTCCATAAAACTGCACCTAGGGTGTAGCCTTTTGTTCAGTAAATATCAAAGGGAGCCTGATCGAGTGTCACACCACAGATTGCGTGCGCCTTTCCACGACTTACAAGTGGCTGTAATGACAGGGCAGTTTTGAGTGATTCTTACAGTTAGTTCCGCACTTGTACTGGATATCAAGGTCATCTCTCCCTGGATTAAGGCTTGGTCCGTGTGAGTTTCTCCAGCTGTTGATATGGAGTGAATAGATGACTCGAGAGAAACGGAGTTCAGTACCTGTCTTGGAGTTCAAACCTTGAGTTGGTGGAGGCTAGGTACGCAGGATGTCTCACTGAGCCGATGGATCCATAACAAAGCAATAAACAGATGGTGATCGCGTCCTGGGGTGCTGACTAGAGGATGAGTTTGCCCTGCTGAGATCCCTGTTTGTCATGTAGGGGGCAAAAATATGCCCCTGCCAGGGAGGATGGTCCAAACACCACTGTTCTAGGGGTGTTTGTGGAGCACCCCAGGTGACTGAGAAAGCGTCAACCTGTGCAGTTTTCAAAAGTTTCCTGGGGAGGCAGCATGTGGGAGGGAATGAGTGATGCTTGGGAGGTCTTGGGAGGAAGATTTGTGTTTAATACCACATGGGTCACTTGGGTCCAAGGCAATTGTGGCTGCCAGTGTTTCCTTCATCATTACATTTTCTGTGATAGCCTGAAAGCTTCTTCATTGGTAGTGTCCAGCTGGAGATTTGTAGCATCCTAGTGTCTTGGGAGAGGATGCCTGTTGGAGGTACTTGATCAGTGGTTCCCTTTGGTCCAGACTGTTGTACCTTGACAGTGGGTTCGATAGGGGCAAAGGACTGGAGAACGCGGGCGCCAGTGAGTGTGAACTTGTATGGTGGGCCAAGTGAAACGTGCATTTGAGGACCTTCATGGACCTCTGAGGACCCCCATGAGCAGACCTACGGAAAATAATATTATTGAACAAGTATTGGGAAATCAAATATCGACATTGTATTGTCAATACCTAGAATAGCCAGCCAATACATTGGACATCACACGACCGCTTGGTATTGCAACAGTAATACTCCAAGACTCCTCAATACATTGAACCATACATTGGTCGCACTCATTTACTTCTCCACCGTCTTTCGAGCTGTTTGTTTCTTAATACGGCAGAACGTTTGCATCCTGATAGTAAAAGGAAATCACATCGTCCGTTCTATGTGATCTCGTAGGTATGTTGTCTAACCAACGCTGAAAGCGTGATTTGTTCCGCCTTTCAAACCTTTGTCATGATGATCAAAACACGTGCTCCTCCACCGTCTTTCGAGATGGTTGTTTCTCGATAAGGCATAACGTTTGCATAATGACAGTAAACGGAAATCACATCGTCCATTTCATGCAATCTCGTGGTATGTTGCCTAACCAACGCTAAAAGCGTGCTTTTTTTCGCCTTCCCAACGTTTTCATGACGATCAAAACACGTGCTCCTCCACCGTCTTTCGAGATGGTTGTTTCTCGATAAGGCATAACGTTTGCATAATGACAGTAAACGGAAATCACATCGTCCATTTCATGCAATCTCGTGGTATGTTGCCTAACCAACGCTAAAAGCGTGCTTTTTTTCGCCTTCCCAACGTTTTCATGACGATCAAAACACGTGCTTCTCCACCGTCTTTCGAGATGGTTGTTTCTCGATAAGGCATAACGTTTGCATAATGACAGTAAACGGAAATCACATCGTCCATTTCATGCAATCTCGTGGTATGTTGCCTAACCAACGCTAAAAGCGTGCTTTTTTTCGCCTTCCCAACGTTTTCATGACGATCAAAACACGTGCTTCTCCACCGTCTTTCGAGATGGTTGTTTCTCAATATGGCAGAACGTTTGCATAATGATAGTTAAAGAAAATCACATCGTCCGTTTCATGCAATCTCGTAGGTATGTTGCCTAACCAACGCTGAAAGCGTGTTTTTCTCGCCTTTCAAACGTTTCGTTGACGGTCAAAACACGTGTATCACCACCGTCTTTCGAGATGGTTGTTTCTCAATATGGCAGAACGTTTGCATAATGATAGTTAAAGAAAATCACATCGTCCGTTTCATGCAATCTCGTAGGTATGTTGCCTAACCAACGCTGAAAGCGTGATTTGTTCGCCTTTCCAACGTTTTCATGACGATCTAAACACGTGCTTCTCCGTCGTCTTTCGAGATGGTTGTTTCTCAATACGGCAGAACGTTTGCATAATGACAGTAAAAGAAAATCACATCGTGCGTATCACGGAATCTTGTAGGTATGTTGCCTAACCAACGCTGAAAGCGTGTTTTTTTCGCCTTTCTAACGTTTCGTTGACGATCAAAACACGTGTATCACCACCGCCTTTCGAGATGGTTGTTTCTCAATATGGCAGAACGTTTGCATAATGACAGTAAACAGAAATCACATCGTCCGTTCCATGCAATCTCGCATGTATGTCGCTTGGTAGAGCCACAAAGGATGTTTTTGACTCCCTCCCAAACGTTTTCGTGAAGACCAAAAGACATGTATCTCCGCCGTACGCGAGATGATTATTTCTCAATACGAAATTATGTTTGCGAAACGGTACCACACTGAAATTTCATCGTCCATTGGATGATATCTCGTAAGTATCTTGCCTGTCTAAGGCTGAAATGGTGTTCTTGACTTCCTTCCAGGCGTTTTCATGGCGACCGAAAGACGTTTATCTCCACCGTTTTCGGAGTTTACTGCTTCTCGACACGACACGATGTTTTTGTAACTGTTGAACAATGAAACTGCATCGTCCAAACCATTTTGTATGGTACGTATGTTGCTCTGACCGAGGCTGGAAGGGTGTTTTTGACTGCCTTTCGAGCGTTTTCGTAAAGACAGAAAGACGTTTATCTTCGCTTAGTGTGAAGATGGTTGTTTCCCAATGCGGCAATATGTTTTAGTTTGGTTATAAAAGAGAACCGCATCGACCATCTCATGTGAATTCGAATGTATGTCGCCTGACAGAAACAGAAATACTGTTTGCGAGTGTTGCAAAAGTTTGGACACAAGGATGTAAAAACCGGTTGCTACGTCCTTTTCCATCAGGAGAGGGAAAGGTTGCTAACTGCCAAGGGTTGGGTTGATTTGTGATGATGCAATGGTGTGTCAGATGGTACTATTTCACTCCCAGGAGGAGTATGACGTTGAGTCTGTGGACTTCATTGTTTCCTGCTCTTCCTGGATCATGAAGGTGGCGACTTCGGACCGTCGATTGTAGCAGTATGAATGATGCATGGCATAATTCCTCAGGTTCAGTTGTCCCTGTAGGAGGTCAGTTCTTAAGTCTTGACATGGGGGCAGTGCCTTTGGTTGTAGGGATATAGTTCTTTAGCATGGGGAAAGGTTCGTTCGGGGCTTTATGGTGACTGAGGTGCATGCCACTGGGACCGGAAGGGGTCTTTTTATTCCATACTTGCCTTTTTCTAGCCCCTCCTCCTCAGCGATATCGGCTGCAATGGTACATAGATTGATGGTACACCAGAAGTGTGCAAGCATCGGGGATTAAGCTGCACTACGCAGTTCCAAGCCTATACTTTGACCTGCCAGTATTAATGCTGGTTTGTAAGCGGAGGCTGACCAGTTTATCTTTTCCGGGAGAAGGGAGATAGGAGGAACATTTTCCAAATGTTACTGATCCAACGACATCCAATCGTCGCAACAAGCTTCTATTTCGATGTTGTAGTTCCCTCCAGCAGCGACTCGCCTGTGCGACGTATGGATTCCTCCCAAGGACGTCCAGGTTTTCCGAATCTTTTCTGATTGAATAACGTTCGTTCATCCCTACAAGGTCTTCCTTTGGTTAAACAACGACAAGAATGACCACCAAATCGGCTCATCGTGTCCACTGCACGCTGCCCCGCTGTCGCGACAATTCCTTACAGGAAATTTGTTTGTGTCGTCGAACATCTCACTTGGAAGTTTTGTTGTTCAATGAGCTTGCGTCAAAGACTGCCAGATTTTCCAAATGTCACCGATCCAACATCCAGCAACATCCAATCGTCATCGTCGTTACAAGGATCTCTTTCGATACTGTAGTTCCCAAGCAGCGACTCGCCTGTGCTACGTATGGATTCCTCCCATGGCAACTGTTTGTGTCGTCGAACATCTCTCTTGGAGGTTTTTGTCTTTTGTCGTCCAATGTATTTGTTCCAAAGACGTCCAGATATTTCAAATCTTACAGATTGGACAACGTCCGTTCATCACAACAAGATTTGCCTTCGATTAACAGTAAAAAAACGACACGATTGACCACCCGATCGACTGATGCTGTTGATTGGACGCTGCCGGGCTGTCACGAGAAGCATAAACATGGATTCCGCCCACGGTAATTGTTTTTGTCGTCAAAGATCTCTCTTGGAAGTTATTCATAATCCGA
>JAGRRH010000010.1:810000-817500 GCA_019154785.2 Nitzschia inconspicua
TCCGCAAAAAACTCTCTACCGTATATCATACCGTATTACTACGTACATAGTAGTAGTAGCACCCACTCATGCACCACCACCTCCCCAACCCAACCACTCCTTCCTTTGAAAGGGGTCCTGCCAAACACAGTCAAAAAAACACCCCCCCCCCTGATGAGTGGATCATCTGGTCATGTCTACCGGTAGTTGGGGGGCTTATTTAACCCATCTTTGTCACAGCCTGGAAAACTCAGAATCCACAGACCATCTATCAGTGCAACGGAAGACATCAATCAACCCACCAGCGATGGTACAAACTATTCCTGTCTTGTTAGGGTCAGGGTTGGGCATACATATCTGACAATCACTGGTCTGGACTTTTCGTCATTCAACGGCTTCTTGGACTTTTTGTCATTCACAGTCAAGGGGTTCTTTTTATTTTTGCCTTTCAAGTTCTGAGTGGTGGGCAACGGGGTAATCAGTGGGTGGAAAGCTGTTCTATAATCTGCCCAGTACCCTAGCTAGCTAGGGGCCAGGCGGGTGACCCCACTTTCAGATGACAGCTGTTACCTGGTACATAGCCTTTAAATAGAAATTTCTTTAGCGACAGTCAAATCAAACACCTCAATAGAATAAGCATCCATTTGGACAACAATGATGTTGTAATGCCAGGCCATCGTAGTTCCATCCCCTTCTGTAAATGGTCACAATTTCACCCTCACTTGCCCTTGGCTTCATTACAGTGAGTAACCATCCATCCAATGCTCTCATACTGCTGTCGTGGGTGTCTTCATTCCCACTCATCTCTGCAAAACAATTTTTTTTACAGCGGAATCAAATGCCTCCTACAACTACAAATTCATTTGCAGCAAGTAGCTACCAGTACATCCCTTTGATCACCTCTCATCTAGTCATCCTGCTGAGTCTCCTGTGAAAGGTGTTGCATCCAACCTTCTCACCAAGTTATAGTCTCATGGGTCTTACCAAGTATGAGGTCGTACGTACATCCTACTGTAGTACTTACTGATAGTTTACCTTTCATCACTACCACCAAGGAGTACTTCCTCTGTCCCATATTATAAACATCATTTTGGAACTACTAGCTAGTAGCTCGGCTTTCACAGTCAACGCATCGTTTTTAATGTTTTTCAAACAATACGGTGAATGTAAATATAAATATTATGTAGTATGATAGAGTAAAATTCCGAATTTTTTATGATCCTTTCATCCTCCAGTATCACAACTACTCTCCCTCACTAAAACGATGCTCAATCTAAGTACTACCTCTACTTACTAACTGTAAGTAGAACTACGTAGTAACAACAATATTACATTGAATATACTCTGTAGTAATAATAGTAGTATACTCTGGATAACCATAAAAGGACTGCCAAATCGAATACATCATCATCCTAAAATGAAACTTGGACCCTGTCCGGTTGATGCTGACGCAACAAGCTCAAAAAACTACCAATGATAGACTGCCATCCCATACTTTTTCGTTTCCAACAACTTGTTCCTGATCAAACAACAACCAATTGGTTTCCCCAAATTACACTGATTTACCATCAAGGAATCATCCCCACAAGCATATTCTTGGTATGTATTGAGGTTCTATGTAGCAACAATTGGCCTGTGAGCCAGTTCCCCCCTCGCACCCAAGACAAGGAGGATGTACACCTTCCCTTTATGGAAGGCATGAAGCATCTTTTCTGGGTGTTCAAGCCTCCTTGGCTCATCCTTTCGGTGCCCTCTCTGCCATCTGCAGCTCCATTGCAACAAGCAATGGAAAATTCATCTCCAGAGGACCAAGCTACATCGTACATTGTGTGAGGGCCACTTCAATTTTTTTTCACCTGTACGACGTGGTGAATGAAGGAAATAATGCTCTTACTCACAGTCAATTCTAATTGTAAATTCTTAACAATCGTACCAAGTATACCATTCATCATTCCTACCTAGTAGTAGTAGGTATGGAGATTGGGCATAGCATAAAGTGTATATTGATTACTGGTGCATCATGAACGACAAGAATGACTGCCAAGTCAGCTACACAGTATATCTAAATTGGGCTGTCATATCATATTTCTGGTTCAAGAAAGAGGAGAAAGAAGGGGAAAAGAATGGAAAGGAAAGATATAGACAACATATCAACTCTAGATATTCCATTCTAAATAAAAAGAACAAGTCCCACACACCATGGGAAAAGGAAGTGATTCTATGGCAAAGCTGGTAGAAAAAGTACTAGCATAGTACTAGCATAGTAAGATCAGATATGGATAATCTGGTTGCATGAGATATCAACAATGGCTAATGATGGAGCAGCAGGTCTTGTAGTCGGCTGGTGGACGTTTGTGGACACACTCTCGATCACCTCCTAGCCACGATCAGGCAAAACAACCCCACCTAAATTGGAGAGTGATTACTGGCCTGACAATTGCTTTTCCAATCATTGCTTCATCATTCTGTTGGATTGACAAACAAGATCATCCAACAATGATGGAGCAGAAGGTCTTGTGGTCACTTTTATTTGACAGAATGTTGATGGGATGATTGAGAAAGCAATTGGGATCAGCAATCTCATGTCCTTAAGTACGTGTGTTGCCCTGTCAAGGCTGGAAGGGGTTTTGCCAATGTATATAGAAAGAAGTGAAGAGGTCCAAAAATGATCAAGTGGCAGGTCTTGTGTTCCTCTGGCCAACTTTTTGGTAAGAATTGGTCCCCAGCGGAACATTTTCATAGCATTCTACAACCTCAAGCCCATGTGCTACCTCTCATCCTATTGCCCTCGATTTTCCCCTCTCATGGTGGACAAATCAATATCCCAAGTCCTTTTAACGACCATTTGGGAATCCCAGTTTGTTTGTTGCAGATTCGGAAGACGATGTGCTACTATGCCATACCAAACTCAGTCCAAGCAAGCAGCTACCAATGATGTATGTCCATCTCAAATTTTTTTTACATTGCTACAGATTTTTCCCACCCGTCGTGATCTAAGGTTTTCTCATCCAAGTCATTTTCGATTTTGCCCTCCAATGTTGTACAAATTGATATCACAACTCCTGTCCCTATCTCAGTTTGGCTGTTACAGACTATTCAAAAAATGATGTTCTTGTTCTACTAAATCACATCAACATCAGTTCAAGCAGCTATTGTTGATGTATATCCATCTCCAAGTTTCTTTCTTTTGGTATCACTACAGACTACAGAGTACAGAGTCCCCCCCTCGTGTTGGGTTAAGGTTCTCCCATCCAGGTCATTTCGAATTTCCCCTCCCATGTTCAAATGTTTGAATGTTGCTAAACGTGATAAAAGTTGCCTGTGCAAAGGACGGGCTTTGTCCATACAAAGGACGGATATTGGTACGAGAAAGAGAGCCAACGTCAGATGAGATTAGATGAGCATGACCATTAAGCTTGAAATGATGCTGGCGAGGATCCATCAAGGCCAAGTTCCATAAAACTGCACCTAGGGTGTAGCCTTTTGTTCAGTAAATATCAAAGGGAGCCTGATCGAGTGTCACACCACAGATTGCGTGCGCCTTTCCACGACTTACAAGTGGCTGTAATGACAGGGCAGTTTTGAGTGATTCTTACAGTTAGTTCCGCACTTGTACTGGATATCAAGGTCATCTCTCCCTGGATTAAGGCTTGGTCCGTGTGAGTTTCTCCAGCTGTTGATATGGAGTGAATAGATGACTCGAGAGAAACGGAGTTCAGTACCTGTCTTGGAGTTCAAACCTTGAGTTGGTGGAGGCTAGGTACGCAGGATGTCTCACTGAGCCGATGGATCCATAACAAAGCAATAAACAGATGGTGATCGCGTCCTGGGGTGCTGACTAGAGGATGAGTTTGCCCTGCTGAGATCCCTGTTTGTCATGTAGGGGGCAAAAATATGCCCCTGCCAGGGAGGATGGTCCAAACACCACTGTTCTAGGGGTGTTTGTGGAGCACCCCAGGTGACTGAGAAAGCGTCAACCTGTGCAGTTTTCAAAAGTTTCCTGGGGAGGCAGCATGTGGGAGGGAATGAGTGATGCTTGGGAGGTCTTGGGAGGAAGATTTGTGTTTAATACCACATGGGTCACTTGGGTCCAAGGCAATTGTGGCTGCCAGTGTTTCCTTCATCATTACATTTTCTGTGATAGCCTGAAAGCTTCTTCATTGGTAGTGTCCAGCTGGAGATTTGTAGCATCCTAGTGTCTTGGGAGAGGATGCCTGTTGGAGGTACTTGATCAGTGGTTCCCTTTGGTCCAGACTGTTGTACCTTGACAGTGGGTTCGATAGGGGCAAAGGACTGGAGAACGCGGGCGCCAGTGAGTGTGAACTTGTATGGTGGGCCAAGTGAAACGTGCATTTGAGGACCTTCATGGACCTCTGAGGACCCCCATGAGCAGACCTACGGAAAATAATATTATTGAACAAGTATTGGGAAATCAAATATCGACATTGTATTGTCAATACCTAGAATAGCCAGCCAATACATTGGACATCACACGACCGCTTGGTATTGCAACAGTAATACTCCAAGACTCCTCAATACATTGAACCATACATTGGTCGCACTCATTTACTTCTCCACCGTCTTTCGAGCTGTTTGTTTCTTAATACGGCAGAACGTTTGCATCCTGATAGTAAAAGGAAATCACATCGTCCGTTCTATGTGATCTCGTAGGTATGTTGTCTAACCAACGCTGAAAGCGTGATTTGTTCCGCCTTTCAAACCTTTGTCATGATGATCAAAACACGTGCTCCTCCACCGTCTTTCGAGATGGTTGTTTCTCGATAAGGCATAACGTTTGCATAATGACAGTAAACGGAAATCACATCGTCCATTTCATGCAATCTCGTGGTATGTTGCCTAACCAACGCTAAAAGCGTGCTTTTTTTCGCCTTCCCAACGTTTTCATGACGATCAAAACACGTGCTCCTCTACCGTCTTTCGAGATGGTTGTTTCTCGATAAGGCATAACGTTTGCATAATGACAGTAAACGGAAATCACATCGTCCATTTCATGCAATCTCGTGGTATGTTGCCTAACCAACGCTAAAAGCGTGCTTTTTTTCGCCTTCCCAACGTTTTCATGACGATCAAAACACGTGCTTCTCCACCGTCTTTCGAGATGGTTGTTTCTCGATAAGGCATAACGTTTGCATAATGACAGTAAACGGAAATCACATCGTCCATTTCATGCAATCTCGTGGTATGTTGCCTAACCAACGCTAAAAGCGTGCTTTTTTTCGCCTTTCAAACGTTTCGTTGACGGTCAAAACACGTGTATCACCACCGTCTTTCGAGATGGTTGTTTCTCAATATGGCAGAACGTTTGCATAATGATAGTTAAAGAAAATCACATCGTCCGTTTCATGCAATCTCGTAGGTATGTTGCCTAACCAACGCTGAAAGCGTGTTTTTCTCGCCTTTCAAACGTTTCGTTGACGGTCAAAACACGTGTATCACCACCGTCTTTCGAGATGGTTGTTTCTCAATATGGCAGAACGTTTGCATAATGATAGTTAAAGAAAATCACATCGTCCGTTTCATGCAATCTCGTAGGTATGTTGCCTAACCAACGCTGAAAGCGTGATTTGTTCGCCTTTCCAACGTTTTCATGACGATCTAAACACGTGCTTCTCCGTCGTCTTTCGAGATGGTTGTTTCTCAATACGGCAGAACGTTTGCATAATGACAGTAAAAGAAAATCACATCGTGCGTATCACGGAATCTTGTAGGTATGTTGCCTAACCAACGCTGAAAGCGTGTTTTTTTCGCCTTTCTAACGTTTCGTTGACGATCAAAACACGTGTATCACCACCGCCTTTCGAGATGGTTGTTTCTCAATATGGCAGAACGTTTGCATAATGACAGTAAACAGAAATCACATCGTCCGTTCCATGCAATCTCGCATGTATGTCGCTTGGTAGAGCCACAAAGGATGTTTTTGACTCCCTCCCAAACGTTTTCGTGAAGACCAAAAGACATGTATCTCCGCCGTACGCGAGATGATTATTTCTCAATACGAAATTATGTTTGCGAAACGGTACCACACTGAAATTTCATCGTCCATTGGATGATATCTCGTAAGTATCTTGCCTGTCTAAGGCTGAAATGGTGTTCTTGACTTCCTTCCAGGCGTTTTCATGGCGACCGAAAGACGTTTATCTCCACCGTTTTCGGAGTTTACTGCTTCTCGACACGACACGATGTTTTTGTAACTGTTGAACAATGAAACTGCATCGTCCAAACCATTTTGTATGGTACGTATGTTGCTCTGACCGAGGCTGGAAGGGTGTTTTTGACTGCCTTTCGAGCGTTTTCGTAAAGACAGAAAGACGTTTATCTTCGCTTAGTGTGAAGATGGTTGTTTCCCAATGCGGCAATATGTTTTAGTTTGGTTATAAAAGAGAACCGCATCGACCATCTCATGTGAATTCGAATGTATGTCGCCTGACAGAAACAGAAATACTGTTTGCGAGTGTTGCAAAAGTTTGGACACAAGGATGTAAAAACCGGTTGCTACGTCCTTTTCCATCAGGAGAGGGAAAGGTTGCTAACTGCCAAGGGTTGGGTTGATTTGTGATGATGCAATGGTGTGTCAGATGGTACTATTTCACTCCCAGGAGGAGTATGACGTTGAGTCTGTGGACTTCATTGTTTCCTGCTCTTCCTGGATCATGAAGGTGGCGACTTCGGACCGTCGATTGTAGCAGTATGAATGATGCATGGCATAATTCCTCAGGTTCAGTTGTCCCTGTAGGAGGTCAGTTCTTAAGTCTTGACATGGGGGCAGTGCCTTTGGTTGTAGGGATATAGTTCTTTAGCATGGGGAAAGGTTCGTTCGGGGCTTTATGGTGACTGAGGTGCATGCCACTGGGACCGGAAGGGGTCTTTTTCTTCCATACTTGCCTTTTTCTAGCCCCTCCTCCTCAGCGATATCGGCTGCAATGGTACATAGATTGATGGTACACCAGAAGTGTGCAAGCATCGGGGATTAAGCTGCACTACGCAGTTCCAAGCCTATACTTTGACCTGCCAGTATTAATGCTGGTTTGTAAGCGGAGGCTGACCAGTTTATCTTTTCCGGGAGAAGGGAGATAGGAGGAACATTTTCCAAATGTTACTGATCCAACGACATCCAATCGTCGCAACAAGCTTCTATTTCGATGTTGTAGTTCCCTCCAGCAGCGACTCGCCTGTGCGACGTATGGATTCCTCCCAAGGACGTCCAGGTTTTCCGAATCTTTTCTGATTGAATAACGTTCGTTCATCCCTACAAGGTCTTCCTTTGGTTAAACAACGACAAGAATGACCACCAAATCGGCTCATCGTGTCCACTGCACGCTGCCCCGCTGTCGCGACAATTCCTTACAGGAAATTTGTTTGTGTCGTCGAACATCTCACTTGGAAGTTTTGTTGTTCAATGAGCTTGCGTCAAAGACTGCCAGATTTTCCAAATGTCACCGATCCAACATCCAGCAACATCCAATCGTCATCGTCGTTACAAGGATCTCTTTCGATACTGTA